>CM053028.1:233125500-233498000 GCA_028564925.1 Lithobates sylvaticus | reverse complement strand
TGACCCCAAAGCACTTTGTCCCCATGTTGACAGGGACAAGCGCCATATCCCCACAACCCTTACCCTATGCGGATGGGGGGCTTATTGGAATCTGGAAGTCCCCTGTAACAAGCTGAGGGTAGGGCCATGGCTTCCCCATGGCGTCAGAGGGGGGTGGGGTCACCCGTTTATGTCACCGGGTGGCCCCGCCCTCAGCTTTATAACAGCTGTCACTCAGTGAGAGCCTTCCATGGAGGCGGAGGTGTTGCTGCTTTTTTTATTTTATTTTTTTGGCTCATCGATGGCATGATAGAAGATGAATGGACATCGCTGGATTTTTATTTTTTTAACTTTTAATAAAGGACTTGTCCCAAGCTATCTCTTGTCTTTTTTACAATTTTTTACACTTTTTTTGTGAAATGGTAGGGGTACAATGTACCCCGTTACCAATCACATAGGGGGTGAGGCCAGGATCTGGGGGTCCCCTTGTTAAAGGGGGCTTCCAGATTCCGATAAGCCCCCCGCCCACATACCCCCATCAACATGGGGACAAGGTGCTTTAAGGGCATGTTGAGGGCATGTGGCCTGGTACGGTTCAGGAGGGGTGGTATGGATTTTGGGGGGACCCCTATGCCGCAGGGTTCCCCTTAATTTTCATTCCAGACCTGAAGGGCCTGGTATGGTACAATTTAGTTTTACATTTTTGGTTCGGGTTCCCCTTAATATTCATACCAGACCCAAAGGGCCTGGTAATGGACTGGGGGGGGGGACCACATGACGTTTTTTTCAATGAGTTGTATCTGTATTGCCGAGACCCGACAATTCATTACAGCTACAATCATTTTAAATGACAATATTTCCTTTAGAAAATTAATGTTGCTGCGGTACTGTTCTAAGCACGGGGAAAATGTGCCACTTTACAGGCATACTATAGACACCCCCCAGGCATTATATTTAACCGCTTGCCGACCGCCTCCTGTACATATACGTCAGCAGAAGGGCACAGCTAGGCAAAGTAACGCACCTGTACAATACTTTGAATTTCCCGCCTTGCATGCGCACGCCTGCCTCGAGCTCTGTGACCGTGCCTGCGGGACCCGTGGACTCGATGTCTGCCAGGTGCCCGCGATCGTGTCGTGTTTTTTTCTGCTTAAATGCAATAATTAAATACAAATAAATAATAATAATTATAAATCAATAATAAGTAAATATTAAATAATAATGAAAAAAAAAAAAAATTAACGCTAACCCCCAACCCTAACCCCTAAACCCTAACTAGTCTTAAAAATGTGTCCACCCCCTGCTAACAGCTATACTAACTAACCTGTATAATATAGATGCCTATACTTACCTTTTTTTCAGCACGCTCTGGTCTGGTAATGTGATCTTGCTTTTCTAGAGGTGGTTGCTGAGGAAAGGCAGAGAGAAGAGGTACGGCTGCACCAAGAGCGCCTATGCCTGATGTCATCACTCTCGACTTTCACATCTGTTTTTGAGCACTCTCTCCATTCCCCTGCAGCTGGCACTGGCTGACATGGGGGATCACGTGACGTACCAGAGCACTCTGAAAGTAGGAAAGTATTTACAGTGCCTTGTAAAAGTATTCACCCCCTTGCCATTTTTCAGGTTTTGTTGCCTCACAACATGGAATTAACATGGATTGTTTGAGGATTTGCTATTTAAATTACAGAACATGCCCACAACGTTGAAGATGTTTTTTTTTTTTAATGTGAAGCAAAAATAACAAATAAACAAACAGGACAAAATAACAGAAAAAGTCAATGTGCATAACTTGTCACCCCCCTAAAGGCAATACTTTGTAGAGCCACCTTTTACGGCTATCACAGCTCAAAGTCGCTTTGGATAAGTCTCTATGAGCTTGCCACACCTTACCACTGGCATTTTTGCCCATTGCTCCTTGCAAAACTGCTCCAGCTCCTTCAAGTTGGATGGTTTGCACTTGTGAACAGCAATCTTTAAGTCTGACCATGGATTTTCTATTGGATTGAGGTCTGGGTTTGACTAGGCCATTCCAACACATTTACATGTTTCCCCTTAAACCACTCAAGTGTTGCTTTAGTAGTGTGTTTGGGGTCCCAGTCCCGACTGCTGAAACACATTCCCACAGCATGATGCTGCCAGCACCATGTTTCACTTTGGGGATGGTGTTCTTTGGGTGATGTGATGTGTTGGGTTTGCACCAGACATAGCGTTTTCTTTGATGGCCAAAAAGTTCAATTTTAGTCTTATAAGACCAGAGCACCTTCCTCCATACATTTTGACAGTCTCCCACATGCCTTTTCGCAAACTCAAAACGTTCCATTTTGTTTTTTGCTGAAAGTAATGGCTTTCTTCTGGCCTGTCAGGGTCCTGGCCGCCCGGTGCGGCCCAGATTGCCTCCACGTAGGCAAACGGTTACCCCCATGCCCTCCAGGCATCAGCGCGGGCGTTGGCGCGCGCCGCGGGCGCGTGCACGCGCGCGACCGGCCCGCGGGCGCGCTCCCGTGCGCTAATAGCGGGGGCGCGTGCACGTGCGCGTTTAGCGCTGTTTGGCGCCAGTGCGCCTATTTAAGGATCAGGGCTGCAGCCCTGCGGTGCTGTTCGTCTGCAGCTCTGACCTGAATCTCCTGTTTGAACCCGCCTGAACCCATCTGTGATCCTTGGAACCCGACCCGGCCTGTCTGACCCCGCTGACCTCTCTACTCCTTGACCCCAGCTTGCCTGACTCTGCTAAAGGACTTACCACCTGTTGCCGAACCTCTGCCTGTCACTTGACCATCCGTCTGCCTGCCGTCTATGCCTATCTGCCTTCCCTGTGACCCGGCCTGTCTGACTACCTCTGCCGTCCGAGTGTGCCTCTCTCCCGCACAGGATCTGCCTCCGCTGCTGCTGCTCCAGAGACTACCTCTCTCTCCGGTCATCCGACCCCGAGCCTGCTGTGCCATCACCTGCAGTTCCTGCCACCTAAAGACCAGCACCAGCATCCTGCTTCATCCTGCACCAGCTGACTCACCGGACGGACACTCCTACTCCGCTGTGCTCACGGGTCCCCTGTCCCCATTCCAGTGGACCCTGAACCAGAGTCGTAAGAGAGGTCCCCTTCCGTCAAGCCAGGCTCGCCACCAGGTACCTTACAGTACGAACAGCCCAGATGACCGAGCCTGCGGAAGGAACCTCGTCCATGCAGGACTTCTGCTCCCACCTTGCAGCCCTCACCCAAGCAGTGAAGTCTCTACAAGAAGGCTATACCAGGCTAGAGGGACAGGTACAGCAGCTCTCCGGTCCTATGGCCGCTGCACCTCCTGCACCACCGGTTCAACCCACGGTTCAGCCTGCAGTAGTGATGCTTCCTCCAGAGCCAAGGGTACCCGTTCCGGAAAGATTCTCAGGAGATCGGTCCAAGTTCCCTGCCTTCCGAGATGCCTGTCAGCTTTATTTTGCACTTCAGCCCAGGACTTTTTCATTGGAAGCCACCAAGGTGGGGTTCGTAGTATCTCTCCTGCAAGGAGAACCTCAATCTTGGGCCCACCGTCTTCTGAGAGTCGATAGCCCACAGATCCAGGATCTTGCTACCTTCTTCCAGGCAATGGAACAACTCTATGACGACCCCCAAAGAACCACTACAGCCGAGACCGCCTTATCCACGCTCCAACAAGGCCGTAGAATGGCCGAGGACTACATCTCTGATTTCAGACGCTGGAGCGCGGACACTCGGTGGAACGATGCAGCCCTTAGGCATCAATTCCGCACAGGCCTATCTGAGAGTCTGAAGGATGAACTGGCTCGAGTGGGGGTTCCCGAGTCTCTGGAAGACCTGATTGACCATCCAACTGGATCGCCGGCTCCGGGAACGCCGAGCCGAACGTTCCTCTCAACCGACCCGCCCGGCCTGGATGGTGGCAAGGGCACCAACTCCAGCTACCCGCTATTTTCCTGCACCTGCTTCAGTTCCAGCCAGCCCTGCCTTCGACGGCCCTGAACCAATGCAGATCGGACTTATGCGCTCCACCCTGACTCCTGAGGAGCGTGCCAGGCGCCGGCAGCTGAACCTTTGCCTCTATTGTGGTGGCCCTGGACATTACGTAAACAACTGCCCAGTCAAGATCCGTAAGTGTCTTTCTTCTGTCTCTTCTAAACCTGCACCTTGTCCCAGCAACACCACTCACCTGGCTCTTCCCCTCTCGTTGCAGCTTCAAGGAAAGACAATCCACACCAACGCTATCCTTGACTCCGGAGCATGCAGTTGTTTTATCGATGCCACCTTTGCCAACTTACACGGCCTACCCCTCCGAGAGAAGACCCAGGGACTTTCTGTTTTCTTGGCCGATGGGTCACGCATTAAATCAGGTCAAGTGACCCAAGAGACCTTGCCCCTGCCTGCCACCATCTTGTCCCAGCACCAAGAACTATTGATACTGGATGTAATTTCCTCTCCTCTCTTCCTGGTGATTTTGGGCATGCCATGGTTCCAAGCCCACAACCCTTGCATTAACTGGTCAACAGGACAAGTAAAATTCCAGTCCCCTTATTGCCGTCAGCACTGCCTATCTGAGCCCGCTGGGGCACCCTCTGCTCTGTGTTGCCTGAACTCCGATCAGGACTTGTGCCGGGCCGTGCCCAAAACTTACCACGACTTTCTCGACGTGTTCAGTAAACGAGGGGCAGACTCCCTGCCGCCCCATCGTCCATATGACTGTCCTATCGAGATCCTTCCAGGCGCCGAAATCCCATTCGGTCGCATCTTCCCTTTATCCGAAAAATAGCAGGAGGCCCTGAAGACTTACATCGCGGAGAACCTCGAAAAAGGGTTTATCCGTCACTCCACTTCCCCAGCAGGCGCAGGGATATTCTTTGTTACCAAAAAGGACCAAACACTCAGGCCTTGTGTGGACTATCGTGAATTAAATAAGGTGACAGTCAAGAACCGATACCCCTTGCCGTTGATACCGGAACTCTTTCAGAAACTACGAACGGCAACTATCTTCTCCAAGCTGGATCTAAGGGGTGCCTACAACCTGGTCCGTATCAGGTCCGGGGATGAATGGAAAACGGCCTTCCGGACCCGCTTTGGTCACTATGAATATCTGGTCATGCCGTTCGGCCTCTGCAATGCCCCTGCTACCTTTCAGCACCTGATCAATGATGTCTTTAGAGACTTTCTGGACATTTTCGTAATAGTATACCTCGATGACATTTTAATTTTTTCCAATTCTCTTGAACAGCACCAGGGGCATGTGGGCAGAGTACTACTTCGTCTCCGGCAGCACGGCCTATATGCTAAGGCAGAGAAGTGTCTGTTTGAACAACAAGAGATTCAGTTTCTGGGACTTGAGATTTCCCCAGCAGGGATCAGGATGGATCCCCAGAAGGTGACTGCTGTTTTGGACTGGCCGGCACCATCGGACAAGAAGGGCATTCAGCGCTTTATAGGATTCGCAAATTTCTATAGAAAATTTATTAAGGGATTCTCTACCATCGTCAACCCTATTATTCAACTGACAAAGCAGGGTACACGCTTCCAGTGGGGCCCCGAGGCCCAGGAAGCTTTTGAAAAACTTAAGAGACTATTCACCTCTGCCCCCATCCTTAGTCACCCCGACCCTGCCCTCCCATACATTCTGGAAGTCGACGCCTCCGAAGTGGCGCTGGGAGCGGTGGTATCTCAGCGTCAAGGCAGCAAGGATTTGATGCATCCGGTGGGGTTCTTCTCTCGAAAACTAACTCCTGCAGAGAGGAATTACGACGTTGGAGATCGGGAACTCCTGGCCATCAAGGCGGCTCTGGAAGAATGGAGGTACTTGTTGGAGGGCGCAAGTCATCCGGTATTGGTGTATACCGACCACAAAAACCTCGAGTATCTACGGACAGCCAAGCGACTGAAGCCTCGACAAGCCCGTTGGGCCTTGTTTTTTTCTAGATTTTGTTTTCATATCACCTACCGCCCAGGATCCAAAAACGTGAAACCAGACGCGCTCTCGCGCATGTTCGACAGTCCAAGAGACACAGCAGCTCCGGATACCATCCTATCACCCGGCAACTTCCTACTCATACAACCAGATTTGCTCTCGCAGATTAAGGAGGCATCTGCAAATGACCCAGCGACCCCAGGGGCTCCCCTGACTCCCAGAGACGGCCTCTTTTGGAAGGGAAGCCAAGTTTTTGTCCCGGAACCTGTCCGGACTAAGGTCCTGAATCTTTGCCATGACCACCCTCTGGCAGGACATTTTGGAGTCCGCAAGACTATCGATCTGGTGCAACGCACCTTCTGGTGGCCAAGTCTGAGAAAAGACTGTAAGGAGTACGTCAACGCCTGCCCTGTCTGTACCCGGAGCAAGACCTCAAGAAGCCGAGCTTGGGGCCTTCTTAAACCTCTTCCCGTACCCGATCGTCCATGGAGGATGATCACCATGGACTTTATAGTTGAACTTCCATGCTCAGAGGGATGCACAGCTATTTTCGTAGTCGTAGACCGGCTGTCTAAAATGGCCCACTTTCTGCCCCTTAAGGGAACCCCGTCCGCTTCCGAAACGGCCCGTGTCTTTATCAGGGAGATAATTAGGTTGCATGGGGTCCCTGCCAGCATAGTCTCCGATAGGGGGGTTCAGTTTACGTCCCGTTTTTGGAGGGCCTTGTGTAAATCCCTGAAAATTGAGTTGGCGCTGTCCTCGGCCTATCATCCCCAAACGAATGGACAGACAGAACGCACAAATCAGACCCTGGAACAGTACCTTAGGTGCTTCACGTCCTTTGTGCAGGACGATTGGGTGTCCCTACTACCCTTAGCCGAGTTTTCATACAACAACGCCAACCACTCAGCCACAGGCCAATCCCCTTTTTTCTCCAACTATGGCTTCCACTTATCCTTTCTCCCTGACTTTCTTCCAGAATCCCCGGTTCCAGCGGTGCAGGATACAGTGACCTTCCTCAACCACAACAATCAGATCCTCCAGGAGACGATAACCAAGGCCCAGGCGGACTGCAAAAGGTTCTTTGACCGGAAAAGAAGGGGAGAACTGGACCTCCAGATTGGAGATCAGGTATGGCTTTCCACTATTAACTTGAAGTTACCTTGCCCTTCCAAGAAACTCGCTCCCAAATTTCTAGGACCCTTCTCTGTGAAAAGGAGGATCAACCAGGTGTCCTACGAACTGTCGTTGCCCACCTCAATGAAAATACACCCGGTGTTTCATGTGGCCCTGTTGAAACCCGCTGTACTCGACCCCTTTCCTGATAGGGGAGCTGGACCTCCTGGTCCTGTTCTTGTTGAGGGCGGTGAAGAATACGAGGTGGAGGCCATTATTGATTGTAGGAAGCGGCAGGGGCAGACACAGTTCTTGGTTAAATGGAAGGGGTACGGGGCTGAGGACAATTCCTGGGAACCCGATAGTAACCTTCATGCCAGAAGACTGATCCGTGCCTTCTTTTCTGCCCACCCTGAGAAGAGAAGTCTTTTGGGCACCCGGAGGTTGCCCCTTGTGGGGGGGCAATGTCAGGGTCCTGGCCGCCCGGTGCGGCCCAGATTGCCTCCGCGTAGGCAAACGGTTACCCCCATGCCCTCCAGGCATCAGCGCGGGCGTTGGCGCGCGCCGCGGGCGCGTGCACGCGCGCGACCGGCCCGCGGGCGCGCTCCCGTGCGCTAATAGCGGGGGCGCGCGCCCGTGCGCGTGCGCGTTTAGCGCTGTTTGGCGCCAGTGCGCCTATTTAAGGATCAGGGCTGCAGCCCTGCGGTGCTGTTCGTCTGCAGCTCTGACCTGAATCTCCTGTTTGAACCCGCCTGAACCCATCTGTGATCCTTGGAACCCGACCCGGCCTGTCTGACCCCGCTGACCTCTCTACTCCTTGACCCCGGCTTGCCTGACTCTGCTAAAGGACTTACCACCTGTTGCCGAACCTCTGCCTGTCACTTGACCATCCGTCTGCCTGCCGTCTATGCCTATCTGCCTTCCCTGTGACCCGGCCTGTCTGACTACCTCTGCCGTCCGAGTGTGCCTCTCTCCCGCACAGGATCTGCCTCCGCTGCTGCTGCTCCAGAGACTACCTCTCTCTCCGGTCATCCGACCCCGAGCCTGCTGTGCCATCACCTGCAGTTCCTGCCACCTAAAGACCAGCACCAGCATACTGCTTCATCCTGCACCAGCTGACTCACCGGACGGACACTCCTACTCCGCTGTGCTCACGGGTCCCCTGTCCCCATTCCAGTGGACCCTGAACCAGAGTCGTAAGAGAGGTCCCCTTCCGTCAAGCCAGGCTCGCCACCAGGTACCTTACATGGCCACTCTGCCATAAAGCCCAACTCTGTGGAGCATACGGCTTATTGTCGTCCTATGTACAGATACTCCAGTCTCTGCTGTGGAACTCTGGGTTACTCTGTGCTGCTTCTCTGGTTAATGCCCTCTTTGCCCGGTCTGTGAGTTTTGGTGTACGGATGTCTCTTGGTAGGTTTGCTGTTGTGTCATGTTCTTTCCATTTGGTTATGATAGATTTGATGGTGCTCCTAGGGATCATCAAAGCTTTGGATATTTTTTTATAACCTAACCCTGACTTCTCAACAACATTGTCCCTTACTTGTTTGGAGAGTTCCTTGTTCTTCATGGCAGTGTTTGGTTAGTGATGCCTCTTGCTTAGGTGTTGCAGCCTTTGGGTCCTTTCAAAAGGGTGTGTTTATGTAATGACAGATCATGTGACACTTAGATTGCACACACGTGAACATCATTTCATTAATTATGTGACTTCTGTAGGTAATTGGTTGCACCAGAGCTTTTTATGGGCTTCATAACAAAGGGGGTGAATACATATGCACATGCCAATTATCATTTTTTTATTTCTGAAAAATAGTTTTATGCATATATTTTTCCGATTTTACTTCACCAACTAGGGTATTGTGTTCTGATCCATCACATATAATTCAGATTAAAAAAAACATTGAACTAAATGCTGTAATGTAACAAAATAGGTAAAAAGCCAAAGGGGGTGAATACTTTTGCAAGGCACTAGGTTAGTTAGTATAGTTGTTAGGCTAGGGCAGGGGCATTAAGACCAGTTAGGCTGCAGCTGGAATTTTACTTTATCCATATTCTTTTACCAACTTTTAGAAAATAATCCATGCCTTTTTTAAAGGAATCTACTGAGCTCGACAGAACCAGCTATTGATGGAGTCTATTCGACATTTTCACAGCTCTTGCTGTGAATAAACCTTTCCGTGTTTGGAGATTAAATCTCTTTTCTTCCAGATGTAAAGAGTGCCTCCTTGTCCTCTGTGATGACCGTAAAGTGAATAACTCAACACCAAGTTCACTATATGGACCCCTTATATATTTGTACATGTTGATCATATCCCCCCTTATTCTCATCTTCTCAAGAGAGAATGTATTCAGTCCCTCTAATCATCCCTCATAGCTGAGTTCCTCCATGACTCTTATCAGTTTGGTTGCCCTTCTCTGCTCTTTCTCCAGTTCCCCGATATACTTTTTGTGAACTGGTGCCTAAATATACTCTGCATATTCGAAATGAGGTCTTACTAATGATTTGTACAGGGGCAAAATTATCTCTCTCTCTGGGGTCCATACCTCTCATAATACAAGAAAGGATTACATTTTTGGAAACCACAGCTTGGCATTGCATGCTATTATGAAGCTTGTGATCTACCAGAACACCCAGATCCTTCTCCACCATTGATTGTCCCAGTTGTACTCCCCCTAGCATGTATGATGAATGCATATTCTTAGCCCACAAGTGCATAACTTTACATTTATCAACATTAAACCTCATTTATCACACAGTATCCCGATTAAACAGTGCATTAAGGTCAGCTTGTAAGTTGGAGACATCCTGTAAGGATGTTATTCCACTGCAAAGCTTGGTGTCATCTGCAATCATTAAAATGGTACTTTAATCCCAGACCCAATATCATTTATAAAGATATTAAAAAGTAACGGTGTCCCGATCCTGAACCTTGGGGTACACCACTAACAATCCTAGACCATTCAAAGTATGAATCATTAATCACTGCCCTCTGAATTCTGTCTTTTAGCCAGTTTTCTATCCATTTACAAACTGATCTTTCCAAGCCTGTAGACTTTACCTTACACTAACACGTACCTTGTGGCAGAGCCTGACATGTACACGGAGACCTCTCGTACAACCCCGGCTCAAGGGCCACTGGAGTTGCGACAGTGGCTGCAAGAGCATGGTGAGGTAAGAGTGCCTGCAAGATCCTCCGTTGGCCCCAGGGGTGTGTGGCAAGTGCGTCACTAGAGCTGGGTTGGATGGTTGAAGCAGCGGATGGCAGCAGGAACACTAGATGCAGACACACAGCGGATGCAGTACCAGTGTCACCAGGCACCATGCAGAGCAGGACAGACATATAACTGGAAGCATGGTCAGACAAACCAGGTCAGAAAGGGATCATCAGAGACAAGCATAAACAGCAGGTACAGAATGGCCAATGTGCAGGCAGAAGTTGGCAATAGGATATCAGGCAGATGAGAAATATGACAAAGTCTAAAGGCAAGCCGAAGTCAGGATATGTGGAGAGCAAGCGTGGTCAGGATAATTCTCGGTCAAACACAGGAATCAAGTAGAGATCACAGGAACAGGTATACAGGTAAAGCTGCAGATCAGACAGCAATACACTAGTGTAGCTGCTGCCCCTATATAGGCCATTTGGCGCCAGCATTAATGGCTAATAGGCACGCGCATTTTATCGCATGCACATTGCATGTGCGTGTCTATGTTTGCGCACATGCACATAACATAGGCGTTAACACACACAAATCCCTGTGATGGCGCTAGCGCACGCAATCGCGTTTGGCCAGCGACAATCGCGACCCCCAGCCACGCGCATCGGGTCCCCCGCCTCCCCCTCTGGCAGCCCTTAAAGGAATCTCCTACCTGTACGGGGTTTCGCGCAGGGGAGCCATTCTGAGAGGGTGCATTTGGTCATATAGAGTTGGCTCTGGCGACCTGGGGGTCCCCAAGGAATTCTCTTAATTTGTTGGGATTTTCTCTCACTTCCTGTTTGGCTATGGGACAGGAAGTGAAGGGAAATCTCCGCAATGGGTCACAGATGGTGGAAAAAAATCTGACAGGAGTTTTAACTCTCCCTTGCTTTATCCAAAATGAAAAAAGTGTTGCCTATAGTTCTACTTTAAGTTCAAAACTTATCAAAATTGTAAATATCCTTATATATTTGCAAGGTATTTTTTGAACAGTATAGAATTCCATAGATGCCATTTTGGAGATCTTTAATTGGACAGCTATGTGACATCTGTATCAAATGTGAAACAAACACACTCACGCCATAGAGAAGTTGTGATACAAAAGCAGTTGTAATGTGCTAAGAGCAGCCCTTAAATAAATACATTTACTAAATTCAGACATACAGCCAAACAATCCATTAGTCATTTACAGGATCTTGAATGCTGCTGAATTACTACACATTTAGGTTTGTATGTTGACCTATCTTGAAAATAACATATAAAGTTTCTGCAGGCTGTGCTTCAGATACACATCACTTTAACTCTTAGCCAGCATTACTTAATGTTACTATGGCTACTACCACAATCCACTACTTAACAACATAAAAAACCTCATTAGCTACACTTGAGGCTGGACGCTCTCATTTATTTAAATTAAAATGTACTTTAGTGCATTACTGGCTTACTGATATGTGCTAAGATATGGTTAAGGAGTCATGTGTTAAATGTGGAAATAATGATCTATCAAATGTTCAGTGGAAATCATTTATACATTTACTACCAGACTATGTAAAAGAGAACAACAGGGAAACATACAGTGTGTATATATATATATATATATATATATATAGCTGGTGGTAGTGAGACATGAGACTTTATTGCATTAAAAGGAGTGACTCAAATTCTCCTCTGAAGTACATACAGTGAGTTTTATGATTTATGTCATCGCTATTACTACCCTATATTTTCCAGCTCTGTGTTCACATTACATTCTGTTGAGAATAATTATGTTAATTTCCATCATATTTCTTTTTACTTTCTGTTCTCTGCAGTTTGAGAGCCTAACAATGTTTTGCATTTCTCAATGACGGACAAGCAAATCCATTTCATTACAGCAGAATTCAACTTAAAAAAGTAAAAAACACTGACAGGTAGGATTTTTATGATGGAAGAGACCCTATTGGTCGGCACCTCTGTGTGCCATGATGATGTGACTCGTATGCGTGGGAGTGATGTCGTTGCAGCCCAGCCAATCAAGCGGCCAAAGTGTCTGAACCAAGAAGACTTGGATAATAAGGTAGCCCCGTGAGTAGTTGCCCAGGAGGTACAGTTGACAGAAGTTTTAGAATATACTTGGCTCTTTTTAGGATTTTGTACTAGGACTTGGTGGTTTTAGGGCCAATTCACACTATGTACAGTGACCAGTGTTTTACTGCACTGTTAGGCCTCATTTACACAGGGTAAACCTGTGTGAGGCTGTGTTTATCAACACAGGGATACACAGGGGTTCCATGCATCCCATTGCAGGCAGTCCCATTGATGTCAATTGGGAAGCAGAGGCTGCACAGACACAGCCGCTGCTCTCAATTTGACATACGTGAGGGTGCAGGTGCATGTCTCTGAACTCACACTGTCTGCATTGGAGGCTGTGCACCCACACCCACATGGATGTCAGATTGAGAGCAGCGATTGTGTCCATGCCGCCGCTTCAACCCAATTGACATGATATAGTTGAGTCACTTAGCCTTGTTTCCACATCCTATGGAAGAAAACATAGGGACTGAGGTGCAGAAAAATGTCAGCAGGTGCTCTGGACTGATGAGTTAAAATGTGAAATATTTGGCTGTAGCAGGAGGCAATTTGTTCACTGAAGGGCTGTAGAGCGGTACAGAAATGGGTGTCTGCAGGCAAAATGAAGCATGCAAGTTTTTGGGCTGCATTTCTGCAGATTTAGTTGGGGATTTGGTCATGATCAATGGTGTCCTCAAAACTGAGAAATACAGGCAGATACTTATCCATCATGCCATACCATCGGGGAGGTGTGTGATTGGCCCCAAAATTATTCTGAAGCAGAATAACAACCCCCAACATTCAGCCAATGCCATTAAGAACTATCTTCGGTGTAAAGAAGAACAAGGAATAAGAAATATCAACAAGTATGAACTTAAAGTGTAACTAAAGGCAAAAGCTGTTTTTTTTTTTCATAATTAAATCTTTATTAATAATTTTATTTATACAATTTACATTTTGCTGATTACATTTCATTAGTCTATCCCATCATTTAATACCCTTGTGGTCTGGAGATTGGCCCTTCCAGCGGCCCCCGTCCCCCGAGAGTGGAGCAGCAAAAAGCCCAAAAAAAAAATCAAGTTCTTTAATTCAGGTGATATAACACCTTTTCCCCTAAATGTTTTCAGTTACTTTCTACTGTTTGTTTGTTTTTTGGATAGAATAAAGGAAGGTTATAATATTTGTTTTTTTTGTCATCTGTGTACTATTAGAGATTTCCCTTCACTTTCTGTCCAATAGACAAAACAGAAAGTAAAAAAAGCCCTCCATAGTGAGGGAATCCAGGTGTGTCACCAAGGTCACCTCTATTACTGTTCTGATGTCAACCCAAAATGTGAGATTTTCTTTTACTTTCACTTTTAATGATGATGGTAAACAGGACAACTAGAAAGGGATAGCGAGGGCGGCACAGATAGCAATACAAACTGACAGGTGTTCTAATCCCTCTCCACTCCATCCAAATGTAGCACCCTCTACCAGAAGGTAGGTGCTAGTAAGGGTTGTTTTACTAGGTTTGTCCAGCACAGGCAAATTTAGGCAGGCTTATGCTGCAAGCTTGGCCTGTCTGTTTTGATCTGGGGCTGGGAGTGGTTAGAGTAGCAGTGGGTGTGACCACCTGTGCTCCAGTCTGAGGCGCCCCCCCTGCTTCCAGGGAGAATGTTCTGGAAGAGGAGGCTGGGCCTAGAGCTGGAGTGGCAAGCAGTCCATGTGGGAGCCCTGACCAATCCCTAACTGGCATTGGCAGGGGGTGGGCCTCCTATATGGGCTGAGGTCACATGCTGCTGGGGAGGAGTAGTCGACTGGGTGACGTGAGGAATGGAGTGCTAGACAGCTGCAGGAGCACACCCCCCATCTAGGGGGGGGGGGGGGTGGGATTGCAGGAGGAGGCCGGGGAGAACTGTGAGGGAACATTGCCTCTACACGGTCATTGGCAATGTCTCTGTCACCACACGGTCGGTGGCAGGGAACTCCTGGAGCAGAGGGGCAAAAGAAGCTGTCGGAGCACATAGTCCTGGAAAGTTTCTCATCAAGGACTCAGGGCTGGAAGGTCGGTGAGTGTTACCACAGTGGATGGCTGGAGGTGCCAGGGAATCTGAAAAGGAACTCTGCTTCTACACAGTCACTAGCAGAGTCTTTATCGTGCACACAGTGGATGGTGAAGAGTCCTGGATCAGAGAAAAGACTGTGGGGATGTGTGGCAAATCAGTGTGGCCGGCTGGCACATGGTTTGCAAGTTGGACTGGCTGGGAGCAGTAGTCCATTTCCTAGAAGATAGACTTTAACCTACTAGGCCTCCGGGGAAAGGTTCTGCAGGCCTCAGGCCTAGTAGCAGTGAGTCACCAGAGCCAGTAAAGGATGTGTTATATCTCAAATGTTATTATAAGTTGTGCAGGAGGAAGAGGAAGAAGAGGACAGGTGGTGAAGAGAACTAAGACCATTACTTTTACACAAAAGGGATGTTTCTGTCCCTCACACTGTGACAGTGGAAAGCTCTTAGGAACAGTTGTCTGCATGGAGATGCAGAGGGAGCAATAGTCTGCATAGAGATAAAGAGGGAGTAACAGTCTGCATGGAGCTGCAGGGGAAGATTTCTACTTAGTCAAGTATGCACATTCAATTTTCAGGCTCTAACTATGATCAAAGTACTGTATTTTCTGGCGTATAAGACTACCTTTTACACCGAAATTACACAGCCAAAAAACAGGGGTCGTCTTATACGCCGAGTGAAGCCCCGCCAGATGGATATCGGTCCGCTGGGTGCTCTGTAAAATTGTAATATGTATACAGTATGTCCTGCTCAACCAATCCCGGCGGGCGATGCACTCTGATGAATACAGAGCCTGCTAAGCCTGCTCGGATTGGGTAACAACCTCTGCCAATCCGAGCAGGCTACATGAGTCAGAGCAGCGCGGACTGATGTCACAGGCTCTGCCAATCCGAGCAGGCTTTGTATCCATCAACAGATTAGTAAAATACAATGCCTGCCGTGATTGGCTCAGTGGTGCACACTGTCTGCACACTGTATTCTGAAGTGTACCTGGTGCTACTGTACTAACACAGCATCATATACTGTGTACTCTGTGCTAGAGCACATCCAGCTCCAGATCTCCCCTAAAATACAGGTATGATTTATGGTGCTTTGGAGAAGATTTATTGTTGCTGCCTACCAATTGTGGGATCTCTGGGACTAGTTCACCAGTTTCCTTTTTCTGATGTTAAGTCTGATTTTTTTATTTTTTTTGTTTCTGATGTTTTTTTGTAAATGGTGTTGCCTCTGAAGGGGGGGGGGGGGTAGTCTTATATGGCGAGTACAGCCCCAAAACTAAGTTTTCACTGGAAAAATAGGGGGTCGTCTTATACACCCAGTCGTCTTATACGCCGGCAAATACGGTATACTGAAATTTGTAAATATTATGGCAATGATTAATTCCATGGGCATCCCAATCCCTATCCAAGTTGTACCCCCCCAATAAAACAACAAAAACAAAGCTTGCAAAAGCCTGTTCATTGTCACTGCAAAGAATTATGAAGTCTGGCAGTGGGGTGATTTGGCGGATTGTTTAGTGCTAACACCATGGCTAAAAAAAATTGGAAAAAAAAAATGGTTTTATTAAAACATAACTGGCCTAAATGTTTTTTTTTTTCTATATCCTGGAATTTGGCTGTGAAAGTTACTTGTTCAGCCTCTTTTTCTAAGTAACTTGACTGTGCATATTTTGCTTTTTTTCTTTTTTTTTTTAATCCTATCTAAAGCACACAGACACTAGTACTAACACTGGCGCTGATACTGTAATTTTTTTACTCTTTTAGGGCCGGTTCACACCACAAAAACACACTCCAGATCCATTCCGGATGCGCTTCTGCATGTCTGTTTTTTCTGTATTTTTGATGCGTTACGGTGCGTTTTTGGTGCATTTTGATGCGTTTTCATATGCATTCCAGGTGCCTTTTTTTCTTCTTTTTTTTCCTGTTTTTTCACTATACTAGGGTCTAGTGCATTTTTGATGCATTTTACTGTGTTCCAGTACAGCCCAGTGCTGGAAAAATGCAGTATGCTCTACTTTTTTTCTGGATCTGAAACGCCCTGGAAATAACTGCGCTGGTTCAAATTTTGTCATTGCAAACCATATAACCTACTTTCCATATGTTTTTGATGCATAACAAAAAAGCACTGGACTGCATGTGATGTGAACTGGCCCTTAGATAACACACAATGATTCACTGTATTTTTTTCTCTTCACATGCTTCTAAAAGCTTTATGCACATCAGGTGTCTGCTCAGCTCTTCTGAATGCCTTTCTCATGGCAGAATAAAAGCATACCTTCCAACTTTCTGAAATAGGAAAGAGGGACACCTATTAGCAAAAGTATATAGGCAAAGAACATGTCCCCTGCCACACACCCCTTAGAGGACCAATTTCTAAATAGCTGCATTTGTAAATGTAAACAGCCAATATAAAGGAATAGTAGTGGTTAAAAAAAAGCACTTGTGGGTTTAACCAATCAATATGTTGTATAATTATACAAAAAAAAAAATTATTGGTTAAACCCACAATTGCTCTTTTTTACATTTTATTCTTTTTTTTTTTAGAAATGCATCTATTTAGAAAAACACTTTTTGATAGATAAATAGTGCATTTTATTTACAACTATATAGATCAGACCAAATGAGGGACAAATGAGGAGGATGAAGGGACAGAGGGACTTTGTTCCAAATGAGGGACAGTCCCTTGAAATCAGGGACAGCTGGGAGCTATGGAAAAGCAGTGTTAAACATGTGCCTAAAGCCACATTTTCCAAACGATTAAGCACGTTTAGATGCAATCAGGTGCATCAAGCATTTTGGCATCCATTCTTTGCATTAGCCAGAATATAAATTTATTCTGGCCATTGAAATGAATGAATGCTCAAGTGCTAAAAGCGCCTAGTATTTAGCCTCCTGCCTCTAAACATCTGTAAATGCTTATATTTGTAAGGACACATAGGCTAACATAGAGGGACATTTAGAGGAAGAAAAAACATTGTCAAATGCCTCGAACACCAGCCTTTTCAATGCCCAGTGTGCATGAGGCTTTATGCACACTCCCAGCAGAAACACAGGTGCACATATATGTGGTAGCACACATATGTACTGCCTCTGTTTGGGCGGGGCCTACTCGCCCTGCACGTGGGGATACCTAGTGAACCCGTTTATTGCCTTGTGTAGCCCAAGAACCCCTGGAGACCTACCACTTGGAGTAGTCTGCAAAAATGTACACCATATGGCCCCCCACATATATAGATACACTTTGCAGTGGTGGTAAACCTCAGACATGAAAAATGAACAAAGCATATCCCTTTATAGTGTGTACTTGTCTCATTCCAGAGCACTAAGTGTCATTTTCTTCTGCTATCTGCATGAGTCACTTCTGACAAGTTTTCCTGTAACCAAGAGAAAAAAGAGACAATGAAAGGATCTCCAGCACACAGTCTGTGATTAACAGCCTCAGCTCTGTTCCTGTGTGCTGTGTGGAGGGGTGTGGGTCCCTTCTCTCCAATCAGCTTTCAGAGCTCTCCGGACTGAGCTGTGCCGTGTGTAATTTCAGATCTCCTTCCCCTTTTATCTGATCGATCACACAAGCTTAACCGCTTCCCGACCGGCGCACAACGATGTACGTCAACAGAATGGCACGGACAGGCATAAGGGCGTACTGGTACGTCCCCTTTAAGATGCCGCCGTGCCATAGAGCGCGTTCCGCCGGCGGCGCACGCTCGCGCCGGTCGGGACCCCCTTGAGGCTGGTCACGGGTCCCGCGGACTCGATTGCCGCGGGGTTACCCGCGATCGTCTTACGGCAAGGCTGAACAGGGAGATGCGGAAATAAACAGCATCTCCCCGTTCTGCCTAGCAACTAGTGACGCCGATCTCTGCTCCCTGTGATTGGAAGAGAGATCAGCATTCACTAGCTCACAGCCACGCCCCCCCACAGTTAGAAACACTCCTCTAGGAATAATGTCGCAGTCACAATAAAAATCGCTGATCGCCGCCATTATAAAAAATATTAATAAAAATGCTAAAACCATCCCCTATTTTGTAAACGCTATTACTTCTGTGCAAACCAATCAATAATCGCTTATTGCGATTTTTTTGACCAAAAATATGTGGAAGAATACGTATCGGCCTAAACTGAGGGAAAAAAAAGTTTTTTTATATATTTTTGGGGGATATTTATTATAGCAAAAAGTAAAAAATAATGTGTTTTTTTTTCAAAATTGTCGCTCTTTTTTTGTTTATAGCACAAAAAATAAAAACCGAAGGGGCGATCAAATAGCACCAAAAGAAAGCTCTATTTGTGGGAAAAAAAAGGACGTAATCTTTGTTTGGGAGTCACGTTGCACGACCGCGCAATTGTTAGTTAAAGCGACGCAGTGCCGAATCGCAAAAAGTGGTCTGGTCTTAAGCCAGCAAAATGGTCCAGTCTGAAAGTGGTTAATAAATTCTGGACTTTGAACAGATATAGAGAAGAGAAGACTTTGTTTCATCTCTGTGTATCACCTGAGGTCAGTCACTTTACTGGGTATATGTAAGTGTTTACAACCACTGTAACTATCAAAGTGGTCAAGTTAGGTATTGGGTGTCAGTAGTTCCATGATCATTATCAGATTATAGATAGCTATCACTGTACCTTTTCTTCCTTGAAATGTAATTTTTTTACCTTATGATCAACATCACAAAAATATATATTTTTTAAATAAATATTGTATTCAGCTTTACTGTGTATTTAAATGTTTTTCAGCTTTTTTTGCTCTTACTGCATACAAGACTTGTTTAGTTTGGACCTGATCCTACAAGGGTTAGAACCTATATACTGCTGTCTGCCTTGCCAATTAGAATGCTTTTTTCTTACATATGAATTGGGGGAACATCTCCCCAACAGGTAGCAAACAAGACAAGCTGGCAATGGTTTAGAGCCTCTATCCAGATTGTAGTGCTTTCTAATGCCCCGTACACACGCTCGGACTTTCCGGCGGGATTGTCTGCCGGACCTAGTCCAGCGGACAAACCGCCGGACTTTCCAGCGGAGCTCCGCCGGAATTTCCGAGCGTGTGGACTTGCCCACACACGCCCGGACTTTCCGGCGGACAATCCGTGGGAAAAAGTCTGCGGGACTTTTGAAAATGAACGGACTTGCCCACACACGATCGGAAAGTCCGTTCATTTAGAACGTAACTGCAGGTAGACGGGACTAGCGAAGGCAGTGAATGCCACCGCGCTAGCCCCGTCACCTGGCATGGATTTAAAGGGAATCTCTACGCCGAAAAAACGGAGTGGGAGTCCCCCCCAAATCCATCTCAGACCCTTATCCGAGCACGCAGCCCGGCCAGCCAGGAAAGGGGTGGGGACGAGCGAGCGCCCCACCCTCCTGAGCCGTACCAGGCCGCGTGCCCTCAACATCGGGGGTGCCGTTGGGAAACGGGGGGCCGTGCGGCCCCCCCCCCCCCACCCCAAAGCACCTTGTCCCCATGTTGACTAGGACAAGGGCCTCTTCCCGACAACCCTGGCCGTTGGTTGTCGGGGTCTGCAGGCGGGGGGCTTATCGGAATCCGGGAGCCCCCTTTAATAAGGGGGCCCCCAGATCCCGGCCCCCACCCTATGTGAATGAGTATGGGGTACATCATACCCCTATCCATTCACCTAAGGTGTAAAAGTGTAAATAAAAAAAACACACAATTTTTTAAAAATATTTTATTGCACTGCTCCGGGGGTCTTCTTCCGTCTTGGGGGGTCTTCTCGCCGGAATCCTCCGTTCTCTTCTGCTCTTTAACCTAGCTCTTTTACCGAGCGGAGGAGCCCGGCTTTCTTCTTCTTCGTCGCCGCCGCCGTCGTCTGGGGGTCTCGATCCGCCTTTGGGGGTCTTCCGGGGTCTCTTCTGTTCTTGCCGCTGTCGCCGCTTTCTGCACCGTCTTCTTCTTCTTCTTCCTCTTCTTCTTTTGACAATCCCGCGGGAAAGTCCGCTCGTGTGTACGCGGCATAAGTCTCCATGAGGGAGATTGAAAAAACAGACAATGAGAAAAAGTTCCCCATATGTGGAAATATTACATTTAAAACCCGAAAAAGTTCTGGATCACAGAGCATATTTTTGTCCTTGGATTATGGGTTCAATCGCAACAGTTTGTGGGTGTAACTTTCAGCTGCTGTGATTCAGAAATTTTCACCAGAGCATTTCTTACCCCTGTGTTTATTGCAGTTGGCTCCATATACCCTATTCCCACAGTCCCTAGGGTAGACATCCCTGAAAGTCTTGAAAGTCTTAATGTTTTAATTGGTATTTAAAACTGATTTACACCTTGTCAGTAGCATCCATGTCTGATGGAGTTAATGAACATTAACAAAACTTGTTGAGATTAATGATGCATTTGATCTCTGTATTTTATTAGTAATTTTGTATAATTAGAAATCCATTTTGTACAAACACATGCAACTTACAAGATGCATGTACTTATGCTATAGGTTTGAAGTTAATCTGAATGGTAAATCAGTCATTTTGTAAAAATATTACCTATGTTGTGAAGGGGAAAAAACCCTTTAAGCGTTTTGATACAGTTATGCCCCGTACACACGTTCGGAAATTCCGCCAGCAAAAGTCCGATGTGAGCTTTTGGTCGGAAATTCCGACCGTGTGTATGTCCATCTGACTTTTGCTGGCAGAATTCCAAATTCCAGCAAAAGATTGAGAGCAGGTTCTCAATTTTTCGGTCGGAAAAAGTTCCGATCGAAGTTTCCGATCGTCTGTACCAATTCCGACGCGCAAAATTTCTACGCATGCTCGGAAACAATTCGGCGCATGCTTTGAAGCATTAAATTTCATTTTCTCGGCTCGTCGTAGTGTTGTACGTCACTGCGTTCTTGACGGTCGAAAGTTCAGAGAACTTTTATGTTACCGTGTGTATGCAAGCCAAGCTTGAGCGGAATTCCGGCAGAAAAACCATCCAAGATTTTTCCGATGGAAATTCCGCTCGTGTGTACGGGGCATAAGAATTATTTTTATATATTTCTATTGTTCATTTAATGTAACTTAGTAAAAGTTCCACAGGCAATTTCTTGGTTCTTTGGTAAAGTGGATTTTATGGGATGGAGGTACAAGTTGTTCATGCACCCGATCACAATCATAGCAATAGTGTAGTGCTGACTTTGTTTCCATGAAGGAGATTTCTTTCATGGGTAACAGGTGTCTAAAATAACAGACAATGAGGAAAATTGGGGAATTTTAGCCTTTCCCCCCTCCTAGACTCCTCTTTCTCTTTTCTATCTCCCTATTCGGTTGGTGCATGAGCTCCTTCCCTCTAGCCTTACCCTGCTGCCTAACATTCTTCTGATTTCCATTCCCTTTTAGATCTGTCTAGGCTATATATTGCACCACCTTTTGGATTATGGACAGCCCAGGGGACACCCTATAGCTGTGGGGAGCCTCTCTGGGACCCCTTGGTCCTCATGGGCCCTTGAACACTCCTATTCATTGCTGTTACGTTAGCTCTTGTTTCTTCTGTTCATGTATCACCTTATTTGTTTGCCTTCCATGTGAGCTAACTCTTGTTACCACTTAAATGCTAGCCCCTGCGTGGGCATAACATTTGCGTGTTCACTATTTGTTAAAACCAAATAAAAACTATTGAAACAGAAAAATTTTCTAATTCTCCCTTAATTTATCCACCAATACCACATTTTTGGCTGGGATTGGGCTTTGATTAACATACCGCATTTTAATGCACATAATTGATTATCTGATTTAGTATTTGTAATGGGACTAAAGTGAGTCATGTTTAGCTTGGGCTAAGGCTTGGAATATTAGGCTGTGTAGGCTTGATTTAATAAATGAGTAGAGACAGTTTTTGTTTGCAAAGCATAGCTGTGTTCATTAGAATTACCCAGTCATATGCATGGGAATTTATAAAACAGGATTTTATTTTGCGCTTGATTGATTACATTGAACTTCACTTTAGCAAATCAACCCAGCAAATAAGAAGACAGTTTAGACAGTTGTAACATGGGGGGCCATTAGCTCTCGTGGTAGATGCTTGCCAGTGATTCAAGCCAGTCAGGAACTATATTTTAGGGCATGGTAGCCCATTTTTATTAAAAGCAAATAAAAGTCCATAACATAAAGGTTTCCCACGCAGGGGTTCTTCTCCAGCAAATACACACAACGGAAAATGCTAGCCCACCTGGCTCTCTTTAGAAGCACCTCTGCTCTTATTCCTTGTCACACAGACCACAGGATTCTTCAATGTGGACGGCTTTACTTTAGCGCCCACATCGCTGCTCTGGCCTTAGTCATCAGGCCGTTTCACTACTCCTGCAGCCAGTCTGACTACTGGAGACCTCCTGTCTCTCTTGGGGTGGAGCAGTCTCCAACTGGGAGCCATGAGGTCTTCCCATACCCCCATTATAAGGGCTGTGCACACACAACATGTGGGTCATCTACAAAATCTGGACACAGGGTTGGAGATCCCATTCCACCCAAGACACTATGGAATCTCCAAACTACTGAGCCCCATGCCGGAATACCAAAACCTGGAGAAAGCTGCAAAAGCAGTTTTCTCCAGTCCACATCTATGCTCTGCAGTCTTGCACCAAGAAAATGTGCACACCCTGTGTCACCCAAACTACTAATTTTGCAGTGACAGCATCTCCTACTGTGACATATCCCCCCCCCCCCCTGTTTTGGAACCCAAAGGGAGCTGAACACACCAGCCCGAACCCTTGATTGGGAACCTCTACACCAGCTGTCCGCTGCGTACGCCCAATCTTTTTTTGGGTGCTTTTCCAGGCACGCCCTAGCCTTGATCGCAGTGGGGTCCTACAGTTCTGTATTCTCAGCCTACTTCCTCTGTCCTTGGGGTTCCTGAGCTCACATTTCTTTTCTGGTGCCCCCCTGCCTTTCCTGCTACTTCCTTTCAACTCAGTTTCCGGATTCTGTAGGGAACCTGCTCCTGACACTACGCCTGATTAGGAACCACCTTTTCCCTCACTGGTACCTGTTTTCCCCATTACAATAGGTCTCTTAGGTTTACCAACTCCTTTGCCATTACTCTTGACCACCAACTCCCTAGAGCTCAAAATCTTTGTATTGTATTTACTCATTTACCAAGAAATTATTCATGGTCATTTCAAGGCCATTATTTACATTAATATTCAGTAATACATCACCATTTCTCCAATTACCAAAACAGTCAGTTCTTTCTTGTTCAGGGTTTGTTAGGGCCAGGCCCAAGGAGGGAGAGGACACAGGTGAGCAGCTAGCCCCTATGGGACCTTCACAAGGCTTCACTTCACCTGTTGTCCAAATCTCTGTAGGCAGTTGTCCTAACAACTGACATTGAGCAATGCATGATCATTTCTAGTAGTACCAATCTTTGCCAGCTCACACTTTTCCATGTAACAATTTTTGTTCATGCTTCTTGCTCTCCATACTATATTTTAGAGACTCTCCGGGGAAATCAACTTGTACCTCTTTGCATGTGACAGACAGAATCTCTGCTTTTGCCGCATCCATATTTGGCCCTTCCTTCTTAGGTCTAGTGGGTACATTTTTTTTTTTAATTAAAAAAATAAAAAAAGATTCCAGCGGTGGTAATCCACTCTTGGTATCCTGCGATGAGTGATCATCTCTCTGGGGTCCAGCGATGCATGATCTCTCCCGATGATGTCCAGTGCAGCACATCCTGTCTCCACCGGAGACACCGCGGGAATCCCGGCAGCCTGACAGGCTACCTGAGGAGGACAGGGCTACCCATCACGTGACCCCACTCCCTCTGACGCAAGGGGAAACCTGGGCTTCCCTAGTGACGTGCGGGTGACCCCGCCCCCTCTGATGTAACGGAAACCTGCGTTACATCAGAGGGGGGCAGGGTCACCCATACGTCACAGGGGAAGCCCGGGTTTCCCCTTGCGTCAGAGGGGGGTGGGGTCACGCGACAGGTGGCCCCGTCCTTACTCAGGTAAGAGACCTGTCAGGCTGCCAGGATTCCCGCGGTGTCTCCGGTGGAGACAGGATGCGCTGCGCTGGACATCATCGGGAGAGATCATCCATCGCTGGACCCCGGAGAGATGATCACCCATCGCAGGATACCAAGAGTGGATTACCACCGCTGGAATCTTTTTTTATTTTTTTATTTTTAATAAAGGACTTATCCCAACGGTGTCTGTGTGTTTTTTTACAATTGTTTACACTTTCTTTGTGAAATGGTAGGGGTACAATGTACCTGTTACCATTTCAAACAGGGGGACGGGATCTGGGGGTCCCCTTGTTAAAGGGGGCTTCCAGATTCCGATAAGCCCCCCTGCCCTCAGACCCCCACAACCACCGGGCAAGGGTTGTGGGGATGAGGCCCTTGTCCCCATCAACATGGGGACATGGTGCTTTGGGGGGCTACCCCCAAAGCACCCTCCCAATGTTGAGGGCATGTGGCCTGGTACGGTTCAGGAGGGGGGGGGGCGCTCTCTTGTCCTCCCCTGTTTTCCTGCGGCCTGCCAGGTTGCGTACTTGGATAAAGGGTCTGGTATGGATTTTTGGGGGGAACCCCATGTCATTTTTTTTTTTATTTGGCGCGGGGTTCCCCTTAATATCCATACCAGACCTGAAGGGCCTGGTAATTGAATTTGGGGGGACCCCCACACATTTTTTTTTTTTTTATAAATGACTTTCAATGACTGTTCTCTGAATTACGGGGAGCCGACAATTCATTATAGCCGCGAGTGCTTTTAAATTACTTTTTTCCTGCAGAAATGACACTTTGTGCAGGGACAGTTCTAAGCACGGGAAGCATGCGCCCCTTTACAGGCATACTATACACACCCCCCCAGGCACGAAATTTAAAGGAATATTACACTTTTATTGTTTCACTTTAAGCATTATTAGAATCACTGCTCCCGAAAAAACTGCCATTTTTAAAACTTTTTTTTGCATTGATACATGTCCCCTGGGGCAGGACCAAGGTCCCCAAACACTTTTTATGACAATAACTTGCATATAAGCCTTTAAAATTAGCACTTTAGATTTCTCCTATAGACTTTTACAGGGTGTTCTGCGGCTTTTCGAATGTGCCACAAACACCCCAAATTGTTCACTGTTTGGCGAGCGGGCAAACAGGCAATGTTCGAGTCGAACATGAGTTCGACTCGAACTCGAAGCTCATCCCTAACCAAAACCTGGAGAAAGCTGCAAAAGCAGTTTTCTCCAGTCCACTTCTATGCTCTGCAGTCTTACACCAAGCAAATGTGCACACCCTGTGTCCCCCAAACTACTAATTTTGCAGTGACAGCATCTCCTACTGTCACACAGTCTAAAAGGTATTTACCGTTTACAAAAAAGCTAAATTAAAAAATCTTGTATTATAGGAAAAATACATTCCTGAATATCTTGGTCTGTATGCACAGCACAGCAGTATTGTAGTTTACAGTGATCTGAGTTTAAGGATAGGGGCTTAAGTCCACATCTTTTAGCATTTCTTGACTCTGGATAATTTCCGTGTAAAGTCCAATAAATATATTGGGTGTATTGGCAGACATACTTGGAAAAAAATTATCCTGTTTTTCAAGCCCGAAACTGTAATTTGTTAATAAACATTTGGTACTTGGTACTCAAAAATAAATTACATTTCATGGATAATTTACCTTTCAGAAAGGCATTTCCATAAAAATAATGTTTAAATTAATAGCTGGTATGAGTACAGGATTTCAAAACATTTGCAAAAATTACTGCAATTTATTAAGCAGGTGTTTCCCAAGTGTAAAGTGATTATGGAAATATAATATTTAATATACACACAGTTTGGCAACGCTATTTGTTTCCTAAAGTCCAAGTACTGTGCATTTAGAGGGCTCATTGATCTATGATGGCCCTACAATAGAATGACACACCCCCTGTGCCTAAGCATAATATATTTCACAAAACACAACAGAGAAAAACTGCATACTGCAAATCCAAGGATTCCAAAATAGGTAGCATGTACACAGTGAATTCTGCCATTCAGATGCACTGAAGTCTAAAATATATATGAACAGTACAGAAAATAATCTGGCTTAAATATCTAGATATAAACCAAACGAAAACCTTTGCCACCTTACGCTAATCTAATCTACACAAAGCTGCAATCCCAAAACACAATAGTATGTGTCACTCAAGTGATGCAAAATGTGAAAGCTCTAATAAGTACAAGGCACATTATTGGGATTCATATAATAATCCAATACTGTGGATAGAGTTTATTATCTGAAGCATATTGCCTTGATATCACTTGAGTAACTTAAGTACTTTATTTTTGCAGTTTTATATGCACTTTATGGTATGTAAATACATTTTGCATCACATAAATATCTACATAACAATCATTATAAGAAAACCAGGGTAAGAAAAGATAAGGTTAATGTGTTGGCACCACTAAAGTGCCAGTAAACATATCCTGAAAAACAACATTATTACTCGCAAGTTTATTGCTCTAAATACAGATGAGAGTGATATGACAACTGCACTTGCAGTAAAAATGGGTGCAGGTAATACAGCTTGCAAGTTTTGTTTCCAATACTTCTTATTAATATGTAGTATGTCAACGAAGTAAAAAAGCCAATTAGAAAACATGTGACAGAAAAAGTTGCATAACAGTCTCCCTATACATTTAAGCTTACAATAGTACAGTAATCAAAGTCAAGTCAAGACAGTATCCACTGATCCTAAAGTCATCTGTAGTGCAATACATTTAGTTTCATGAAATAGCTATATAACTGTAGAGAATTAATTTAGGTATCCTCTCCGCCTCTCCATTAGAAGCTTAACTATGGAGAAGTATAAGGCTACATCAACAGATATATACCATGGTGTAATCCTGACTTCCCCCATCCAGAAGAAAGGAGGGGCAAGACCACCTCCCTTGCTGGAGGAGTCACTTATAGTGGCTTTATAGAACATACTTTCTCCTATATCACAGTGCGCAACACTTGTCAGTTTATGTACAATGTAGTACATTCAATGGCGAAAACAAAAGACAAACAAACAGAGAAGAAGAGAATGAAAAGAAGAAAAAGTGCACCCTCTACTACCAAAACACAGGTTTTGATCACTCTCAAGAGGAATCCGAAAGATAAAAGAAATTAAACATCTCACGTGTCTTGGCTTCCCCTCCACTGGTCTTCCCAGAAGGGCCTGTTTTGGAGTTTTGGTAAGGTTCACCTGGGTAAGGGAATAGGGAATAAAACCTTATAGTGTGCCTCATTCAATGAGGTGTTATGTATGATTTAGAATTGTACTGACCCAGTTTGCCCCATACCTCTGTTTCCATTGTCTCTCCCAGTTTCTGTTCCCGTTTCTCCATGTAGGGCAACTTGGAAGAATCAGAATGCAATATAGTATATATTTTAGATATGTGCACAGTGTGCGTATCAAGATTCCTGCATAAATACTCCATTGTGGTGGCAGTGGTCAGGTCACTGGTGCAATTTAGGGCAGCCAAAAAATGTGCCATTTAACAGATCTAAACACTTCCATTACTGGAAGCTGATGTTGTTCCAGGACAAATAGTTTAGACATCATACCTCTGTAGCCGCATAGATCTGTGATGCAAAACTTGCAAGTTTCAAACAGATATACAGCTTGGATATAGGTGAACGATTAAACAGGTCATGAGTATTTTTCAGAATTACTAAAAATATTCAAAATATTGTAAAAAACAGTAAGCAAGAAAGAATTTTCCAAGATGTAAGCAGTCATTCCCAGCAATATACTGTAAACAATAGGCCACCGGGTCCTTAGATAACTAGGTACCATCATCCCACTCGTTGTGGGTACGTGCTTTGTTTTGAGAGGCACAACCTCAATGTGACTCTTTCAATGTGTCTCAAATTCAGATGCCATTCGTGTTTTCTGAGTATGGCATCCTGCACATTTAGCAGGAACAGAAATTCTGACCTCCAAGTGCAAAGCTCATCAGGAGGATCAGAGCTACTGCTTTAAAAGCATAGAGACTGGTACTGTCACAGGATATGTAATCAGCCATATTGACAGAGAGTAACTGTAATTTGCAGTTTACTAAACAGGTGCAAAGTTAGAATCAGTCATGTAAAACAGGTGTCAAAGAGCAAGTATACACTGCAGAATAATTTAGGCAGATTATGAAAGCTGCTCAAACATGGAACCTCCACAGCAATGTCTCCATGGTTCAGTCAGCTTAACATGTGGCTGCATAGCATAGTCTCTAGGCTCACAGCATAAAACAGACTAAAAAAACAGAGGGCTGAGCTAAGAATCATTACTTCTGTAAAACAGCACAGAACACAGCTACTTACAATTGTCCTCAAAAACAATGCACCCCCCCCCCCCATGGTAGCTTTGGTAACACAGGTGACCAGCTGGTGGGATACAAGGCCACAGGACAAAGCGCTACCCAAAGGAACTCTGATACTCTAGTAGCAGTCAGGTAGATGGGTCTTCTGAAGAAGCTGCATTCTCTAAGTCTCCCTGGGTATATCCAGGAAACCAAATAGTTGTGGTAGAATGAGATAAAGGGGCCTGCATCTGCAGAGGAGTATGGTGGCTAAATAAATAAATGTCAGAACCATCAGCACTGTGGGCCTAAAAATGTTCCCACCATCTGCAACTGGTTTTGTTATATTCCCTTTTATAGTTAATGCCCTAGAAGTGTAGGGGTAAAAGTCTAAAACCCATTGAGATCTATAAGCAGGACACAGCTGATGGAGTGCTTCATGACCAAGTATTTGAAGCTTCATATCAGAGTCTTGGGGGGCCATATTGTCTTGATCAGACATTTCTGAACTTCTACTTCTACCTGCCCATTAATTACATAAACCAGTATTTAGTATGTGACATTCTACATGCTCTGTTTTAAAATCTATTTTGTCTTTTGGGCCATTCTCTAACTTGTTGCATAATGAAAAATAATGCAAGTGTCAAATGTTTTCACATATAGATTTGCCTTACTTTTAATACCTTTTTAAAGTTTCCACTTTTAATCTAAAACTAGCTTTAAATGAAATATGCTATGCTTTGCACTGTGGTTTGACAAATGCAGCACAATTTTTAACGATATTGTCATTTACAGTCCTGAAAGGTTGCAATGTTTTCCCTTGTGTGCAACATAAATGGCTTGCAAAATGAATAATTCATAAATGACTTGGCAGATGAGATCCTTGCATTGCACAATTAAGCTAGGTGTCAGGTTTATTAAGTTTGTGGGCTCTGTAAGTCAACAGTTTTTTTAGCCACTCTGCTTACTATTGAAATAGTTTTTTTGTTCTATGTTGATAAGCTTTTGGTTACAAAAATTAAACTGCATAAAGCATAACTTTAAAGCATCAAATCCAATTGTTTTAAACTTTGGTGTTTAAAAAAAACTGTACAAAACTTAAAATTTTAGCTGGGTTTTAGTTCTGTTTGACCCTCTCTGGGAAGATCAAAATATAAGTGTCACTGGGACAGGAAGGTCATGGCTGTGTTCCTATTACAGGTATTTCTTATCACAGACAGCAATACAAAATGTCACAGTGGCTCTAATCCTTTAAAAAAAAGAGAAGGTTAACCTGAGTTGAGCTTAGTTTGTAAATATTATCTTAAAGCTAAATGCTCAACATACCATAGGGATGACTTGAATTAAAGAATACATTTATTTATTTTTACTTATTTCAGGTACTTATATTGTGCCATCAATTTGCTTTACATATATATTGTATAATCACATCAGTCCATGCCCACAACAAGCTTACAATCTTAGGTCCTTAACTCACATCCATACATACAGATACTAGGGCTAATTTAGACAGGAACCAATTAACCTTCCAGCATGTCTTTGGAGTGTGGGAGGAAACCAGAGTACCCGGAGGAAACCTACGCAGGCACAGCGAGGTGTTTACTTTATTAAAAGAGTTCACTTTACCTCCATGGCTCCTGCCCTATCATTGCAGGTTTTTGATCCTACGTATTCTGTGCTGCACTGCTGAATTAGGTGAAGGCTTTTACCTCTTCTCCAGCATAAGCACCTTGATTTATTGGATTTGTGGGTGTTGGCTGTGCTAAATTTTAACATTTTGATCTTTGTATGTGAAAGTAGATATAAAGTCTAACTAAATGACCTTTAGTTTGCCAAAGAACATTTTTTAAACAACTACTATTTAAAAAAAAAAAAAAACAATAAAAAAAAAATTTGTTTTTCACCTTGTTTTTTTTTTTATCCTTCATTGCATCTCAGCGCTTTTGAACTTCTGCCTTCCATTTGGAACCACTACCTGTCTTCACGCATGCAGCAATGGCTGCATGAGATTTCTTAGAACTTAAAGTTTCCTGAAAGTGATAATAGTGGACCATGTCTAGGTAATATGTATTCAATTTACCACTTGCGGTGTACATTGAAATCCTATGACAATGTAGGAGAACAACTTGGAGTCAGGGACAGAGCGTTGCCACCCTATAACAAGAGATGCCTATACAATGACCCTCAAGGCAGATATACCAGGCGCAGATTTAAAAATATTGAAATTACAATCACATGTAAAAGCTTATATGAGAATTGAATAATTGGGTTTACAAATACATTAAGACAAACTGGTACAGAGATGGTCTTCTTCTTCTGTGCTGTGGATGTACTAGTGCCTGTGAAAGAGCTTGTAGTTTGGTCTGAACAGATGTTGCCGGGGGCCTCCACTTGTTCACCAAAAAAAATGAAAAGCAAATCAAAATATACACACACATCGATTCCAATGTCATTCACCAAATGTCCATATTTGTTAACTGACATGACCCAGAACACTCTGTCCCCTTGTTGTACTACCCAGATCTCAATCACAGGTGAGCGGCCATTGGTAGTGGCTCGTGTTGGTCATCTGTTTTTTTTTTTGTCTTTCTGCAGGTCAGTGGGCCATTCATGACTGATGTGGATTTGCATCACTGAACAATGTGATTGATGGTGGATTTACATAGTTAGTAGAAAAAAGACCATCCAAATAGTTCAACCAATAAAAAGGGTAAAAAAAATACAATCCTATATACACAATCCTATACCCACAGTTGATCCAGAGGAAATAAAAAAAAACCCCCAGCAAAGCATGAACCAATGTATTCCTTCCTAATGGCCCGAGAGGCAATCGGATATTCCCTGGATCAACTTTACCTATAGATGTTAGTATCCAGTTATATTATGAACATTTACATAACATTTTTTTTTTATTAAAGAACTTGCCAAAAACTGTATTTTTTTTTTTTAATTTACATTTTTCATGTGAATGAGCAGGCGTTCCTTGTTCATTCACATAGAGAACCCCCCCTCCTGGACGGCTAATGCTTTCCCGGTCTGCAAGGCTGCTCGCACAGATAGGGGTCTCATGTGGGGGTAGCCCAAGTTTTTTTCTTGGTTTTTGCATGGAGTTTCCCCTTAAAATCCACCCAAGGCTCTGGTATAAAATTGAAGGTGGACATCAAGCCATTTTTTATTTTTTTTTATTTTTTTTTCTTGCATGGGGTCTCCCTTAGGCTCAGTTCATATCTATATGTGTGGCTGTGGGTGTCGAAATCAAAGCGATTCCCGCACTTGCAACCACCTGCAGTGAAAACGTGCTGCTGTGAGAAAACGTGCAGGGCTGGCATTCATTTTGAATGGCACCCCTAAGCATGTAAAAATGCAGCGTGTTTGCGGGTGCTGGAACTGCAGGGAAAAGGCATGGTCAAAATGACCATGAAATTTTCCTGCAGGCCACATTTTGAAAAAAGTTCATACACCTTTTTCTGCGGGAAACACAGGCAGGCAGCCCATTCAAATTCAATACATAGCACCCCTACTCATTCACCAAAAAATGTGCAAAGTAAAAAAAAAAAAAAAAAAGTTTTTGACAAATCCTTTATTTAAAATTCACCCAAAATATAAATGCCCACCCAAAGTAGATCTAACGTCAATCACGATGAATGGCGGCCGCTGACCTGCATGCAAAAACAAAAAATCCCACTGCCCGCTGAGCACAACTGGTCCTTTCGAGAGACGCACACTGAATGACAGCTGCTTCTCCCCTGCTGGTAACTAAACATGGGAGCGGGGTCACCCGTGACATCACTGGGTGACCATGCACCCTTTGACATTCCACAGGGGCCTCATGGTTGTCCCATACATCACTACATCACTACTGAGTTGTGTAGTCATGTAGGGGCCATAGGGTGAACCACATATTATGGAAGGGGACATACTGTAGGTATTTCACACACCCGGAAGATACTTCAGGCGATTTTGTTCTCATATAGAGTGAAAGTTGCACAAACAGATGTTAACACATGTAAGTATAAAGTCCCTTCTTTTTTACAGGACCTTTTTGTTTTTTATTTTTATTTTAGTATAAAAGTCTCTTGAAGGATATACTTATACATAGCACTGGAACATATATATATATATATATATATATATATATATATATATATATATATATATACAAATACACACACACACACATATATATATATATATATATATATATATATACATATTTATATATATATTTATATTCATTTATTAATTTATGTAATATACAGACATTCTCAGTACCAGCTTTGTTTGACCAGGAGAATAAAACCTAACAAATCTGAAAAAAAACTATATCTGTGAATGTCTCCCTTACAAGATATTAAAACATCACACTGTAAGCCTCTAGAACCAAAAAAAAAAAACCTTAGCCTCCCTCTGCACAATTTCCATCTCCATCCATCATATTTCCTAAGTTAGGGATCAGGAAATGTTGTGGACGGGGAAGAGGGGGCGAGAACAGGAACCAAAAGTGGGTGGAGCTGTACAAAAAAAAAAATTTGAAGTCAGGAACTTGGTGTTCTGTGTATTTCATCAGGGTATAAATTAACATATTGGCTCAGACAATCAAAACCACTTTTCATTCTCATTCCTACAGTGGATTGCGGTAAAAGGAACAAGACTGCATGCTATGTTTGCACAACTAATATGAAATAAAAATTCTAAGCAGTACATCAAGCCTACTTGCTTTAAACGTAACCTTGCAAGTCTGGCTCTGTTTGGTTCCTTCAAAAGGTAATATATCATATTTAGCTCTCTTAATACAGCCATAAAATATACAGAATACATAAAAAAAAATGCAAGTAGTAAGCAATCAAGCACAGAGCCGCTGAAGCACATAGTATATTTATAGACATCAGCACATAGTGTCTGTGCTGGACATTTCTTCATGTGTCTAGTTACCCTTTAGGATATGAGCTAATACCACAGCAGTCCCACAGTAGTTTTCACTCTCAATGGATTCTTTTACTTGTCAAGTAGACCAACGATGGCTTTAAACCAAGTTCCCAAAGGTGAAAGTACAACTGCAGCTATTCAACGTATCATTTCCTTTCTGAGAGATCATTTCCTCTTGGCACCAAGACCTTTGCTTTTGTCTTTCAACAAAAATGTTATTTAATCTCTGTGCATGGTCAAACATAATGGATCATGAGATTTAATAATTTTTCTGCCATTGTTTTCTTTCCTAAAATAAGTTATTTGTTCCCATTAAAACATAGGTCCAGTTTAAAGTTTCTAGCAATATTTTATATGTATAATGATATTTAAAAAATGAAAACAGTTATACAATTGTATATATACAATAACAGGAATGCAAAAAATAAAAAATAAAAAAAATAATAATAATAATTTGAAAACTAAGTTATACATAGATTTATGCTGAGCAATAAACCTACAGTGTGAGTCAGTAAAATTCTTAACATATTAATACATTTGAAGTGTGCCTGCAATTTAACAGCAATAGTAAAAAAAAAATATGAAACCACTACCATCAGCCCTGATATTGCACTGTTCTGTTAAAAAAAAAGGCAGCTCATTCTATAATATTTAAGATATTTGGCACAACTTTATTTTTTTAAATTAATTGGCCCACCTAGGTAGACTCTTTCTTACTGATAATTAAATATTGAATATTTTTTTACATTTTAAACAATTAGGCATTGGTAACTTTTCAAAACTTCAGGGGACCATCCTAACTACCAGACGTATAACCTTGTACATAACATAAACAATTTTCTTATAAAAGTAGAAGTTACATTTTATTACAGCTACAGAAGTACGGGTGAAATATAACAGTTTTACTATATTACGCTATTGTTACAACAGATCAAATAACAAAACTAAAAACAAGCAAGACCTACCTGAGGCTTAGTATTAGCTTTTTTTCAGGTCTGAAAAAGTGCATGTAGTGCATGTCATTTTTTGATTCATTAAAAAAACAATGACAATGGAACACAGACTAACACAGGAAAGCAAAGATGTGGCAGCACTGAAATCTATTCTGAGACATTCTGAGAAAAAGATTATTTATTAGTGAGAAAAATGTAAAATAAATAAAATATATTTAATTGCTTGTATAATTAAATATTATATAGATACAAATCTCCTCTCCCCTTTGCCCTCTGCCAACCCTCCCTGTAAACAATATAGTTTATAGTTTTTTTTTTGTTTTTTTTTCTTGTCTTCTCTTGTAACTAGTTGTTTTGTGATTGTCTACTACTGAATGATTGCTACTTTTATTTGTTATGGTTTTTTTTTTTACATGTTTGAAATAAACTAAAAACCACTTAACACACTGAGTAAGGAGTCTACTCTTTTCACTGCAAAGCAGAAAGGTTCTTCTTTGTGTAGCTACGTCACTTCTAATTGGCTGACCAGTGTTCAATTTCTCCCAGGGTCCAGAAGACTGCAGGGGCATGATAATGTCACAAAGAGGAGGCAGGACAACATGGGCACAGACTAGAAAACTGGATTCAGTGGCCATCATTCTCGGATGTTATGATGGTGGTAAGAAACATAGATGGTGAATTTAGGTGAGTATAACTAAAGACCCGTAAACACGATCAGAAAATCGTACGGAAAATACACTTTCACTTACGCAGCTTTCGAGAGCCGATCCCGACAATCCATGTGAAATTATCCGATGGGACAAGCACCAAATTTTTTCTTGGACGATACCAGATCGGACGATTTTCATTTAATCAGTATAGCTGTCGTCCGAAAGTACAATACAATACATTACATCACTTCCAAATTTTTATTCTGTTGTAAAATAATTTTTGTAACTTTAGTAACCTCTTTTATTTTCGATATGAGACTAGCATGTAAAAAAAATGGATGATCATTCATCCGATATTCTCATTGTGTGTACCAGACTTAAGGCTTCAGATGTAATAACTAGGGTATGAATAAGAGGAAGGGGGGGATCTTTGCCTGGAAGTGGGCTTTATTATAGCATTTCCTGGTACTGTATAAAGATTAATTGTCCCTTCCCATGTCTCATGACAGGATGCCCTAGCTCTGCTAGGAGGCCATTGATAGGAGCAGAAGTGGATTGGACAATGTACAAAACTTGTCACAATCACTTATGTCCCCCTGAAAGTTGCAAGGTAAGTCCAGTTCCCAGCTACTAATCCCTGCTTACTTTAACGTGATCTTGTAAGGTCAACTAAATTAAGTAAGGATGGGTGAGCGGTTCGGGCCGAGCATGAGTTCAACAAACATCCGAGTTTTCGGGACGCCCGGCAGGATGTTTGTACACTGAGCACACAGTGTCAGTGAGTAGGTTGGAAGCTGCTACGTCTTTAACAATGGTTAACATCAGCTGTCAGCGGACTTCCCCACTGACAGTTGAATAAAAAAAACGTTGCCGAATTTGCTGGCAATAGGGAAAAAAAATGACGTGGGGTCCCCCTCAAAACCCTTACCAGACCTAAGGGTCTGATAGGGTCTTTGGGGGGAAGGCCTGTGCCGTTTTTCCTCAAATTTTGGCATAGGTCCCCCAAAATATCCATACCAGACCCTTATCCGAGAATTCAGCCTGGCAGGCCAGGAATGGGCAGGGGGGCGAGCCAGCCATTTATTACCATAATAACCATGTCATTTTCTGCGATACAGCAGTGCGTCACTTTAACTGACAATTGCGCGGTCGTGCGACGTTGTACCCAAACAAAATTCGCATCCTTTTTTTTCACAAATAGAGCTTTATTTTGGTGGTATTTGATCACCTCTGCATTTTTTTTGTGCGCTATAAAACAGAGCGTCAATTTTAAAAAAAATACTTTTTTTTAATTTTACTTTTTGAAAAAAATGTTTTTTTACAAACAGTTGTCACTAAATGATATATTGCTCACACATGCCATGGTTATATGTGGGATTGTACCCCGAAATACATTTTGCTGCTTCTCCTGAGTATGGGGATACCACATGTGTGAGACTTTTTGGGAGCCTAGCCGCATACGGGACCCCGAAAACAAAGCACCGCCTTCAGGATTTCTAAGGGTGTAAATTTTTGATTTCACTCCTCGCTACCTATCACAGTTTCGAATGCCATAAAATGCCAAGATAGCACAAATCCCCCCCAAATTACCCATTTTGGAAAGTAGACACCCCAAGCTATTTTATGAGAGGCATGGTGAGTATTTTGCAGCTCTCATTTGTTTTTAAAAATTAAGAAAGAAAATCATTTTTATTTTTTTTATTTTTTCAATTTTCAAAACTTTGTGACAAAAAGCGAGATCTGCAAAATACTCACCATGCCTCTCAGCAAATATCTTGGGGTGTCTTCTTTCCAAAATGGTGTCATTTGGGGGGATTTTGAACTGCCCTGGCATTTTATGCAGAACATTTAGAAGCTTATGTCACACATCACCCACTCTTCTAACCACTTGAAGACGAGAGCAGGGGGAGACAGGGGTGCTTTTATTATTTATTTATTTTATTATTTATTTTGCTTTTTTATTTTATTTTTAAACAGTTCCTTTCATTTTTTTGTTTTCTAATTTTTATTGTTATCGCAGGGAATGTAAATATTCCCTATGATAGCAATAGGTAGTGACAGACAACTAGATCGCGACTAAACAAGGCTGCAAAACGTTCATTGAAATGGTTTACGAGGGGCTGAATTTTGTAGAGCCGATCGTATCCAGGGTCTCCATGAGGATGACAGAGTTCATTGTCGTTGAAGTGCATGAACCGCAAGATCTGCTCATATCGTGCCCTAGCCATGGAGGCAAAGAACAGGGGCATATGGTAAATTGGGGCAATGGACCAATATGACCCCAAAGTACTCATTTTAACTATGCCCATGTCGAGGGATAGGCCCAGAAAGGTCCTAAATTCGGAAACCGTAATTGGTTTCCAATCTCTGGCAAGGGAGGACAACTGGGGATTAGTGGCGATGAATTGACTAGCATACAAATTACTTTGGTTCACGATAGATCTTCTGTGAAAAAAAGTGAATAAAAATCAAGTGGTGTAAAATCAACTGTTTCCCCCTGAATTCCGGGTTGGCCAGTGAATGGGGGAAGTATAGGTGCTGCAGAAGTGGTGGGTTCCCAATTAGGATAGGCGAATGCAGCAGGAAGGGCACTATGGGCTTGACAGGCCTGTCTTTGTCTTGTTGGTGGCAGCGGGACACTACTTGTGCTTGCCACCTCGACAGCTTGAACTGCACTTATGGGACTCGCCAGGTCACCACGTGACACTGCAGTGCTGGATGTGCGACCAGGCTGTACTAGGCCACTGGTGCTTGCCAGTTCACCAGAAGGAGGAGCGGCACTAGTACTTCTCTGCTCCATACGAGAGCCCTGCGTTTCTTGCACCTCAACAACAGCAGAAGAAGAATGGGGGCGGGTATGCCTGACCTTGGCAGGGACCACAACTCCATCGTCAGAGCTATCTGTCAGGGTGCTGCTGTCGTCTACAGGATCGTATTCTGAGCCTGAATCTGACAGATGTGTGACTTCCTCTTCACTATCTGTCATGCTCAGAAACGTGTAGACCTCTTTACTAGTGTACCTTCGAGTTGCCATTTTGGGCTCTAAATTTACAGGTACAGTAGTAAGATTCACAGGAAAAAAATCTCCTAGGCTGTCAGCAACTGTATCAAACGCTACCAAAAAAACTGTTAGCGAATGCAGGGATCAGGCCTGACTCTGCAAACGCTGCAGTTATGTGTTTAGTGTTTTGTAAGTGACAGTGATCGATCGATACTGCACTTGGGTGGGCTGGGCTGGGCAGAGGGGCAAAACGCAGGTGCTAACAGGTATCTGGGCTGATCCTGCTAACACTGCGTTTTTGGGAACCCTAAACTGCTGGGGACGCTACTATAGATCTGATCAGATCAGATATTGATCCGTTCAGACACTATACCACTAAGGAAGTAGTATGCTGCGTGAGTGGGTGTTAGCGCTACTGGCACTAATCTGACACTGTCTTGGGCGACGCAGACCCTAACTGACCCTAAAACCTAACTGATATCACCCGCCGGGCGATCAGGGGGTTAAACCTTTATTGGATAATAAACGGCGGGTGCCCTGATGCTATAAAAAACAAACTAACTAACCAGCATCACCCGTAACACTTATACAGTGATCACTGGTGACAGGGGGTGAACGGGTTAACTAGGGGGCAATCAGGGGTTAAAACCTTTATTAGGTAATATATGGGGTACCTGACGCTATAAAAACCTGATGGTGAACCTAAATAGCTAACTGGCTAACTAGCGTCACCTGTGACACTTATACAGTGATCACTGGTGACAGGGGGTGAACGGGTTAACTAGGGGGCAATCAGGGGGTTAAAACCTTTATTAAGTAGTATATTGGGGTACCTGACACTATAAAAACCTGACGGTGAACCTAAATAACTAACAGGCTAACTAGCGTTACCCGTGTCACTACTACAGCGATCAGAAAAAAGATTGCTTAGTGACACTGGCGACAGGGGGAGAAAGGGTTAACTGGGACGATCAAGGGGTTAAACCTTTATTATGGGGGTGTTAGGGGGGTACCCTAGACCTAAAGGGGCCTACCACTAACAGCCCTAACAGTCACAAAATTACACCAATGCAGTGATCTGTAAAAAAAATTAAAACTGCTATTGGTGTCACTGTGACAGGGGGTGCAGGGGGGGTGATGGGGGGTGATTGGGTGGTGATTTGTGTGCCTATGTGTACTGGTGTTAGTGTGCTGTTGGTGAAACTCACTCTCCTCGGGCTCCGGAACGAAAAGGCTTCATGAGGCAAGATGACATTACTTCCTCTGCTTCTGTTTACAGTTTCAGAAGCAGAGGAAGCTTCTCATTCGCCAGAAGCGATCGTGAGGGAGAGGCCATGAATCAGTGGCCTCCCCCTCAGGACGAATCACTCCTGGAACGATGCTGACCACATTGGGCACCGGGGGGGCGTGATAGGGCCCCCCAACCCGCGGGAGGGGAGTGACGTACAGGTACGTTACTCTGCCTGCCCGTGCCATTCTGCTGACGGAAGAGTGTGGCAAGTGGTTAAAGACATTTTTCATTTTTTTTGTTTCACTTAGAGCATCATTCAAATCACTGATCCTTTAAAAGCAATATTAAAAAAATATATTTTTTTTTTGCATTGATACATGTCCCCAGGGCAGTACCCAGGCCCTCTATACCTTTTTTATGGTCAATATCTTGCATATAAGCCTTCAAAATGGGGACTTTTGATTTTTCATGTTCGGGTTCCATAAACTTTAACCGGTTTCCGACCGCCGCACACAGATATACGTCGGCAGAATGGCACAGGCAGGCAAATGCACGTACAGGTACGTCCCTTTAAACTTGCCGACTTCGGGCACGCGCGCCCACCGCACGCCGCGTGAGGGTGCCCGCGGGTTATGGGATCTCGATGTTCTCCGGCAGCCCGCGATTGCGGTGTGGAGAGGTAGAACAGGTAGATGCCTATGTAAACAAGGCATTTCCCCGTTCTGCCTTGTGCCATGACATAACGGAGCAGTGTCATCGGGAGCCGTGAGCGCTGTCATGTCCTAGGTAGCCCCTCCCCCCACAGTTAGAATCTCTCCCTAGGACACACTTAACCCCTTCATCGCCCCCTAGTGGTTAACCCCTTCCCTGCCAGTGTCATTTACACAGTAATCAGTAAATGTTTATAGCACTGATCGCTGTATACATGACAATGGTCCCAAAATAGTGTCAAAAGTGTCCGATGTGTCCGCCATAATGTCGCAGTCACAATAAAAATTGTATATCGCCACCATTACTAATAAAAATAATTCATAATATAAATTAAATAAAACTATCCCCTATTTTGTAGACGCTATAACTTTTGCACAAACCAATCAATATACGCTTATTGCGATTTTTTTACCAAAAATATGTAGAAGAATACATATTGGCCTAAACTGATGGGCACTGATGGATGGCACTGATAGATGGCACTGATGGGCACTGATAGGTGGCACTGATGGGCACTGGTAGGGGACACTGATGAGCACTGGTAGGTGACACTGATGTGCAGCACTGGCACTGTGGGCACTGACAGATGGCACTGTGGGCACTGACAGGTGGAGCTAGTGGGCACTGGTAGGCGGCACTTTTATTAGGCAAAGGTGGGCACCATGGACCCTGGGCACATTGCTGATGCATTTTTGGGGGATATTTATTATAGCAAAAAGTAAAAAATATTGCTTTTTTTTCAAAATCGTCGCTCTTTTTTGTTTATAATACAAAAAATAAAAACTGCAGAGGAGATCAGTACCACCAAAAGAAAGCTCTATTTGTGGGAAAAAAAGGACGTAAATTTTGTTTGGGTACAACGTCGCCCGACCACGCAATTGTCAGTTAAAACGACACAGTGCCGAATCGCAAAAAGTGCTCTGGTCAGGAAGGGGGTAAAACCTTCCGGGGCTGAAGTGGTTAATAGGGTTCACGGCTCAGGTCCGAACTTTTTCCCTGTTTAGGAGTTATGCTGCGAACCAAACCAGGGGGTGTTCGACCCATCATTATTAACACGCTTATGGAGCATTCTGCAACACTTTACAGATAACTTGCCCTAAGAGCAGTTGCATTGTGCATGCATGAAGACCCTTTGAAATCTATGGACAGTTTAATGTGAATGGGGACAGTACCCTCCAGAGGCTTAGAGCATGATGTCTGTCTACTTTATTGTGAACAGGTAGCACCATATAGTTCTAGTTGAAGGAGCTAAAAATGTACTTGGCGCTTGTAATTAGAAGTTATAATGATTTCAATTCATATGAATATTTATTGCAAGATAAGTGCCATGTCAACTGTTTGGAGGAGATATATGTTAATGTACAGTTTGCAAAAGTTCATGGAGCACCCTAACTGGATGCTAGAGATTTGGGACAAAAAAACATCTTTCCAAAATTAGCTTTGGTAACTCAAGGCAGGTAAACATAAAAAAAAAAAAAAAAATCATTAACGACCTTCTACATAGTGAAAGCGGCCACATGATAAGTTTGCATAAGTCACATTTCCTCCTTCCAAGCCAGTAAGCAAGAAAGAACCAATAATGTAACTGGATGACCCCTGGCTAAGACTGAAATATGAGCAGAAGATAACACACTATTGATTGAAGTGCCTGTTTACACATACAGAACATCTATGAGTAGAGAAAACCAAAATGTATTAATACAGGAATTGATCCGAAAATCATTAGGGATATGTTTTAATTCTATTTAAAATCATATATCTGTTGAGCTGATTACAACATTAATTTTAGATAGAGTAAATGTCTTTAATACCTAAGTAACTTAGCTCTGTCCCAGCACAGTACTCTTATTGCTGTGGGCATCGACACATTTTTAGTGGGTATGAAAAATATTTCAAGCACCCCATTTTAAAAGATGTGCATATGGTGCCTAAAATATCAAGACAAATCCCTTGTGTTAACGATGCAGTAGGGCAGGTATTCAGCCCTGGACCCAGAAGATAGCGAATAGCAGAAATTACTACAGTGATTTCCTGCTTCCACAGGGTTCCCATAGTTATGGCATATACGAACTTGCATTGCTCCAACCTGGATCAATGGATTTAACATAATGCAAAAACCTCCAATAAGCCATGATGTCAAAACTAGACTGCATCTGCAGGCAGACACATAGAAAAGCAAATGAGATTGATCTAAATCATGCATGTCAAACTCAAGTCTAATTATGGGCCATAAACAATTGGTTTGCTCATTAATTTTCGAGTGGCACTTTAACAAATAAAAATGGTAATTGAATATTTTTAAACACAAACTTTTACTTAATCAAAATCCCTAACCCTCTGAACCTTCTTAACCACTTACCCACTGGGCACTTAAACCCTCTTCCTAACCAGACCAATTTTCAGCTTTCGGTGCTCTCACATTTTGAATGACAATTACTCAGTCATGCAACACGGTACCCAAATAAATTTTGTGTCCTTTTTTTTCACACAAATAGAGCTTTCTTTTGGTGGCATTTAATCACCGCTGGGTTTTTTATTTTTTGCGCTATAAATCAAAAAATACTGAAAATTCGGTAGAAAAAAAAATAAAATTCTTTGTTTCTATTAAAATTTATTGCAGAGTATTGGCAGAGTATTGGCGAGTATTGGCAGAGTATTAGCGAGTATTGGCGAGTATTGTCGAGTATTGGCAGAGTATTGGCGAGTATTGGCAAAGTATTGCAGTGTTGCAGTGTTGCACACTATTGGTAGAGCATTGCACAGTGGTGGCAGAGCATTGCACAGTTGTGGCAGAGTATTGCACAGTGGTGGCAGTGTAGCTGTCACTGACCAGCGCTGTGGGCACTACACATCCAGCCCACAGCGCTGGAGAGATGGTCTCATCTCTCCCCCTCTCCGCTTCTCCCCTCTCACTGTACCAATCGGTACAGAGAGGGGAGGTTTGTGTACATGTTTGTGTACATGTTTGTGTACATGTGATCGCTCCGTCATTTGACGGAGCGATCACGTGGTAAACGGCCGCTATCAGTTTCTGGGAGGACGTCCGTATGGCCCAGTCGGCATGGCCCGGTCGGCATGTGGTTAAAGTGTAACTTCACTCTCCAATCAACATTGATTATTTTTAATACTCATTCTGTTAGCATTAGTAAATGATAGATGTATAGTAGAACTTCGCGCATACTATATAGAATGGATATAGTCCCCAGATGAAGACACGTGACCGTGACCGTGTCGTAACGCGTAGGGAGTGGCCGTAGGCAGACCCACACAGAGGAGGACGCGAGTAGGCGCTCAGGACGCCTCGGTGATATTTTAACTCTTTGCTCATTTTTAACTGTTTTAAATGTACGGTTCCATTACTTCTATGCCATAAATTGTTACCTTTAAAATGAACATACTACACCAGTGGAGGCCCCTCTTTTCTTCCTTTCCCCTATTCTGACATGCTGCTGTGCTGAGACACATAGCATTTTAGGTTTGGATCTCTGAGGCTATTAAAGGAGAAGGATTAGGCTGGACCCCACAGGAGAACATTCTGATCCCTGTCACCAACCCTGGGGCTTATGTTGATACCCCTATAAGGCTGATCTTTATCTTCCTAGAGGTAAGAGTTCTGGGAAACCAGAAAAGGATTTACCCCATAAAAACAGAGGAATACCAGCGTGAATACAGCTACATATCAGCAACATAGAAAAACCTATCTATACATATAGAATTATCTGCGGAATTACCACTTCTTTCATTAAGAGACAGTAGTTTCCATTTTCTACACATAGTGGATTGGCCCCTTTTGGAATTACTTCCACGATATCAGGATATTTCTTGTATATGCGATTATTTTTTATTTGGACATTTGCGATTTATCCTCTGGACGTTTTTACTTACTCACTCTTTATCCATTTAGTCGCTCCATTTCACCTCATTATTGGATATTTTTAACACTTATATTTTTAACACGAGAGTTTATTGGTTTATTAGTCACGGGACTTTATTGCCATTTTAGAACTCACTGTCATTCATTGATTTTTATCACTTATTATTTTCTAATGGTTTTATCGCAAAATATTTGATATATTTGTATTATCACCATTTTGACCACAGGATTGCTTTACTTATATCACACGATTCTATCACAGGATACATTATATTCCTTAGCACTTTTATTGATGTCCATGCAATATTTTTATTCAAAATTATTTTTATTCAAGATTATTGTTATCTAATCACGTTTTTGATCAATTTCGTCACGCTTGATCCTATTTGAGAAATATCGTTATCCAACTGCTTTTATTAATTGCTTATTTATTAATTAATTAATCCTCTACTGATTAATTATTTATCTGTATGTCACTCGTTCACTCTATATGCACTTTTCCTTGCCGACTTGGCACCTTATTTCCCTTTAGACCATAGCGTGCACCTATTGGTCACAGTTACTTACCTTTGACTAGCTATCCTTGAAGGACCTAGTCATTACTTACCTTCCCATATATCCATTCTATATAGTATGCGCGAAGTTCTACTATACATCTATCCTTTATAAGTGCCTTTGTGAACACTATTCACTTTGCTGCAAACATCTTACTTACGATACACGTTGACCCACCTAGTTACTCATAGTAGCGCGAGAGACTCACCTACTCAGCATTAGTAAATGGTCAGGAAACTATATCATATTTACATGTTTTAAATTTTTTCTTTTTACATTTCCCCAGTTACTTCCTGGTTTCTTGCCTAGGCAAATTATGTCATACATCCCAGGAGTCTTCAAGAGAAGAGGAGAGAAGAGGAGGAGGGGTTTTCTCAGCTAATGCCACGTACACACGAGCAAATTTTCCGTCGGAAAAATCTTGGATGTTTTTTTTCCGGCAGAAATCCGCTCAAGCTTGGCTTGCATACATACGGTCAAACGAAAGTTCGCTGAACTTTCGACCGCCAAGAACGCGGTGACGTACAACACTACAACGAGCCGAGAAAATGAAGTCCAATGCTTCCGAGCATGCGTCCAATTGTTTTTGAGCATGCGTAGGAATTTTGCGCGTTGGAATTGGTACAGACTGAAAAATTGAGAACCTACTCTCAATCTTTTGCTGGCTGGAATTCTGCCAGCAAAAGTCAGATGGAGCATACACACGGTTGCATTTTCCGTCCAAAAGCTCTCATCTGACTTTTGTTGGCAGAATTTCCGATCGTGTGTACGCGGCATAAGCGTATTTTTCTGCATGCATGCTTAAGCTAGCGGCAGATGGATTCCAGGAAGTAAATGCTACATGAATCATTTGCCCTTACTCAAGATGGCTAGAAATGCTAGGGGGAGTTTTTCTCAACAAAATAAAGCATACAGACATGGATGGATGGTGAAGTTTGCTTAAATAGATGCAGTGACGCTCTTTAACCGCTTAGCGACCACCCCACGTACATTTAGTGCGGTAGGGCGGCTGCTCTGTGCCAGATCATGTACCCAGTAAGTGATCTGACACCTCCAGGTCTGGGGCATACTCAATGTCCGCCAGGACCCACCGATCATTCTGGACACAAGCAGAACGGTAGTCTGCCTATGTAAACAAGGCAAACGGACGTTCTGTCAGGGGGGAAGGACTGCCAGTGTCATTAGTACAGTGACAGTGTATATTTTTTAGCACTGATCACTGTAATAATGCCCCTGGTCCCCAAAAAGTGTCAAAAGTGTTGTCAGGTGTCTGATTTTTCCATCGCAATATCGCAGTCCCGCTATAAGTTGCTGATTGCTGCCATTACTAGTAAAATAAATAAATAAAAATATCCCATAGTTTGTAGACGCTATAATTTTTATGTAAACCCATCAATATACGCTTATTGGGATTTTTTTTTTACCAAAAATATGTAGCAGATTACATATTGGCCTAAATTGATGAAGAAATTAGATGTTTTAGTTTTTTTTTAATTGGATATGTTTCATAGCAGAAAGTAAAAAATATTGTTTTTTTTTTTCCAAATTGTCTGCATTTTTTTTTTATTGCGCAAAAAATATAAAAGACAGAGTTGATCAAATACCCCAAAATAAAGCTCTATTTGTGGGGGAAAGGGGATAAAAATGTTATTTGGGTACAGTGTAGCATGACCACACAATTGCCAGTCAAAGTAGTCCAGTGCCGTATCGCAAAAAAGGGCCTGGTCAGGAAGGGGGGGAGGGGGGTAAACCTTCCGGAGCCAAAATGGCTAAGCTCAAATTCACTGTTCAGCACTTCTTTGGCATAAATTCATTGCACAGCATCCTCTATACCCCAAATTCACTGTGCAACTCATTCTTTAGCCTACATTTACTGCGCTGTACTTTCTTTAGCCTAGATTTGCTGTGCAGTATTCTCCCTAGCTCAGATCTAGATCAGATCAAAACTCTCTTTAAAGTGGGGTTGCACACAAAAAAAAAATCATAAAAATTCCTAAAAAAAAAAAAAAAAAAAAAACATTTTGCACAGTGGGTGCCCGGCTGTGAAGCCACAGCCGGGTGCCCACAGTTACAATGCCGGCGCCACCGAGCGAAGGGGGGGACGAGCGGGGCTTCCATCCCCCGCATAGCTGGACCCTGGAACAGGTAAGTGTCTGATTTTTAAAAGTCAGCAGCTGCAGTATTTGTAGCTGGTGACTTTTAATTTTTTTTTTTGAATGGAAACTGCTCTTTAATCCAAATCCAAATCCACCGAAACGCATCCTATTTGGCTTAAATTTACTGCACATCACCATCTTTAGCTCAACTTCACTTACCAGGATCAGAAGACAGGCCATCTAGGAGCCTCAACATCCATTACTGTCAAATCACATTCAGTGGGAGATGTCTACACATGCACATAACTATACTGCATGCATCCATGCCTATGCCTGTACTAAGTATAAAGAAAAGTTGAAAAAATAGATTGCTTATCTGTTGGTTCACACAGACAATCCTGATCACAGATCGGTGCGTCAGGCCAATTTCCATTCTACAGCATCATGAAATGTCTTTGAATAATGTATCTATTTAGATAATTTTGGCATCTCGTTTCTCAGTAGGAAATGAATGCTTTATAGCCCTACCCCCTGAATAAACCGTAATTGCATCCAGTCAGATGTTTGACAATTCAAAAGGGCTGCTGGTAGCTCTGATAAGTGAGCCATGCAGCAATTAGATAGATAAAAGCTCAGCCAAAGCCCTTACAAAACTCTACAGATAAGGAAAACCCTAAGGAGACCTGAATAAAAAGGACATGGGAGAGTCATTTGCATTGCCACCAACACTTATAGAGACTGAAATTTCCACCATGCCTGCCCACCATCTGTTAATCATTGTCCAAAGCCTGCCCCATTGACTCCTGCCCCCCTCTTGTTAATTGCCATGGGCACCTTCCCTGCATAACACAAACGCCTGCTGAAGATATAGGCAGGGAGATCCTTAGTGGGCTATAGGGAAGGTGCCTGCAGGCTGCATGTTTGACTGATCTAAATGAATGATCTAAATATTCTTCACTCTGCCGGCGTCAGGCCAGTATACCATGGGTTCTGATTGGTTGCTAAGGGTTAATGAGCTTTATACAGTGTAGGTCATCTTACTTTAAAAAAGTAATTAGTTAAGTTAAAAATTACTTCTCCCAAAAAGTAATTGCGTTTTTTGTAACTCGGTTACTACATTGGAAAAGTAATTAGTTACTCAGCAAAGTAACTGTGACAGGAGTGGCAGCGGTGGTACTTGAGGGGGTGGCAGCGGTGGTACTTGAGGAGGTGGCAGCGGTGGTACTTGAGGAGGTGGCAGCGGTGGTACTTGAGGGGTGGCAGTGGTGGTCCTTGGGGGGGTGGCAGTGGTGGTGGTGTACTTGGGGGGGGGGTGGCAGTGGTGGTGGTGTACAGTACTTGGGGGGTGGCAGTGTGCTGGTACTTGGGGGGTGGCAGCAGTGGTGTACTTGGGGGGGTGGCAGGCAACAGTAGTACTTGGGGGGGATGGCAGCGGTGGTGGTGCCATCCTCTCCCACCACCACCTCTGCCTCTTACTGATCCCATCCCCCACCACCACTGATCTCATCCCTACCCTATCCCCCCTAATCACCTCTGCTGTAGAAGTGATGGTGGGTGGGTAGGGATGGGATCAGTAAGAAGCAGAGGTGGTGGAGGACTTGGGATGGATCGATTGCACTGCAATTTGAATTGTCAGTCACTTACTTGAATGCCTCCAGGGATGCCTTTCCTAATGGGGAGAGAGAGAGACCCTCCCCTTCACTCGATTGGTGTCAGCTGGTCAGCTGACTTCATTTTTCAGTGTCTGCCCCGCCTCCCTACATTCTCTCTCTCTGGATAAGCGGGATGGGGTGGTCCAGACAGTCTCTCTGAGTCTCAGCCTCTTCTCAGCTCAGCGGGCGAAAGCCCCCCTCCCCGCAGCGGAACGAACGGCCAGGCAGCGTGGCCGCGGTGTGCCTCCCGGGCGGTAGATGTAATTGTGGTAACGCCGCCCAAGTAATGGGAACTGCGTTACCATGAGGGGAAGAGTAATCAGTTAGATTACTCATTACCCTCTAAAATAACATGCGTTAAGTAACTCTGTTTAATTTAACTGAGTTACTTACATCACTGGCTTTATAATTAGTAAGCAGGAATTTTAACTCTTTGTTAATCAAAAATAAACCCCAAAACACTAAAACCGATCCCTATTGTTATTTTTTTTTTTTTTAAAACTAACATGAAAAAATATGAATAAATATGAAACAAACGAACAAAAAAGCAATAAAATAACAGAAGTCTACATCAGTGTTTCTCAACCTTTTTTCAGTCAAGGCACTTTTTAAAATTTTATACAATCTCAAGGCACCCCATTCTAAAATGTAAAAAACAAAACTAATAGTTTTGCATAACGCAGCAACATCCACAAATGTAGGACACCCAACATTAGAAGCGATTTATTCTTCCAAAGCAAATACACCTTTGCACAATGGTACTGAATAGTATTCCAGTGTTTCTCTTCTCCCTCAGTTTCAAACAAGGATGCTGTGCAGGCACCCAACATTTCCCTTATTAACCGATGACGTCATTGGTTGTTGGGACGTCAGCGGCTGGATGGTTGTAATGGTGCACAATGAAAGCATGTGGCTATGTGTAACTAAGAGACATACTTGATCCATTTGCTGGCTTGTATACAATTTTTGGGCAATTTATAGGCATTTTGCCAAGGCGCCCCTGAAAAAACCTAGAGGCACCCAGAAAGCACCTTCCCATCATGGAATCATTGTGAATGTTAAACCTAATGTAAAATGATCAGCAACCTTCAAGTTAGCACACCTAACAAAATAGATTATTAAAGGACAATTGTACCTTCAGCAGAGCTCTCTTTTCAGTAATTCCCAACCCTTCTGAGAGCAGCCCACATGGTAAAATACTTATCTTTCTCCTCATTCCAGTGATCATCACTCTGTTGTCATGCCTGGTGCTGCACAATCTTTGTAATTAATATGTCCTCACCAAGCCCTCTTCTTGCTACATATGGAAACCAAGGCTCAATTTATACCTATAGATGAGTCATACTCATAGCAGTCTGTAGCCATCAAGAGCAGTACAGGTCACCCATAGGCATGGCGCCAGGCAGGAAGGTCAGTATTTTACTTGGCAAGCTGTACTTAAGAGGGTGAAGGGAGTTTATTAAAGGTTAACTGTAGTATAGGTACGGTTGTCCTTTAAGGCGGTAGCTGTTTTTTTAAATCTTGCAAGACAATGCCATAATGTGCTAGTATGCATCTTACCTTAGAACGAAGCCCTCCAGCGGCATGCTGTCACGGGTGAAGGTGCTTCCATCTTCACTCGGTCTTCCTTTCGGGTTCACGGACTCCGGCTGTGTGAGTGGCCAGAGTCGTGATAATGTCCCTCCCGTGCATGTGCAGAGCCGCCATGTATGGCACAGGACTCTGAGGGAACAGCACGGTATGCTGTTCCTTCAGAGCGCATGCACCGGTAAAGTCACCAGCTGCATCAAAAGTAAATATCTCCTAAAAGGTGCACATTTAGGAGCTATTTACTGTACCTATAGGTAAACCTTATTATAGTCTTCAAACAAATGGTCACTGCCCTCACCTATAACTGGCCTTTGCAGCAAGGAGCACATAGAAGGGCAACACATGCAAAACAAAATCAGAAAAAAACCCAGCTCAACTTACTGACCAGTCTGCGACCAACCAAATTGTCCTGTCTAACAGTATACGTTAAAACCAGGCGTTTAGTTAGCCCGTATTTTCAAATACATGCATAAACTACAGAGTATCGCAAGGCCACCCCAGTGTTCTGTAGTCCTAACTCTAAATTTTTTGAGCCTCCACAGTAGAAGCACATGCATTTTAAAGGATAGGCAGAGGGCAGGTGAGCCTGGAGGTAGCCCACCCCTCCTTAACCACTTACGCAATGGGCACTTAAACCCCCTTCCTAACCAGACCAACAAGCTATGGTGCCAATATCTGAAAATTGATCACACCTGAAGTACAGACCCTAGCATGCCAGAAAAGTACAAATACCCCCCAAAAAATCCACATAAGGAACGCTTTAATTTTTTTTACTGGTTATATGTTTTGAGTTACAGAGGAGGTCTAGGGACAAAATTATTGCTCTCGCTCTAACATTCGCATCGATACCTTACATGTGTGGTTTGAACAACCTTTTCATATGTGGATGGGACTTACGTATGCGTTCGCTTCTGCTTGCGAGCACAAGGGGAATTTTTTTTTTATTGTTCATTTTACTTTATTTATTTTAGTTTGACACTTTTTTTTTTTCCCAAAAATCTATTTTTTGATCACTTTTATTCCTATTACAAGGAATGTAAACATCCCTTGTAATAGGAATATGGCATGACAGGTCTTCTTTATAGTGAGATATGGGGTCAATAAGACCCCACATCTCACCTCTAGGCTGGGAAGCCTGAAATAAAAAAATTAAAATAAACGATCCTGGCTTCGATCGTAGCGGTGACTCGGTAGAGCAGTGGAACAGCTGCTATGATCATTCTTATGGTGTAGGGAATCTCCAACTGAAAAAGCTGATATCTGAATGTACCTGTACCTCCAGGCATCATTCAGATATCCCCGCACAAAGTCAAGGACGTCATATGACGGCCGGCGGGCGGGAAGTGGTTAAAGCGCATTTTTTTTTAACACAAAGTTATCCATTTATATAATATTTCTAACACATAGCATGTACATACCAAAAATTAGACCCCAAAATAGATTCTCCTACTCTTCCTGAGTACGGCGATACCACATGTGTATGACTGGGTATCGCAGAGTATGTCTGGGTATCGCAGGGTATTGCAGAGTATGGCAGAGTATGGCAGGGTATTGCAGAGTATGGCAGTGTATTGCAGATTATTGCAGAGTATTGCAGAGTATGGCAGGGTATTGCAGAGTATTGAGGGATGACTGAGCAAAGGATGGATGGCACATGTGTGAGACTTCCACCGCCTGGCCACATACAGAGGCCGAGTACAGCCGAGTTTGACTGGGTATCGCAGAGTATGGCTGGGTATCGCAGAGTATGGCTGGGTACGGCTGGGTATCGCCGAGTATGGCTGGGTATCGACAAGTATGGCTGGGTACGGCTGGGTATCGCCGAGTATGGCTGGGTATTGCAGAGTATGGCTGGGTATTGCAGAGTATGGCTGGGTATCACCGAGTATTGCAGAGTATGGCTGGGTATCACCGAGTATTGCAGAGTATGGCTGGGTATCAACGAGTATTGCAGAGTATGGCTGGGTATTGCAGAGTATGGCTGGGTAATGCAGAGTATGGCTGAATATTGCAGAGTATGGCTGGATATTGCAGGGTATGGCTGGGTATGGCTGGGTATCGTAGAGTATGGCTGGGTATCACTGAGTATGGCTGGGTATGGCAGGGTATGGCAGAGTATGGCTGGGTATTGCAGGGTATGGCAGAGTATGGCAGAGTATGGCAGGGTATTGCAGAGTATGGCAGTGTATTGCAGATTATTGCAGAGTATTGCAGAGTATGGCAGGGTATTGCAGAGTATTGAGGGATGACTGAGCAAGGATGGATGGATTCATGTCACTGAGCAGCGATGTGGGCACTACAGATCCAGCCCACTGCGCTGCTGCCACCGATCTCTCCCCCTCCACTGTACCGATCGTTACACATCGGAGGGGAGAGAGGAACCAGCGTCATTACATTTTGTTTTGGTTTGTTTTTTCAAGTGACCGCTCCGTCATTTGATGGTGGACATCATAGTACGCCCTCCCAGAGTTAAGCAACCGCCCTGTAGTCGTCATTCGGCTATGGGACGGTTGTTAAGTGGTTAAAGTGGCCATTTGTTTGTACTGTTGGTATATTGGTGAGGGAACGCACTGGACACCTTTGGTGCCATGGTGCTGTGTGCTGGGTGTCCAGTGTGCCCCTGTACCCTTAAGTAGGGTTGGGCTACTTTCAGGTTCACCTGCCCTCTGCCTATCCATTATAATGTATGTGCTTCCACTTTGGAGGCTCACAAAATTTAGAGATAGGACTACAGAAAATAATGGGGTGCCTTGGCGAGGCTCTGTAGCTTACTCATGTATTTACAAATATGTGCAAACTAAACCCCTGTTTTTAACAAATACTATTAGACAGGATCATTTGGTTGGTCGCAGACTGGTCGGTTAGTTGAGCTGGTAATTTCTTTGGTTTTGTTTCGCTTATTGTAAGCTTACCTATAGGAAAAAGTTGTGCATTGGAGTTTACTCCCACTTTAAGTCTATGCTCATTTAATCTGACAATTGGAAATAAATGGCACCTTTTACCTGATTGGTGGCCCCACTTAATATATAAACATATCATTTACATCTCATAGAAGCATTAACGCGTTAGTGAATTTTAAAAGGCATTTTCAATATTTTTAAATCTTCAGCTTTCTTTAACCGGTTCCCGACCGGCGCACGACGATATACGTCGGCAGAATGGCACGGACAGGCAGGAGGGCGTATATATAAGTCCCTCCTTAATGCCGTCCATGCCATCGGGAGCGCGCTGGGAGCGGCGCGCTCCCGCGCCGGTCGGGACCCCCGTGAGTCCGGTCGCGGGTTCCGCGGACTCGATCGCCGTGGGGACACCCGCGATCGTCTCACAGGAAGGCTGAACGGGGAGATGCGGAAATACACAGCATCTCCCCGTTCTGCCTAGCAACTAGTGACGCCGATCTCTGCTCCCTGTGATTGGAGCAGAGATCAGCATTCACTAGCTGACAGCCACGCCCCCCCACAGTTAGAAACACACCCCTAGGCATACTTAACCCGTACACTGCCCCCTTGTGGTTAACCCCTTCACTGCCAGTGTCATTTATACAGGAATCAATGCATTTAAATAGCATTGATTGCTGTATAAATGACAATGGTCCCAAAAATGTGTCAAAAATGTCTGATGTGTCTGCCATAATGTCGCAGTCACACTAAAAATCGCTGATCGCCGCCATTACTAATAAAAAAAAATTATTAATAAAAATGCTATGCTATTTTACCAAAAATATTTAGAAGAATACGTATCGGCCTAAACTGAGGAAAAAAAATAGTTTTTATATATTTTTGGGGGATATTTATTATAGTAAAAAATAAAAAAGAATTTGTTTTTTTTTCAAAATTGTCGCTCTTTTTTGTTTATAGCACAAAAATAAAAACCGCAGGGGCGATCAAATACCACAAAAAGAAAGCTCTATTTTTGGGAAAAAAAGGACGTCAATTTTGTTTGGGAGCCACGTTGCACGACCGCGCAATTGTCAGTTAAAGCGACGCAGTGCCGAATCGCAAAAAGGGGCCTGGTCCTTTGGCTGCAAATTGGTCCCGTCTGAAAGTGGTTAAAACATCTGGTGATCCTGCCACAGGGGTCCTTGTTCAAGCACTTGATAATAGGGCTACAACTCTATCCCTGTCTCTCATTTGTGATCCTGAGTTGTCATGAATGCCCGATACACACGTTTAGAAAATCGTATGAAAAATACAGAATTTGGAGCGATCGTACGACAATCGGATCTTTAGTACAGAGCTTTCGAGAGCCGATCAGGACAGTGCATCCGATATTATTTTATTGGACATGCGCGAAAATGTTTTTGGCATCGTACGATTTTCATTTCATCAGTACAGCTGTCGTTCGAAAATGCAATACAAATGCATTACAACACATGACATCAATTCCGAATTTTTATCCTGCCATACGCAAATTTTCATGACTTTAGTAAACTCATCAGATTGGATTCTGAGATTAGCATGCAAAAAAAAAAAAAAAACAGACGATCATTCGTCCGATAATCTCATTGTGTGTACCCGGCATTAGTCACATGGGTTTCTGACGGAGACAACAATTATTCATTTCAACACATATTATACAGACATGGCCAACTAGAAACCTTGTGCAGGAGAATGTCATGAAGCCATCCCTGCGCACGCCAGTAGATAGGACGTGACTATAAAGAGGCCGCAGAAGTCTAGCATCAGTGACATCTAAAAAGGAGGAAGAAAATGCTGGTAATATGTTTTGGAAAATTGCAATTGTTTGTAATAAACAGTGCCTCAGCAAACTAAATGTCGTTCAGTTAGAGTTTACATCACAGGAGTGTTTCTTTTTTGATAATCATTGTTGCATGTGGATGAATATTTCTGTGTCTTTTTACATTCCTTAAATCATCTCAATGCTCTACCTCTGCCGTTTTGCTTTGTATATTGACAATTAATAAAATAATAAATCTTGCACAGAGAGCGTATAACGAGTGGTGCTCTCTTCTCTTCACTGAAAGATTCATTACAGCACACTGCTATGACACCACTAAATCTACTGCGATTTCCTCTGCAAAGAAAATGTTCTTAAGCAGAAACAAGAGCTGATGCAGTTTGATTGACAGGATCATCAAAATAAATTGAAACTTCAAGCTGTGTCACAGCCTAAAATAGCACAAGCTGCTGTTGATCCAAAAACCACTCACAGCATGTCCAAGCGAGAATTTGGCAGTGAACACATGCTGCATAAAAAAAGAACACAACACTTAGAGCCATGTGAGCAAGTAAACTTAAAGTATAAACATCAACCAAGAAAACATAAGAAAGCTTTTCAGATTTAAAGATGATGTACAATTAAATGTTAGATTCTGCCCACTAATATTCTCCTTTATTGGAATTTTGGAAGAAATGGGTTGAGGTCAGCTGTTCTGTAAAAAAAAAAAAAATTATACCCGCCCCTGCCAAGGCAGAAACTATGATTCTTATACAGAGGGGGCGAGTAAATGCCAATCAGCTTAGCAGTATTTAAAGATACGTAAGGAACTTTGACTGGAAGCTCTGCTGACGATGATGTAAAACAAGAAGACATTTCCAGAAGTGTCTGTCAAACAAAGTACAAAAATAATCAGTGTCCGTCAGTCCAAGACTCCTGGCGTCCAAGGCTCCATGGAGCCTGGTATAGTTTCACAGTAACCTACACATTTTATTGTATGTCTGACAGCCTGACAGGGCTATTATAGACTAAGCCAAACTTTGCAAATTGCTGTTGTATGCAAGGCATACACTATGTAACATAATATCATATTGTAATCCGCTTGCATTAAAGCTGAACTTCGGAATAAACAAATATTGTCTAAATACAAGGAGGCATGTGTAAATGTGTATTCTGACTTGATAATTTGTGCATTTCTTCCAGATCTGTGCAGTAATCAAATGCAAAACTTTGTGCTGGAGATTCCTGTTATAAAAATTAGTCCCCGCTGCACTCCCACCTTAAGCAGGATGACTGGTCTTGTATCCACCCCTTACCTCTAGATTTCTACAGCTACCCTATGTTGGGTTATAAAATCTTGCAAATAAATAATTGTTCTTCATAAATTTCAGCCAAAATGTATTTTGCTACATTTCTTTGGTGAAAATAACCCAAATCACTATGGTATGGTATATATCTGAAAATGTATCAATCCTGATGTACTGATGGCCTATCTCATTTCTAGAAGCCCAAAAATGTCAAAACCGTACAGATATCCAAGGTATGTAGCAGGAGGCATGGTGAGTTTTTTGAAATTGTATTTTTTTTGTCATAATTTTTTGGAAAAGGCAGTACAGCATCATCATACAACTGGTGTGGCGATGATCAGAAACATTGACCGGTGACAGTACAAAAAATTATATATTTTTTTTCTATTTTTTTTAATTATATTTTTTTTCTGTTTTTTATGATTTTTTTTTTTTTAAACAGACTTTGACCAGGGCAATATAATGTTACCATGATAACATTGTACTACTCTGGGGAAGTGGCACATAATGTTTGCTTATAGCAATGAATGGAAGAGGACTCCAGTGGCAACCTGTGAAGCTCTGGTGAACTCCATGCCCAAGAGGGTTAAGGCAGTGCTGGAAAATAATGGTGGCCACACAAAATATTGAAACTTTGGGCCCAATTTGGACATTTTCACTTAAGGATGTACTCACTTTTGTTGCCAGTGGTTTAGACATTAATGGTGTGCGTTTGAGTTATTTTGAGGGGACAGAAAATTTACACTGTTATACAAGCTGTACACTAACTACTTTACATTGTAGAAAAGTTGAATTTCTTTAGTGTTGTCACATGAAAAGATATAATAAAATATTTACAAAAATGTAAGGGGTGTACTCACTTTTGTCAGATACTGTATATTGTTACTGTTTGTTACCTATCCACAGATATATTGCAGTAAAGACAATTTCTGTGTTTGATCATAACATTCTCATTGATCATTCTCATTGATCCTTGCACTTACACTATTGCCAAAAATGCCAGAGGGGCCAAGACTGCTCTTGGGTTTGAGAGGCAAAGTACGCAACAAACATACTTAAGTGGCTCCTGCGGGGGGTAGCGCTACACGTGGGGGCCCGTCTGGGATAATACCGCTACTCTGCAATCAACTGCTCAAGACAGCACCCCTACAAGTGCTAGGAAGATGCCGGCCCAGAATCAAGCGTAGTGATTGAGTTCCCTTGGGGCACCAGGACTGAAGAACAGATCAGCCAGGAGGTACAGACATTTATTCCAGACCAGAAGGTGTGGTTTATTGCTGTCAGACCAGACCAAGAGACATCTCGCACCTATGCACTACTAGAGTGGAAGCTAGGGATCCCTGACAGTTTCCAAGGAACCATTGTACAGTTGGCTGCCAAGACTGAGGATTGTTTAATTCAGCTAAGTACATCAGATATGTCTTCAGCAAGTTCTAGCCAAGCTGAGGCCATGAAGGAAGAAGTCCCACTGGCGGCACCCTTGGCCATGATCAGGCAGGAGTTCTTCACTGCTATGGGGGGGACTTTGTGTTAAAGTGCCAGGGAGATACTCCACCGTGCTCTGGGAGTGGGTACCAGAAACTCAGGGCCTTTTCTGCAAGACATTCAATGCCTACAAGGGAGGACAACTTTGAAGAGTGGCTGGACCAGGCCACACAAGCCTTGGATGAATGGGACATTCCTGAGACTCTCATGAAGCATAGAATTACTGAGTTTAAGGGGCCCTGCCTCAGAAGCTATCCGCAATCTGAAATTCTGTAAGAAAGATTGCGTCACTCAAGACTAACTGAATATTCAGCAGGAGGAGTTTGGGCCGAAGGAGACAGCAGCAGACTTAGATAACTGATTTGAGCGTGCTCTCCAATGCCGAGGTAAATGCCTGTCTGAATACATCAGATGTTTGAATAGGATGTTATATCGGATTGTATTAAAGAGGATGCCACCTTCTTTTGTAGATCAAGCTAGGATGCAGCAGATCCTGAGAGGTGCTTCACGCTCTGATCCAGTTTGGATTCAGCTGCAGACTTCAGCCGATGCCATCTGCATGAAGTATCCTAGGCTAAATAAATTACTGAGAGAGGAAGAAGCCATGCTGGGGAACAAAGAAGAGAGCCAAGGGTTGGAATCTGCTGTCTAAAAGTGGCCAGTAAAGCTGATAGTGATCCCGAGATCGGGGTTCTGAAGACTCAGATGTCACAGCTAATGGAGATGATGACCAAGTCTTTGGATGTCAAATCTGAGATAGCTGCACTGAAGATGTAGGTATCCCAGATGATGGAGGTGATGAACCGGCTGACAGCAAAACATACTGAGTTGTCAGACAAGGATGTTATGTGCAGAATGTACCCAGTGGCGTAACTAGAACCCTCAGGGCCCCGATGCAACCCCCCCCCCGACCTCCGGACAAAGCTCTTTACTTCAAGCCCGATGTTGGAACACCAGGGCCCAGTCACAAGTGGGTGGCTGCATATAAATTAACCAATTTCTTAATTTTTATATAAAAACACACACACTATATATATATATATATATATATATATATATATATATATATATATATATATATATATATATATATATATATATATATACATATATATAAAAATGCACATATAAACAAGTGACAGCTGGTGCCCAAAATTTTTAGGGGGGCGCAAGCAAACTGAAAAATTCAGAAATAAAAACATCAATTGCAGCCACTGTACCATCAAACGCCACCACTGTGCCATCAAATGTCGCCACTGTGCCCATCAAATGCTGCCACTGTGCCAATCAATTGCAGCCACTGTACCATCAAACGCCACCACTGTAGCATCAAATGCTGCCACTGTGCCCATCAAATGCTGCCACTGTGCCCATCAAACGCTGCCACTGTGCCACCAAATGCCGCCAGTGTGCCCATCAAATGCCGCCACTGTGCCCATCAAATGCTGCAGGTGTGCCCATTTAATGCTGCCAGTGTGTCAAATGCTGCCACTGTGAATCCCCACCACCCGCTCACACACATGCATGCACACCCACACACACATGCATGCACACCCCCACACACACATGCATGCATGCACACCCCCCACACACACGTGCATGCACACACATGCACCCCCCACACACACACATGCATGCACCCCCCCACACACACAAGTGCATGCACACACATGCACCCCCCCCCCCCCCCCCACACACACACATGCATGCACACACACATGCACCCCCCCCCCCCCACACACACACGCATGCATGCATGCACACCCCCACACACATGCATGCACACACATATAAACACACAGACAGTAGATAGTCTCATAAAAAAAACATCAGACATTTACCTTCTTCCTGCCGGGTACTGCACTGTAGGGGGAGACAAAGAGCACAGCACAGCACACACTGCTTTCACTTTAGGTATGTGAGGACGCAGTGCCGATTACAGTTCGGCTGACGATCGGGGAGCTCCTCTCAGCATCCCATCCTATCAAAGAGTACAGGGGGCCCTCAAAGGCCCCCTGCTGCAAGGGGCCGGTCGCCATGGCGATCTCAGCGACCCCTATAATTCCGCCACTAAATGTACCCCCGTACTCCCCTATTGCGCATGGAAAGAGGACAATGAATCAAGACATTTGCCTAAATTGTGTAGGTCACTATCAGCGAGAATGTCCTAGTCCACCTAGGAAGACAGAAGACTGGCAGGGACCTTAGAGAAGTGACCCAAGGATGGAGAGAAGACCTGGGCCTTCAAGAAGAACTTTCTCTGATCCTGCAAGGGAACAATAGAGAACACCTGCAGTTAATGCCTTCTCAGTGAGAAATGCCTACCAGAATCCAAGATGTCAACGGAAACAGAATTCCCAACCCTAGAAGAAGGAAGCATGAGTCCAGTCATGCAAACCTGCTATTTCAAATGCTTCCATCGAACCTCCTTCCAAGCTAGTAGGCCCTTTGTCTGTAGAGCCTGTTTTGGTAGAAGACATTTACACCAGAGCTGAGGTGACCTTATTGACCAGAGACTTTTATGAGAGGTATTTGTTGTACATACCCCTGTGAAAGCTGGAAGATATAGAGATCCAGGGTATTCAAATGGATGATCACCATTGTGATGGATATCAGCGGATCAAGTTGTCGTGTGATCCATTGAGGGTTGGGAAGCCTCAGGACCTTTACACACTGGCTATTGTGTGTCCTCGGTTGCCAGGGTTCACAGGAAGTCCGCTAATCGTAGGGACCAACACAGATCTGGTGAAGCGGCTGTTAGCCCCTGTTGTCCCCAGATGTAATCCCTTACCCTCACTGCCAGAAAGAGGGTCAGAAGTGTCTCCCCTTTCCACAGTGGATGAAGAAGGATCCATAGCAGAAGTGGAAAAAACTGATTTGCAGGAGGCAGAAGTAGTCAAACAGAAAGAAGAGGCCTGTGAGCCTACCGTGTTTGTGCCAGTGCAGAGCTTGAAAAGAGAAAATTAAGAGTTAAGTATCCTCTCAAGAGACCGACCTGTGATGTGTTGGGTGAGAGCACCGAAGAAGTTATCCTCACCCCTCAAGGGACTCTTGCAGAGCCTGACCTTCTCACCACAGTTTTGGTAAAGGGCAACCTTAACTCACCCCCTGGCACATCTAGCTGGGCCATTCCAATTAAGGTGGCCTGTAAGCAGGAAAATCTTCCTTCCTATGCTCATTGGTGGGAGGTTTCTCTGCCAGGGTCTTATGCAAATGCCAATCGTCTGTTTTCCTGTGTTCATTGACCTGTTTCCTTCCGACTGTATTCTAAAAGCATGTACCAGGTAAAGGACTGTTACTTCCTTAGGGAACCAAAGGATATTGGTGGGTAGCGGGATCTTCCCCCCCCCCCCTTCTCCTCATTAACACTGACTGTTAATGTGAGCCGCGCTCGCAAAGGCATCCGCCCGCTCTCTGCTCCTTCCCTTGCAGGCACTATTGGCAGGAGGAGAAGAGCCAACCAGAAGAAGACAATTATTGGAGCCAATCAGAAGGACTGTAACAAGCTGCAGGAGCAGCTGCAATGGATTTTGGGACATGTAGTCCCCTTACCAGACGGCCCCATAGCCATCTGTTGTATGGGGCTTGGAACTACAAAGCCCAGGATGCTCTAAACAAAAAGGAGTGTAGGAATTCAGACTTCACGAGGAAGAGGAAAAGATCTGACCTAAAGGAGAGGTACTGCCTCTCAGGTCCTTTCGCCACACGATTTTAGGCATCCGCCGCCAGTCGGAACATCTAGCCTGAGAGAGGGGGATCCCAGGTGCATATCCAGGCACACCTGCACCAACGGTGAATCGTTCCAGTGTGAGGTGACTAGTCGGATCGGACCAGTCGGATTACCAGGAGAGCCTGCCTTTTCTAGGACGTTTGTTTGGGCCTTGACCACAGGATTGGGTGAGAGGGCTTTTGCCCAATTGCAGGACACCGGGACACTGCACACAGACGGAGTTAAAGGACACTGTATACAAACATCATTGCTGGTAGTCATCTTGCTGACACTTGTAGTGCCACAGGGCTAAAGGATAAGGCCATCCATTCTCAGGGACACTGTATACAGACATCATTGTCCTTTTACCTTGCTGAGAAAGATCATGTTTTCTTCTTGATAATCCGGGCCAGTTGTGTTGTTTGGCCCTGGTATCTAGGAGTTTAAGTGCACCAACGAGAGTGGCTAGCTGAAGATACAAAGGCTCATCCTTCTTCAAAGGGACTTAAGTTACTAGTGCCATACGGGCTTGCACACACATATTCAGGGCTCTGTATATGCAGTGGGTGTGCGGGACAGTTTATCTGGGAAGTTAAGCCATTACATGTTGATTTGAATACAGTGTTTGAAGTTGGGCCTGTGGTGTCAGGGGACAGAAGAGAGGGGCCTGCCCTAAATAGGGCCATTCCTCTGCTCTCCTCCTGCTTGGACTCATAGAGCCAACCTGAGTAAAGGTAAACAATCTATTACAGATTGTCATATTATGATTTATTGTTATTGAAGTGTTTGTCTCTGCTCTTGGGGTTATTCTTATGTGGCGTACACACGCTCGGACTTTCCGGAGGGATTGTCCGGTGGACTAAGTCCGCCGGACAAACCGCCGGACCTTCCAGCGGTGGTCCGCCGGACTTTCCGAACGTGTGGACTTGCCCACACATGCACAGACTTTTCCGGTGGACAATCCGCCGGAGTTTTGGCCAAAGTCCACGGGACTTTTGATATGAACGCACTTGCCCACACACGGATTAAGTCTGTTCATTTAGAACGTGACTCCAGGTAGACGGGACTAGCGAATGAATCCAATGCCGCCGCCTCGATCGGCGACATTGACACCTCGCTATGCCCCGTCTACCTGGTATGGAATTAAAGGGGAATCCCTACGCCAAAAAAACGGCGTGGGGGTCCCCCCAAATCCATATCAGACCCTTATCCGAGCACGCAGCCCGGCCAGTCAGGAAAGGGGGTTGGGATGAGCGAGTGACCCCCTCCTGAGCCGTACCAGGCTACGTGCCCTCAACATGGGGGGTTCCCTGGGGAAAGGGGGGCCCCTCCACCCCAAAGCACCTTGTCCCCATGTTGATGAGGACAAGGGCCTCTTCCTGACAACCCTGGTTGTTGGTTGTCGGGGTCTGCAGGCGGGGGCCCCCAGATACCGGCCCCCCACCCTATGTGAATGAGTATGGGGTACGATGTACCCCTACCCATTCACCTAAGGAAAAAAGTGTAAATAAAAAAATGACACAATTTTTTAAAATACTTTATTGCACAGCTCCGGGGGTCTTCTTCCGTCTTGGGGGGTCTTCTCGCCGGACTCCTCCGCTATCTTCTGCTCTTTTACTAGCTCTTTCACTAGCGGAGGAGCCCGGCTTTCTCCTTCGTCGTCGCCGCCGTCGTCTGGGGGTCTTGTTCCGCCTTCGGGAGTCTTGTCGACAGCGACGGCGGCAAGAAGAACATAAGAGCGGGACAAGACTCCCGAAGGCGGAACAAGGAAAAAAAATGGGGTCTGTATTTAACAGAAGCATTTGCTTTGTTTCATCCTGCTTGCAGCTGATCACAGGAGTGCAATACACATGGTAGCATCAGGCCAGGTAAGAAAACCAAGGAATACATGACTAATTTAAATATGTATATATATATAGGAATCCTTGGATACTGGTGGGGCTAATGGGATGTCCTTCATATGTTCCTCCCTTAGATCTTCCAGTGCTATAGTACAGGAGTGGGTTATATCAACAGACCTCTCTGTACTGCTGGCAGGACTGCCCATACTGAAAGCTCCTGGATAGACCTGCACCTGTGATCATATTCAAACCAGAGTAGGACAAACGGTAGGTTGCATTATAGTATTTCAATACCCTGATGCATTACCCTATGAACTATAGATTAAATTATTTAACAGCAGATAAACATGCTATGACCTTCTATAGGTGAGATGTTATATGCTCTACTCATACTATTCATCCTTATACCAGTCCTCTCTTTTCACTCCTTTAGTGATCTGGAGCGTAACCACTTGTCCCCTCAGCTGGTTATACCTTACAACTCAGCAGTGACGTGTCCCAAGAAGGTGCCCTCTGTGAAGCTTTGCTCCAAACCTGGATATTTAGTTAAATGGGGATAAACTAGGATGTACTGTAGAAGCAGGAATTTCTTCCTGTCTTCCACTGATCCCCACACTACGCCCCCAGGGGGATACCCCCACTCTTTCTTTCCCTCACATATGTTGTCATTGAGCATACACTGAGCTGTGGTTGACCGACCTTGGCCCTCTGAATGCTGTACAATATTTGGATAAAGCATATTTTTTGATCATACATCAGGTCAGTATGCCGAAATATAATCTATAACACTTGAATTTATGCATATTGACCTGTGTAAATTACTAGATATTACATATACTTATGGCATTTTCTTGTTTTTGTTTGTTCCGTGTCTCCTTCTTTTTCCTTTTTGTGTCTGGTTTTCCTATTACAGACTTGACCTTTGATAAAACCAACAAAAAATCACCCCTGAAAAAGAGGTTAACTACAAACCACACCTCGAAACGTTGGTTTACTTCTATTGTTATACATATTATCAGTAGAGTCGGTTCCATTAATGTCCTATATGTATGATTATTCAATTTGCTACATAGATTGATTTTAATGTATAATTGTATAACTGTCTTTCAATAAATACCTATTTTAGGAAATTCTTTTTCCATTACTTCTTTACTAAGTGTTGACAACCCCATTTAAAAAACCCACTGAGGTACAAACTCTCCTATTGGAGTGATTCTTTTCTACTATAATAGGGATGTGGGTTGGTGTACAACACTTGAATGCACATATAGAGGGAACACCAAACCTATTCTATTTCAAGACCAAGACCACCAAGAGGAGTTCTTTATCTTAGCGCGGACTTGGTTCATTTTATTTAGGCAGAGTATTGAACTGGTTTATTCTGTGAAGTCTTGCCCTTATCTTGCTTGACATGTGACCCTCATGATTAAACTAAGGAGAACCATAACTTTCTCGCTTTGTTGTGTATGTTCTCATTTCTATTTTCTTTAGTTTCTTTGTCATTTTTATGTAATGTGACACATTTGAAATGCCTTTTTTTAAAAACATAAGAAATAGCTCACCTTCAACTCCTCTAAATTTTCCTGGCCTAAGACCCCTCCTTAAGGTTCAAGGCAAAATTCAGTGACATGACAAAAGCTTGCTCACATGGTATCATTTGGAGACAGAGATCTTGTTAAGAAAAGCAAAGCTGAGAGCTCCTGTGTCCACTTCTAGTCCATAAAAGGCATATGTTGGACACTTGCAGCCAACTGTGCCCATCATATGAAGCCAACTGTGCCCATCATATGCAGCCAACTGTGCCCAGCAAATTCAGCCACTGTGCCCCATTATATGCAACCAACTGTGCCCATCATATGCAGCCAACTGTGCCCCATCATATGCAGCCAACTGTGCCCAGCAAATGCAGCCACTGTGCCCATCATATGCAGCCAACTGGGCCCATCATATGCAGCCAACTGTGCCCATCATATGCAGCCACTATGCCCATCATATACAGTCAACTGTGCCCATCCTATACAGCCACTGTGCCCATCATATAAAGCCACTGTGCCCATCATATAAAGCCAACTGTGCCCATCATATACAGAGCCACTTTGCCCATCATATGCAGCCACTGTGCCCCATGATATGCAGCCAACTGTGCCCATCATATACAGCCACTGTGCCCATTATATGCAGCCAACTGTGCCCAGAAAATGCAGCCACTGTGCCCATTATATACAGCCACTGTGCCCATCATATACAGCCACTTTTCCCATCATATACAACAAACTGTGCCCATCATATGCAGCCAACTGTGCCCATCATATGCAGCCAACTGTGCCCCATCATATGCAGCCACTGTGACCTTCGCCTATCCGCCCACCGTTTGCCCGGCACTTACCGCATTGTGGTGGCGGATCAGGCAGCGGGTTACATTGGCGAGCTGCGGGATGGGTAGCACAGGTTAGGCGGTGGCTCCTGTGTCCTTTGTGCCTCTCTTCTTGCCTTCTGCTAGGTGACCAATGAGATTGCTTGTGCCTTCAGCCAATCAGGTGACGGGTATTAGACCCACACCTCCTGATTGGCTAAGAGGCTGTTCAGTGTTTGAAAAGCAAATATTCATTCGCTTTTCTAACACATCTGGGTGGACTCCGAGCGCAATGCTTTAACTGACAGTTGTGCGGTCATGCGATGTTGCACCTAAACAAAATTGACGTCCTTTTTTCACCACAAATATACCTTTTATTTGGTGGTATTTGATCACCTCTGCGGTTTTTATTTTTTTTGCGCTATAAACAAAAAAAAAGCAAACATTTTTTAAAAAAGCTATATTTTTTACTTTTTGTTTTAATAAATAGCCCCCAAAAATATATAAAAAAACTAATTTTTTCCTCAGTTTAGGCAAATATGTATTCTTCTACATATTTTTGGTAAAAGAAAATGGCAATAAGTGTTTTTTGATTGGTTTGCTCAAAAGTTATAGCGTCTACAAAATAGGGGATATATTTATGGCATTTTTATTATAAATTTTTTTTTTATTAGTAATAGCGGCAATCTGCAATTTTTATTGTGACTGTGACATTATGGCGGACACATTGGACACCTTTGACGCTATTTTGGGACAATTGTCATTTATACAGCGATCAGTGCTATAAAAACGCAGGGAAGGGATTAAACACTAGGAGGTGATCAAGGGATTAAGTGTGTTCTAGGGAGTGATTCTAACTTTGGGGGGTGGGCTACCTAGGACATGACAGCCATTACTGCTCCCGATGATCAGTAGATCTCTGTCATGTCACTAGGCAGAACAGGGAAATGCCTTGTTTACATAGTCATCTCCCCGTTCTGCCACTCCGTGACACGATTGCGGGACACCGGTGGACATCGAGTCTGAGGGTCCCGCGGGCACGTTCCCGTGGGCAGCGTTCACATTGCCGCTTCTTAAAGGGGACGTACCTGTATGCCCATTTGCGTAGCCCTGCCATTGTGCCAGCGTATATCGTCGTGCACTGGTTGGCAAGCGGTTAATCCTGTAAGGGCGTTATTCCACTGCATAGTTTGGTGTCATCTGCAAAGACTGAAATGGTACTTTTAATCCCAGACCCAATATAATTTATAAAGATAATAAAAAGTAAGGTTCCCACCACTGAACCTTGGGGTACACCACTGATAACCTTAGACCATTCAGAGTAAGAAGCATTAACCACTACTCTCTGAATTCTGTCTTTTAGACACTTTTCTACATATTTAAAAAGTCTGTAGATTTCACCTTACACATTAGCTGTGTGTGGGGAACTGTATCGAACGATTTAGCAAAATCTAAGTATCTTGTAAGATCCGTTTGCAAAGACACCACCACCATCACCCAAGCACACTGCCTCTTACCCTAAGGTAGATTGAAACAAGCATAGGTATTTGTCCAATAACTGCTCCTCAGCAACATGGGGGATAAAAGACTCCAGCTCCTTCAGATACATACCAGCAAGTCTAGGTGCCTCTCACAACCAGATCCACACCAGTATGGGAAAGTACATTTAGTTCAACCAATAAAAGGGAAAAAATATATACAATCCCATATACACAATCCTATACCCACAGTTGATCCCGAGGAAGGCAAAAAACCCCAGCAAAGCATGATCCAATTTGCTCCAGCAGGGGAAAAAATTCCTTCATGATACCCCGAGAGGAATTCCCTGGATCAACTTTACCTATAAATGTTAGTACCCAGTTATATTGTGTACATTTAGGAAAGAATCCAGGCCTTTTTTAAATCAATCTACCTATCTGGCCAGAACCAGTTCTTGGGAGAGTCTATTCCAAAGCATTTTCACAACTCTTACTGTGAAGAAACCTTTCTGTATTTGGAAATTAAATCTCCTTTCCTCCAGATGTAAAGTGTGCCCCCTTGTCCTCTGTGTTGGCCTTAAAGTGAATAACTCAACACCAAGTTCACTATAAGGACCCCTTATATATTTATACATGTTGATCATATGCCCACCCCCCCCCCTAATCTCCTCTTCTCAAGAGAGAATACATTCGGTTCCTCTAATAATTCCTCATAGCTGAGTTCCTCCATGCCTCTTATCAGTTTGGTTGCCCTTCTCTGCACTTTCTCCAGTTCCCTGATATCTTTTTTGTGAACTGGTGCCCAAAACCGAACTGCATATTCCAGATGAGGTCTTACTAATGATTTGTACAGGGGCAAAATTATATCTCTCTCTCTGCAGTCCATACCTCTCTTAATACAATAAAGTACTTTGCTTGCTTAGGAAACTGCAGCTTGGCATCGTATGCCATTCTTAAAGGGTAACTACACTTTTGTGGGGAAAAAAATAGCAAATAAAGAAAAAATAATATAGTGTATACAATTGCGACACAAGTCATATTGTAAAAATGACCTTTCCTTTTCAATCTGCAGCCGCTGTAATTTTCAGAAAATGCAATACAATATGGCAACCTGGAGTTGTTCTGTACACATAATGTGTACTGACCACCCCCAGAAACATAATTTGTTGCTTGTGTGATTGGCTCACCAATTTTCCCAGAAGTCTGCCTAAGATACAAGTCAGATTTCAGGTATCCCCTGCAACAAAAATTAAATTTTTGGTGAGATACTCCTAATAGGAACATGGCTAAAGAAATGCAGGCCCAGCAGCTTCCCTCATTAGTGCTCTGCAGCTGCACAGCTGATAGATAATTATGAAAGCACTCCTATTAGACCCACTAAGCATAGAGGCACAGAGGAACAAACAGGGATTTCTTCAGAATAACAAAAGGTAGGAATCTGCAACAAAGGTTGTCATAATCTTTGAAATGTACATAGATCACCCAAAGGAGAATGTTTTTCTCTCAACAAAAGTGAGGTTGTGCTTTAGGCCCCATGCACGCCGGTGCAAACTCTGCTGAACACATGTTTTAAAAAGCAGAAACCAGCGTTTAAAAACACATGTTTTTCCACGTTTTCATGCCACGTTTAGCCGTGTCTATAAGCGTTTGTAAAGATAACATCATATAGACCCTCCCCAAGCTCAGAAAGCATGTATTATTAACTATTTCTGCCATTTTGATCAGAGTGAGCAGCAGCAGCAGAGAGAGCAGTTGTACACTTGCATTTGCCTCTCTTTCTGTGTTTTTTTTTTTTAAAATTGATCCCATATTGAATATATATCAGGAAATGCTCCGGATGTTGCTCTTGCGTGAGAGGTCCAGAGTCAGAGCTCATCGATATTGGACCTATCTGTTGATGGCACAGCGAATGTCCGCTGGATATTTCACAAACATGTATGTACAGCTGCGTACCTACCCCGACAAGTTTTTTTAATTTCACCCGTATGTCCATTGTCACATTTGATCTGCTCTTAGAAAAAGTACGACCCGGTCTGACATGCATGGACACCAATATAAGAAAGTCACTGATTAGATTATAAATTGGATGAAGGGTTGGGGCAAAGAAGTGGAGGCATTCCTCATTGTCTAAGCTACCTAAAAAAATTGAGTTTTTTTATGGCATTGCATCAGTGAGTATATATGCTCTATGAACTAATCTAAAGTAATTACGACATTTTAAACCAATTTTTTTAGTATTTTTTATGGTTTACCTTCATATTTCTGAGTTTTGTGGTCCAAAAAATTGGGTTCCTTTAAAAACGCTTATAAACGCAAACGCGGCTAAACGCGGGTGCCGCACTTAGCCACGTTTTGCGTCTGAAATGTGGAAAAACAAGATAAACGGGTAAAAAAACAGGTAAAAACGAGACTGTGTACATGGACACATAGGATGACATTGCATGAGTTCAGGGGCAGTTGAAAAAAGTGTCCAGCTGCCTCTGAACGCGCGTTTAACAGCGTCTCGTGTGCATAGGCTTATGATCTACCAGAACACCCACATCCTTCTCCACCATTAGTTTCCCCAGTTTTACTCTCCCTAGTATGTATGATGCATGCACATTCATAGCCCCAAGTGCATAACTTTACATTTATCAACATTAAACCAAATTTTGCCACATAGTTGCCCATAGTTGCAGTCTACATGGCTTTAGAATGTTGATGTGTTTTAGATAGATAAAGAGATTACCTGGAATATGCATTAGAGCATCATGCATTACTTTTAAGAGAGGCGTTATGCCTTTTAGAAATTACATCATTATAGGTTTTACTATGAAGTATCCCTAAGATTACCAGACGTGGAAGTACTCTGCTAAATAACACATCTGGTTCTTTGGGAAATAAATAGAATTAGACACCTATGCCAGATGTACATGTATGACTTAGTTAAAAACAGTTTATAAGACCTCTTTATTTTATGCCATATGCAATAATAAAAAAAAAATGAAGTAACAGAAACAAAGGGCGGACTGACATAGTAAAGTAAATGTAACAGGAAACTGTAACAAGGCATGTTGTTTATTGCTTTTTAAATGAACATCTTATTATTTAATCATGTGAAAATGTTGTGACGTTATGCTACTGTTCTGTTACTGCTTTGTGAGTTCTTTTGCATAGATGTATTACTGTGTTTTTGTAGGCTACGGATAACAATATGCTCGCTCAAATGTAGAGCCTGATGCATTTTCAAAAGATCTGCACGAAGCCATCAAAAGTCTATTGTCATTTGAACGGGCCCTTTGATTGCAATTATCCATTTTCGGGAATATGTTTAATTTTATTTCCTGAGATAAATTTGTTTGCTGTGCAATATAGTTATATAGCCAATTACTAGAGATGAAGAAGCCACAAAGGGCTTGGAGAGGTTTCAGAAATAGAGTGCTGTAAATTGTTTGGATTCAGGATCAGGCTTGGTTTCCTGAAAAGCCCTAAAACTGGTCTTGGAACTCCATACTTGTCAAGTACTCTTCAAGGCACATAGTCAAATGATTATAGAAAATGTATAATTTTGGTTGCTCTGGCTTTGTGATGCATAATGGATTTTCAGTTTTTACCATACAGAAGGCTGAAAGATTACTCTTTTAAATAAAATGTTTTTCACTGCATGCCAAAGATTTTTTTTTTTTTTCTTTTGTTTGTTGTTACATTAATGTGAAGTACAACAATTGTAAAAGCTATTTGCTAGTCCTATTATATATGCATTTTGCTTGATTTATGTAACAATTTTGTTTAAAAATAAAACATTTTTGATTTTTGTTTGATTTTATTTTCACCTGGTAATTGGGAGAACAATACACTTCCTGTCCCTTAGTGGATATGCTCATTCACTTTACTGTATCTATGGCATGAGCCATGGTTGTCACACAGGCTGACCTAGAAACATGTTTGCCTTTGTTCATTCCCAGAACATCAGAGTGAAGTTACATAGTTACATAGTTAGTCAGGTTGGAAAAAGACATAAGTCCATCTAGTTCAACCATAAAAATAAATAAATAAATAAAAAAGAATATCATAGAATTCCATATACACAATCCTATACCCACAGTTGATCCGGAGGAAGGCGAAAAACCCCAGCAAAGCATGATGCAATTTGCTCCAGCAGGGTAAAAAAATCCATCCTGATCCCCCGAGAGGCAATCAGATTTTCCCTGGATCAACTTTACCTATAAATGTCAGTGCCCAATTAAATTATGTACATTTAGGAAAGAATCCAGGCCTTTCTTAACTGCTTGCCTCCCACCGGCCGTCATATGACGGGCAGACGGCGCAGCTCTCGTTCTGGGCGGGCGTCATATGACGTCCGTCCATTTAAACAGGGAATGCATGTGTGCAACCCTGTATCTTCGGTGGCGGCGCGTCACCGAGGGGGGTGAACAGGCATTGGGCATGGCTGTTTACCACGTGATTGGCCGTGATGAAGTCACGGCCGATCACAGATGGCACCACCCCAATTTGCATGGCGCATGCGCGAATCGGTGGTGTGTTCCCGGTAACACTGCTCACCACGACGCTGGTAAACAGCCATTGGCCGGCAGCTGTTAACCACGTGATTGCCTGTGATCCTTTCACAGCCGATCACTAAATGTAAACATAAAGTGTTAATGAGATGTTACCGGGTTCTCCTCCTCACACACCAATAGTGTGTGAGGAGATTGCGGTAACATCTCATTACCGCTTACAGTGTACACCAATCACACTGATTGCCCCCCCCCAATAAAGAGGACCTGTCACCACGCATTAAAGTACCTGTCACAGTCCATATGAGTACCTGTCACAGTTCATCTGAGTACCTGTTACAGTCCATATGAGTAATGTGGTGTTAATTACTGCGCTGTCCAGAGATTAGATGACAAAACATGAATAATGTCAAATAAATAATAGTGAATGAAAAAAAATTATATAAACAAAAGCTGCTGCAATCATAAATGTGAGATACCCACACTAAAACAATACATAGAGAAAAATAACTGCGCTGCAAAATAAACATAAGTGATAAAATTCTGTGAAAGTGAACATAAGTGCACCTGCTATTAATTAAAATAACGGTACATACATATATATAACATGCAAAAAATGTATCAAATGATAAACACACAGATAATGAAAATTGTGAAAAATTGTTTTAAATTTAAAACCATCCAGTGTGAACAAATGACTTTTCTAGTGTAAAGTCAATCGTAAATTTGTGAAGATTATAAGGACACCCGTCCTGATCAGCTGCATGCAACAAAAATGTCCACAAAGAGGAACTCCAGGTTCTATACGTGACACCACTCTTAATGCACACAAGAAGAAGGTGGCCTGTCAAGAAGAGAATAAAACTCCACCACCGAGAGATACTGACTCTTACCGGAACGTGAGATCTCCTGTTAGAGAGATCTCACAGGCTTTTGGCTTAATTCCCAGCCACGGGTCTCTGTGGAAACTGGGATGCTGGACGGGGTTTCTCAAACAAGTCAAGTAGATACCATGCGGGAACAAAAACATAAAGACTCCATAGTGTATCACACGAGATGCGGTTTAATATAAAAATAAAGAAATACACTTACAAAAATGTAGTAGTTTAAAAGCGTGTAAAAAGATTAGCCGGCTGGCTCACATTTGCTGCCCGTTGCTTCCGGGGTTCGCGTGGTAATTATGGTGACGTCAGCACGCCGCTCCTCCCTACGCCGTTTCGTCACAAATGACGTCTTCCAGGGGTCCATATGAGTACCTATCACAGAGTACCCGAGTACCTGTCAGAGTCCATCTGAGTACCCGAGTACCTGTCACAGTTCATCTTAGTACCCGAGTACCTGTCACAGTCCATCTGAGTACACGAGTACCTGAGTACCTGTCACAGTCCATATGAGTACCTGTCACAGTCCATATGAGTACCTTAGTACCTGTCACAGTCCATATGAGTACCAGAGTACCTGAGTACCTGTCACAGTCCATATGAGTACCCAAGTACCTGAGTACCTGTCACCACCCTTCAGAGTACCCAAATACCAGTCACCAGCCCATCAGAGTAACCGAGTACCTGTCACCAGCCCATCAGAGTACCCGAGTACCTGTCTGCAGCTCATCAAGTTACCCGAGTACCTGTCTCCAGCCCATCAGAGTACCCGAGTACCTATTTGCAGCCCATGGCTCATAGAATATACGATGGGGTGTTTTCTTTCCAAAATGGGTTCATTTTGTGGGTAATTCCACTGTCCTGGTGCTCAAGGACTTTCAAAAGTGTGATAGGTAGGAATTAAATGAGATGTGTAACTTATGCTCCTAGCACGCCTGAAGGTACTACTTCAATATTGGGCTTCTGTATGTGGTCAGGCTGTGTAAAAGTCTCACACATGTGGTATCACCATACTCGGGAAAAGTAGCAGAATGTATTTTGGGGTGTCATTTTTGCAATATACATGCTATGTGTGGCGTGGTGGAGGAGGAGGAGTCATGACGTGATAGTGTGTGCGCCTCCCGTCGGAAGCCCGCGCTCGGACCTGCTCAGACCTGCTCCCGCTCCTGTACCAGCACCGCTCGCTCCTCCACGTTGAAGACGCTGGACCGCGGCACGCGCCTCACACCCCGCAGCCCCTGTGTGCGTGTGGTGAGAGGATGACCGACGAGGAGCGGAGCCGGCCTGCCCGCCAAATAGCTTACCACCGGCACTGAGGGACCTCGTACCCCCGCTCGCCTCTGACCTCCCGCCCGCCACTCCAGGGCAGGTTAAAACACCTGTGTCCCCACGTAGGCAACAGGACAACAACTGGACAACCAGTCGGCAGCTCTAACTACGGCCGGACCGGACGCTATGGAAGATAGAACCTGAAACTAGAAGGGCAGCCTGCGCTGAAGCATCCACAGGAAGGATTGAATCCCGACCCTGCACTTCACGCTGGGAGCGGTGAGTGGCCCTCGGGCCAACTATAATTTATTCCACTGTTGCGGTCTGATTCTGGAGAGAAGCTCCTCAGTGCATTGCATAAGAACATACATATATGCTTCAGCATATCCGATGAACACTCTGCCTTACGAACCGCTTGCCCTATAAGCCTCCCTGACAGGCAACCTGATACTCAAACCCTGAATATGGTGGCAACAGGACAGATTTAGTGAAAGCTAACCCCTGGTATCTCTATAGAGGTGGTATGGATGCGGTAAGGGCCTCCCTACCCACCCCTCTAACCAGCTAATACACAATAAACTTCTGTCCATGGGTTAATATAATACTCAAACCAGTAACTACCCACCCAACCCTCATACTACTTTTTTCTTTATTGGAGTCAGGAAAAGACTAGTACCCCAGGAGGCGAATCTACTATACCGTCCAGTTGCTCACTCTACCATACATACCCTGCACCCCATATTCATTGGACGGAGACCCCAACTACAACGACAGCGACCAGAGAGGTAACCTTGTGTGGAGGAGGCTCGGGTCCCCAAATGGTCCCCAAATGGTGAAAGAGACAAGAGATAAGAGATAACCGCTCTGGGCTCTTAGGACACTTTCAGGACACTACCTCAGCTCTATAATCCCCTGTAACCCCAATCCGCCAGGGCCCATTACGCCCGGGACCAACGAGAGTAATACGCTGAGGACAGACGCCAGAGAGGGGTCCCCCAGGGGGCAACTAAGCACGTGTTCCCGCAGGACCCTTGAATGGACCCCCATAGGACCCCCATCCTAGAGTCAGGAGAATGTGTAGAGCGAATATAGAGCGGATGCCCTATTGGGGACGGTGCTCCACCTCCTCCTTGGCTTGGATCCTTGGATATTTCTCTGTTTGACTTTTTTTCCTTTTTTTTTTTTTTTTTATTTACCCCCTTCTGCAAGAAGGATCAAGAGAGAAGAGAGAAAGCTAAGAGACACTGTAAACCCTCTGATTGAACTCTTCTGCAAAATATAGTATTGATTTACCTTGTGTGTGGGTAAAGGTGGGGGTAAATGTATTGTATTGTAGGAGAGTGGAGTTGAGGCTGATAAACCCTTAAAGGAGGATTGGGGTACCCAGGAGTGGGAAAGAGGGAGGAGAGTAGTTACAGTAGGAAATCATATAATATAAATAAAACACAATATACAATATATACCCCCCCCTCCAGGTAAAGTAATTTAAGTAAGAAAAGGGTGGCAGCACGAGGAAGAGAAGGGAGAGCAGAGGACCCCCCGATTGATAGCTGAGTACCCGAAACAGGAATAAAGGCTGTAACAAACATGAGGGGGAAAACAAGTAAGACTGTTAAACCCACCCCCCCAACTCAAAGCCCGGGAGGTATCCAGAGATATATGGCCACCAACACTAGTACAGTAGAAGAAGGACAGGGGGGCTCTAGATTGAGCCTGGGAGGAGTACCCCTACGATCAGGTCTTAATAGACAGAAAGGCCCGGAGGACAGCAAAGGAGGGAAAGTAAATGGGGTCAAAACAACGGGACCAAAGCCAGATGACAAAATCTTATCAAACAATATGCCAGGACACGAGGAAATACAGAGCACTGGGTTGGAAGGGGGAGTGGAGGGAGGAGAAACCGAGACAGGAAGAACCAGGCAATCCACATCCCAAGAGGGGATGCCACAATTAAAAGAGATGCTTTCAGAGATGTTCTCAAACTTGGAAACATCCCTGAAAGGGGAAATTGCAGCCCTAAGGGGAGACATCGGATTAGTCCTGGGAAGAGTAGAAGAGGTGGAGGACAGGTTAGGGGTCTATGATCAAAAGCTAGCAGAAATATCTGAGCAGATAAATACCTTACAGAGATCGAATAGGTCGCTGCTATATAAATTGGAAGACCAAGAGAATCGAAGTAGAAGGAAGAATCTACGCATAAAAGGTCTTCCAGAGTTATATGGCAACACTGAACTGAGAAGTACAGCGCAGCAACTATTTAACCCCTTTCTAGATAGAGAAGCCTCAGTTACTCTGAAAATAGATAGAATACATAGGTTGGTGCGGACCCCGAGAGGTAGACCTGACGCCCCGAGGGACGTAATAATAAGGTTCCATTACGCTGAAGAGAAGGCCCTGATTATGAGCAGAATCAGAACACTTAAGGGGGTATCCTTCGGGGGAGTAGAGCTCCAGATCTATGCAGACCTTGCACCCGAGACGTTGAGAAGAAGGTGGCGACTAAAACCCCTGACCTCAACGTTGAGGACAGCAGAGATCCCCTATCAGTGGGGATTCCCGGCATGTTTAGTTGGGAAAAAGGATGGACGATCTGCGGTCCTGCGGTTCCCGGAGGATGTGAGAGGGTTCTGCGAATGTTTAGGTATTGACCCGCCCCCAACCCTTCTGGAGTGGGGAGAGGAGGAAGGCATCTGGCCCCCCCAACATGAACAACCTGCGAGAGGGGATGGGGGGAGGAGAGTCAGGGGGGGGGGGAAGTTGAGGGACCTTCAGTGCTTGATGGTAATAAACAATAAAATGATTACCCAAAGATGAAATAACGAGGGCAGGGGGGAGAGAGGGAGGTGGGGTGGGGGGGAGCGTGGGGGGTGGCAGGGAGGAGCCACATAGATACGGATGAGCCTCAGGGAGAATATGGAATACAGGCAATACCGTGTAGGTACTAGCCTGGTCCATACATTAAACGATTATGGGGGGGTTCTGTCCAACCCATCAGGGTGTTTTCGTTTCAGAAGGGGGAGGAGGGGAGGGTGGGAGGGAGATGAGGGGGTCGGGGGGGAGGAGGGTGGGATATGTAGGGGGATTTTCCCTTTTCTCTTCTTCTCTTTTTTTTTTTTCTCGTTTTTCTTTCCCTTTTTTTTTTTTTTTGTTTTCTGGGGTCTCGCTCACCCTCCGCCACCACAGTGTGGAAATCGATCCCGGCTCCACAGGACGCCCTACAGACTGCCACTTTAAAAACCTAATATGGAGGGGATAAATTTTATTACATATAATGTAAGAGGATTAAATTAAAAAAAAAAAAGGTATAGAGTAACCGATGAACTACTCTTCTTGAATGCAGGCATTGTATGCCTGCAAGAGACGCATATAACGCATACTTCAGGAATTAGACTAAACTCGTTTCATTTTCCATTATGGTATTATGCAGATTCTCCATCACCATACGCGAGAGGTATAGCAATTGGCCTGAGTAGGGCAGTAAAATTTAAGCTAGAGGGGCGTCTTGTGGACCCGGAGGGAAGATATATGTTCATAAAAGGTATGTTATATAACATGAAATGTACAATAGTGAATGTATATGCACCAAATAAAAACCCGGATAAATTCTTGAGGAGAACACTAAACAGACTCGAGGGGTTTAAAGAAGGCAAACTTATTTTGGCAGGAGACCTCAATTGGAGCTTAGACCCAAAATTGGACACCTCACTGGGTAGGTCCCAAGCTACAGAACAAAGGAAGAAAAAAGTGATTAAGGCATTGGGAGATTGGCAGCTACAAGACACGTGGAGAATATTACACTTAAAAGATAGAGACTATACCTGTTTTTCCCAGGCCCACAGTTCCTTTTCCAGGATTGACTATATTTTTATAGAGCATCAGTTGGTCCCGATACTCAGGAACGCAGAGATAAAAACAATGACCTTATCAGACCATGCTCCAATGAAAATCCAACTGGATATAAAGGGGGACTGTGGACCGGGAATAAACTGGAAACTCAATGTCTCACTGCTGCAGGACCAAGAGACAATCACTAAGATAGAACAGGACTTAGAAACTTTTTTCACCCTAAACGAGGCACCAGAGGTCCCAGCCTCAACAATCTGGGAAACCCACAAAGCAGTTATAAGGGGCAGCTTAATAAGTATTGGAGCAGGTAAAAAAAAAACTAGGGAAAAAAGGAAAAGGGAGTTATATAAGGACATACAAGAATTAGAGCAGAAAACAAGACCCAAAGGCACACGGGAAAAACAAGAGCTGATAACTAAAAAAAGAGAGCTAGCAGAATACGTAGAGCAAGAGAGGACAGCCGTAATACACATTTTAAAGAGGGAAAGATACCAGTGGGGGGATAGAGGAGGTAAATGGTTGGCTAAAAGGGTGAAGGAAAAAAAGAACAGGACGTTTATAGAGAGGATTAGAGACACAAATGGCGAGATCCTGACATCATCCCCGGAAATAGCGAGTACATTTCACAAATATTATAGGACTCTATATAATATTGAACATAAAGAAAATGAAGGAAAGCGGCGGGATGAAATCAGGGAGTACCTTCGGAATGTGGACTTCCCAAAGGGTAAAACGGACGAAATGGAGGCACTTGGTGCACCTATATCCGTAGAAGAAGTAGAAAGAGCTATACTAAATACAGCCCCAGGTGGTAGCCCGGGCCCTGACGGTTTTTCTATCACATACTATAAAAAGTTCTCTAAGCAGTTAGTACCTAGATTATGCAAATACTTCAATGCAATAGGGATAAGTGAGAAATTTAGAGATGAGACACTTCTGGCACATATTACTCTGATTTTGAAGGAGGGGAAAGACCCGACGGCAGTGGAAAGCTATAGACCAATATCCTTGCTAAACTCGGATATAAAGTTATTTGCAAAAATAATTGCCGAGAGATTGAAGTCATATTTGCCAGAATGGATCCATAACGATCAAGCTGGGTTCGTACAGGGAAGGGAAGGTAGAGATAACTCTCTGAAATCAATAATGCTGATCCAAGAAGCCGGTAGGAGGGGCGCGCCAACAGTCCTTATGTCAATTGATGCCGAAAAGGCTTTTGACCGGGTCAACTGGGTATTTCTGCTTGAAATATTGAGCTATATGGGACTGTGCGAGAGGATGATGAAATGGATCGAGGCCCTTTATCAGCATCCGACAACAAGAATAAGAGTAAACGGGACCCTGTCTTCTCCCCTCGACTTGTTTAACGGGACAAAACAGGGATGCCCACTCTCTCCCCTCTTGTTTATAATTACCCTAGAACCCTTACTGTCAGCGATGCGTAACAACCCCGATATCCAGGGAATCCGAGTTGGCGATGTGGAGTACAAGGTATCGGCATTTGCTGACGACTTGTTGCTCTATATCTCCAACCCCAGAATATCAATTCCAATGGTCATGAAGGAATTAAAACAATACAGTAAACTGTCGAATTTCAAAGTCAATATGTCTAAATCCGAGATATTAAACTTAACCTTATCAATCCAAGATCAGAGCGCTCTACAGTCTAGATTCCAATTTAAATGGTGCATAAACGAACTTAACTACTTGGGAATAAAATTAACGCCCCAAGTAGAGAACCTTTTTAATCACAATTACATTCCACTGATTAACAAAATCAAAAAACAACTTAGAGGAATGCAATATAAAGCCCTCTCTTGGATTGGAAAGATAAATGCGGTCAAAATGTTCATTCTCCCCATATTTACTTATACCTGCCAAATGATCCCAATCGCTCTCCCTCAGTCTTACTTGAAGAAAATAAAGTCAATAATAACAAAATTTATCTGGGCGGGGAAACGGGCGCCTATCGCATTTGACACACTAGTAAGAGAAAAAGGAAGAGGGGGGTTGGCCGCACCGGATTTTAAAAAGTATTATGAAGCAGTCGCGATATCTAGAATAATAGATTGGAGTCATAATAACGACAGGAAAGGTTGGGTGGAACTAGAAAGAAAGCTAAGTAGAACAAGAATAGGAGAAATTATATGGATACCCTCACATTATAGACACCTCGCACCAAATACATCCGCACTTACAAAGCACTCACTAAAAATTTGGGATGCAGTACATAAAAGGCACAAGTGGGACCACAATTCCCCACTAATTCCACTATTAGACACAAAATTTTTCCCCCCAGGCAAGGAAGAGTTTATATATTTTAGTAGATGGTCGAATAAAAAGAACCTGAGATTGATAGATGTAATGGAAGGGAATAGAATTAGCACTTATAATGAGATTATTAGGAAGTGGGGACACAGAGCACTAGATAAATGGCGTTACACACAAATACAACACTTCACACAGACACTCCCTAAACCCCTACGAGGTAAGAGAGAATTTAGGCCTTTAGAAAAATTAATAGAATCCCCTAACAACCGCGAGAAGAGAATCTCAAAGACTTACAAAATATTGTTGCGAGCGGCGGAGCACGAATACCCCTCGTATCTAGGGAAATGGGAAAGGGAGATAGGCCCATTAAATAGCGAGGACCAGAAAAACAAGATCTTAGGGCGGGTTTTTTCAACAGCAAAAGACATACAGTCAGTAGAAATGTCCTATAAACTCCTAGCTAGGTGGTACGTAACTCCGCAAGGAGCGAACGCCTATAATGGAGATAATTCCCCAAACTGTTGGCGAGGGTGTGATGCAGTGGGGTCCTTCTCACACCTGTGGTGGGACTGTCCGAAAATAAAAAAATATTGGGAGCAAATAATAGAAATAATCTTTAATATAACACAAGTTAGGGTGAAGAAACTTCCATGGGTCTGTCTATTCCATGATACAGAGAGGGGAGAGGGACAGAACGCTAGAAGTCTGATCCCCTATCTACTAAACGCAGCCAAAGCCTTGATACCTTGCTTCTGGAAATCTCAAGAGACACCCTGAATGAAAGATTGGGTAGAGAGGGTGGAGCGGACAAGAATAATAGAACACTCACTATTTACCCTTGAGAATTTAGAAAGAAAATATCTGAGAACATGGCAGCAATGGATTGAGTTTCGGGAAACAGAACAATACCTTAGGATAATGGAAGAAAACACTGTGGGGAATGGGGGGGGGGGGGGGGGGGTGAGCGAGACAGGGTAGGCCCTTGTTTGGTTTTCTTTTTTTTTTTTTTTTCTTACCTTAGCAGGGGAGGGGGGTGGGGAGGGCTAGGGTGAAAATGTAATTTGAATAGATGCATTTATCCAAATATGTGATTATAAAACCGAGTAATTATTTGTATAATGGAAATCACTAAAATTAAAATAAAGAATATAAAAAAAAAAAAAAAAAATACATGCTATGTGTTAAAAATATCTTATAAATTGACAACTTTTCCCACATTTTCCAAAAACTTCTGGAAAAAAATAAACCGTTCAGCACGCCGCTCCTCCCTACGCCGTTTCGTCACAAATGACGTCTTCCAGGGGTCCATATGAGTACCTATCACAGAGTACCCGAGTACCTGTCAGAGTCCATCTGAGTACCCGAGTACCTGTCACAGTTCATCTGAGTACCCGAGTACCTGTCACAGTCCATCTGAGTACACGAGTACCTGAGTACCTGTCACAGTCCATATGAGTACCTGTCACAGTCCATATGAGTACCTTAGTACCTGTCACAGTCCATATGAGTACCAGAGTACCTGAGTACCTGTCACAGTCCATATGAGTACCCAAGTACCTGAGTACCTGTCACCACCCTTCAGAGTACCCAAATACCAGTCACCAGTCCATCAGAGTACCCAAGTTTTCTGCACTTGCTGAAATTTTTATTGCCTGTGCTTGTCTGAAACATTAAAACAAATGCAGCCATTTCGGAACTGGTAAGCTGCAATATGTTATTTTTTTCTTCTTCTTGCTTAGTTATCTTTTAATCCAGAAGAAGGTAAAGAAAACTACAGGGGTTGATTTACCAAAGACAAATAGACTGTGCACTTTTCAAAGCGCAGTTGCAATTGTTCCAGAGCTTAGTAAATGAACAGAAGCTCTGCTGACTTCCATCATCCAATCATCTAGACTTGCTGGTTAGAAGCTGAACCATGAGAACCTTGAGTGGAGAGTGTAAACAAGTTTTGCCTTTGACTGCTGGTGATTGCTGTGTTGCATTTTTTTTGGGGGGGGGGGGGGGGGTTCCTTGTAGCTTTTTTAACACCCTCTCTGTCACTTTTTAAACAGTCTTTTTTTTTTTTTCTTTCCTTCCTTCAGCCTACTAATTAAGGAGAGTGGTTAATTGGTCACAGGTGCTTGAGGCCCATATAACTTTCAGTAGAACTCATTTTGAGCCTGCTGGAACTTAGACCAAGTGGAACTGGACTAAGTGGTGAGTTAAAAAACAGAGTGGAAAACAGGAGGTTATAACAGGCTTCAATGTACCTGTGTAGTGTGAGTACCTGAGTGTTGTCTGAGTAGTGTGTGGATCGTTAGTGTACCTGTCACAGTTCATCTGAGTACCCGAGTACCTGTCACAGTCCATCTGAGTACCCGAGTACCCGAGTACCTGTCACAGTCCATATGAGTACCTGTCACAGTCCATATGAGTACCTTAGTACCTGTCACAGTCCATATGAGTACCAGAGTACCTGAGTACCTGTCACAGTCCATATGAGTACCCAAGTACCTGAGTACCTGTCACCACCCTTCAGAGTACCCGAATACCAGTCACCAGTCCATCAGAGCACCCAAGTACCTATCTGTAGCCCATCAGAGTACCCGAGTACCTGTCACCAGGCCATCAGAATACTTGAGTACCTGTCACCAGCCCATCAGAGTACCCAAGTACCTGTCACCAGCCCATCAGAGTAACCGAGTACCTGTCACCAGCCCATCAGAGTACCCGAGTACCTGTCTGCAGCTCATCAAGTTACCCGAGTACCTGTCTCCAGCCCATCAGAGTACCCGAGTACCTATTTGCAGCCCATGGCTCATAGAATATACGATGGGGTGTTTTCTTTCCAAAATGGGTTCATTTTGTGGGTAATTCCACTGTCCTGGTGCTCAAGGACTTTCAAAAGTGTGATAGGTAGGAATTAAATGAGATGTGTAACTTATGCTCCTAGCACGCCTGAAGGTACTACTTCAATATTGGGCTTCTGTATGTGGTCAGGCTGTGTAAAAGTCTCACACATGTGGTATCACCATACTCGGGAAAAGTAGCAGAATGTATTTTGGGGTGTCATTTTTGCAATATACATGCTATGTGTTAAAAATATCTTATAAATTGACAACTTTTCCCACATTTTCCAAAAACTTCTGGAAAAAAATAAACCGTTCAAAAGACTATGCCTCATAGATTATACGTTGGGCTGTTTTCTTTCCAAAATGGGGTCATTTTGTGGGCAATTCCATTCACCCTGTGCTCCAGGGCCTTCAAAAGTGTAATAGGTTGTTGAGAAATGAGATTTGTCATTTATGCTCGTAGAACGCCTGACGGTGCTACTTCAATGTTGGTCCTCTGTATGTGGCCAGGCTGTGTAAAAGTCTCACACACGTGATATCACCATACTTGGCAGAAGTATGAATAGCATAATGTATTTTGGGGTGTAATTTGTTGTATGCATATGCTGTGTGTGAGAAATAACCTGATAATATGAACATTTTGTAAAAAAAAAAACAAATCTTCATTTTGCAAAGAATTGTGGGAAAAAAATGACAACTTAAAAAAACTCAACATGCTACTTACTTAATACCTTGGAATGTCTACTTTCTAAAAAGGGATTATTTGGAGGCTATTTGTACTTTCCTGACTTGTCTCAAGAAATGAGATTCACCTGATATACTGAAGGCCCGATCAGATGTGATCAACTTCCAGTGATTGGCACCATAGTTTGTAGACTCTTAACTTTTACAAAGACCAAATAATATACACTAATTTGGGTTATTTTTACCAAAGATATGTAGCAAAATTGTATGACAGAAACAAAGAAAACTGCATTTTTTTCATAAAATGTACGGCCTTTTTTTATTTATAGCACAAAAAATAAAAAACCCACTAGCAGAGGCGGCTCTCTAATTAGGCAAATTAGGCGATCGCCTAAGGCCTCGCACTCACAGGGGCCTCGCGACAGCCTAATTTAAGAGCCACCTCTGCTCACAACAATGCTACTGCATCGGCGCTGTGCTCCGGCCAGCAGAGGGTTAATGCTGCCTGTGAGCTCCATGGCCAGGCAGTGGAGAGAGGATGGGGCCATGGCTGTGTTGTCTGGGGGAGGAGACTCATTCCAGCAGCCGGAGCAAAATTAAACTATTCCCGCTACTCTGGAGAAGCAGATTGCCCCCCGTCACCCACAACTGGAGTGCTCTGCTAAGCGATCCCCACACACCTGGAGGAGGCGTCTGACTGGTAAGCAGAGCTACAGAGGGGAAGAGGAGGGTCCCACCGTGGAGGAAGCTTCATCAGCGTGGTATATGGAGCCGATGGAAGGGGGAGGGAGGAGAGAAATGGTGTCTGGCCGCCCCTCTCTGGGGCTGTCAATCAGGGTGGGAGATCTGGACTCCAGCTGCAGGGAGAGGCACAGCAACCATGCCACAACCCCTTCTGCAGTCAGCTACCACCAGCATGAGCTAGAGAGCCAGCCCCCCATCGATGCTCTTTCAGCATCCCTCAGCCACTGGCCTTTAAATCCACCCACTGCCCCATCACCTCCACTACCTTCCTCCTGGTTATCAGTGCCAAAGTCAGGGCAGCGCAGTCCTGTGACAGTGTCCCAGTGTGCCAACCTGTGCTTGAGCCCCTGACCCCTCCCTCTGCCCGGCCCTTACCCCCAACCTATGTAGGGCTCCACTGTGGGGTTCTGGAGGTGCCAGTCCAGTGCCGATCCTCAGCCATGGTGCTGGATCTGCCTGCTGATTGGCTTCTCCGCTTCTATCTCCCTCACTGACACCAGCACTGAGATAGAACACTGACACCAGCATCGAGATAGAACCCTGACACCGGCACCGATTTAGAACACTGACACCAGCACGAGATAGAACACTGACTCCAGCACCGAGATAGAACATTGACTCCAGCACCGCACTAGAGAGCACTGACACCAGCACCGCGCTAGAGAGCACTGACACCAGCACCAAGATAGAGACCACTGACACCAGCACCGAGATAGAGAGCACTGACACCAGCACCGAGATAGAGAGCACTGACACCAGCACTGTAAAGCTCTTAATATATGCAATTTATACAATACATTTTTTTATCGCTTGAATTATTTTTCCCATTATGGGCGTAAGTGGGGCCTCATGTCTAGGTTTTGCTTAAGGCCTCACAAAGCCTAGAGCCGCCTCTGCCCACTAGTGATTAAATATCACCAAAAGAAAGCTCTATTTGTGTAAAAAAAGGACGCAAATTTCATATGGGTACAGTGTTGCATGACTGAGTAATTGTCATTCAAAGTGTGAGAGCACTGAAAGCTAAAAATGAGTTGGGGCAGGAAGGGGGTGTAAGTGCACTGTATTGAGGTGGTTAAGCAATCTACTGAGCTGGACACAACCACCTCTGAAGGGAGTCTATTCCACATTTTCACAGCTCTTACTGTGAAGAAACCTTTCCGTATTTGGAGATGAAATCTCTTTTCCTCTAGGCGTAAAGAGTGCCTCCTTGTCCTCTGTGTTGACCGTAAAGTGAATAACTCAACACCAAGTTCACTATATGAACCACTTATGTATTTGTACACGTTTATCATATCCCCCTTAATCTCCTCTTCTCAAGAGAGAAAAAATTCAGTTCCTCTAATCTTTCCTCATAGCTGAGCTCCTCCATTCCTCTTATCAGTTTGGTTGCTCTTCTCTGCACTTTCTTAAATTCCCCGATATCCTTTTTATGAACTGGTGCCCAAAACTGAACTGCATATTCCATATGAGGTCTTACTAATGATTTGTACAGGGGCAAAATTGTATCTCTCTCTCTGGAGTCCATACCTCTCTTAATAAATACAAGAAAGGAAAGTGATTAGTAATGTACAGAAAGACGTGGTTTTTGCTTTTAGTTCAGCTCACAGGAAGTGACATGGAGACTATTTCTGCCAAGTTTCACAGGTATTTTCTGCACTTGCTGAAATTTTTATTGCCTGTGCTTGTCTGAAACATTAAAACAAATGCAGCCACCACATTTCGGAACTGGTAAGCTGCAATATGTTTTTTTTTTCTTCTTCTTCTTGCTTAGTTATCTTATAATCCAGAAGAAGGTAAAGAAAACTACAGGGGTTGATTTACCAAAGACAAATAGACTGTGCACTTTTCAAAGCGCAGTTGCAATTGTTCCAGAGCTTAGTAAATGAACAGAAGCTCTGCTGACTTCCATCATCCAATCATCTAGACTTGCTGGTTAGAAGCTGAACCATGAGAACCTTGAGTGGAGAGTGTAAACAAGTTTTGCCTTTGACTGCTGGTGATTGCTGTGTTGCATTTTTTTTTTTGGGGGGGGGGGGGGGGGGGGGGGGGGGGGGGGGGGTCCTTGTAGCTTTTTTAACACCCTCTCTGTCACTTTTTAAACAGTCTTTTTTTTTTTTTTTCCTTCCTTCCTTCAGCCTACTAATTAAGGAGAGTGGTTAATTGGTCACAGGTGCTTGAGGCCTATATAACTTTCAGTAGAACTCATTTTGAGCCTGCTGGAACTTAGACCAAGTGGAACTGGACTAAGTGGTGAGTTAAAAACCAGAGTGGAAAACAGGAGGTTATAACAGGCTTCAATGTACCTGTGTAGTGTGAGTACCTGAGTGTTGTCTGAGTAGTGTGTGGATCGTTAGTGCCTGTGTGTGGTGTGTGCCTTTGTGTTGTGAGTGCATGTTGTCTGCGAGTGTACGTAGGCTGCACCTGCACATTGTCTGTGAGTGCATGTGGGCTGCAAGTGTACATAGGCTGCGAATGCACGTGGGCTGCGAGTACACGTTGTCTGCGAGTGCACGTGGGCTGCGAGTGCACATTGTCTGCAAGTAGAGTTGCCATCTCATCCCTTTAAACTTGAACACCTTTGAATTACACAGGTTCTGAGGCTAATTAAATTCAGATAAGGCACCCAGTGAGTTTAATTATCACCATAATCAGCCACAGCACCTGTGTAATTAATATGTGTTAGGGTTTAAAGGGATGAGGTGGCAACCATGTCTGCGAGTGCACGTAGACTGCGAGTGCACGTGGTCTGCGAGTACACGTGGGTCTGCGAGTGCACGTGGGCTGCGAGTGCACGTTGTCTGCGAGCAGGGCTGGCCCAAGACATTGTGCTGCCTGGGCCCAAGAATTAAATGTTGCCCCCCCCCAAAAAAAAAAACTACGCCCACCAAAAGCCCCCACAATCATTATTTTATATCAAAACCAAAACTGTAATGTATTAGGGAGTTAGATTTACATGCAACAATGGTGGGGGTTCCATCCAATGCAGCCGTGGTGATGGTGGGGGCTTCGGTCAGAGGCAGCGTTGGTGGTGGAAGGGGGGTCAATCAGAGGCAGAGGTGGTGGTGGGGGGGTTCAATCAGAGGCAGCAGTGATAGTGGGGGGGATCAGACAGAAGCAGTGGTGATGGTGGTGGGGGATTCAGTCAGAGGCAGATGTGGTGGTGGGGGGATTCAGTCAGAGGCAGATGTGGTGGTGGGGGGATTCAGTCAGAGGCAGATGTGGTGGTGGTGGGGGGATTCAGTCAGAGGCAGTGGTGGTGGTGGGGGGAGGTTCAGTCAGAGGCAGTGGTGGTGGTGGGGGGGTTCAGTCAGAGGCAGCAGTGATGGTGGTGGGGGGGGGGTTCAGAGGCAGTGGTGATGGTGGTGGTGGGGGATTCAGTCTGAGGCAGTGGTGATGGTGATGGTGGTGGTGGGGGATTTAGTCTGAGGCAGCGGTGGTGGTGGTGGGGGTTCAGTCAGAGGCAGCGGTGTTGGTGGGGGGTTCTGTCAGAGGCAGCAGTGATGGTGGTGGTGGGGGGGGGTTCAGACAGAGGCAGGGAGGGTCAGGAGGGCAGTGGTGGTGGGCAATTCAGTCGGAGGCATATGTGGTGGTGGGGTTGGGGGGGGTTTCAGTCAGAGGCAGCAGTGGTGGTGGGGGGTTCAGTCAGAGGCAGCAGTGATGGTGGTGGTGGGGGAGTTCAGACAGAGGCAGCGAGGGTCAGGAGGGCACACACCAAGGAGGGATCAGAAGGGTATACACCAAGGAGTGGTCAGAAGGGTATACACCAGGGAGGGGTCAGACAGGGTATATGCCAGGGTGGGTCAGAAGGGTATACACCAGCGATGGTCAGGAGGGTTCTAAGGAGGGTCGGGAGGGCACACACCAGGGAGGGGTCAGGAGGGCACACACCAGGGAGGGGTCAGGAGGGCACACACCAGGGAGGGGTCAGGAGGGCACACACCAGGGAGGGGTCAGGAGGGCATACACCAGGGAGGGGTCAGGAGGGTATACACCAGGGAGGGGTCAGGAGGGTATACACCAGGGAGGGGTCAGAAGGGTATACACCAGGGATGGTCAGGAGGGTACTAAGGAGGGTCAGGAGGGCACACACCAGGGAGGGGTCAGGAGGGTATACACCAGGGAATGTCAGGAGGGTACTAGGAAGGGTCAGGAGGGTATACACCAGGGAGGGGTCAGGAGGGTACTAGGAAGGGTCAGGAAGGTATACACCAGGGAGGGGTCAGGAGGTAAATAGAATGGGTCAGGAGGGTATACCCCAGGGATGGTCAGGAGGGTACTAAGGAGGGTCAGGAGGGCACACATCAGGGAGGGGTCAGGAGGGTATACACCAGGGAATGTCAGGAGGGTACTAGGAAGGGTCAGGAGGGTATACACCAGGGAGGGGTCAGGAGGTAAATAGAATGGGTCAGGAGGGTATACACCAGGGAGGGGTCAGGAGGGTATACACCAGGGAGGGGTCAGGAGGGTACTAGGAAGGATCAGGAGGGTATACACCAGGGAGGGTCAGGATGGTATAGACCAGGGAGGGTCAGGAGGGTATTCATCAGGGAGGGTCAGGAGGGTATACACTGGGGAGGGTCAGAAGGGTACTAGGAAGGGTCAGGAGGGTATACACCGGGGAGGGTCAGGAGGGTATACACCAGGGAGGGGTCAGGAGGGTACTAGGAAGGTTCAGGAGGGTATACACCAGGGAGGGGTCAGGAGGGTATACAACAGGGAGGGGTCAGGAGGGTATACACCAGGGAGGGGTCAGGAGGGTATACACCAGGGAGGGGTCAGGAGGGTATACACCAGGGAGGGGGTCAGGAGGGTATACACCAGGGAGAGGGTCAGGAGGGTATACACCAGGGAGGGGGTCAGGAGGGTATACACCAGGGATGGGTCAGGAGGGTACGAGGGAGGGGTCAGGAGGGTATACACCAGGGAGGGGTCAGGAGGGTATACACCAGGGAGGGGTCAGGAGGGTATACACCAGGAAGGGGTCAGGAGGGTATACACCAGATAGGGGTCAGGAGGGTACTAGGAAGGGTCAGGAGGGTATACACCAGGGAGGATCAGGAGGGTACTAGGAAGGGTCAGGAGGGTATACACCGGGGAGGGTCAGGAGGGTATACACCGGGGAGGGGTCAGGAGGGTACTAGGAAGGGTCAGGAGGGTATATTGTGAGCAAACTCCGCCCACGGTAAGAGGTCTGACCAGTTGTTATGATGGTCAGAAATATAGCAATGTAGGAATTTCTCCAAGGACTGATTGGCTCGTTCTGCAGCCCCATTAGACTGCGGGTGATACGCAGAGGAGAAAGCAAGCTGAATTCCCAGCTGTGCACAAAAGGCTTGCCAGATCTCCCAAGCAAAAATGGAAGCTAGTTCCTTAGAACTGGGCAACTTCTTAAGTGGAATACACTTTTCGAGTGTATTTTCGAGTTTTTTTTTCCGAGTGAAAAAGTGGAGACATTTTCGAGAACTAGTCAACCACCATAAGGATAACTGTGTAACTCCACAATGAAATCCATAGACAGGTGGGTCCAGGGCCTCTCTCCATTGGGTATGGGTTGTAGGAGGTCCACTGGAAGGTGTCGTGGAGTCTTACTCTGAGCACACACGGAGCAGGCAGCTACGAAGGCAGTTACATTAGCACGTAGACTAGGCCACCGGGATTGTTGGGAAATAGCCCAAAAGAGTTTATTCTTCTCAGGGTGGCCAGCAGCCTTGGGAGAATGGTAAGTCTGGAGCACGGCAGTACGGAGACTCTCTGGGACAAAGCAGCGGTGACAAGGTTTCTCTGGAGGAGCCTGGACCTGAGCACGAAGAATTTTGTCACCCAAAAGAGAAGTGAGACTGGTAGACCATAGCCAGAATACGATCAGGAAGAATCACAGGAACCGGAACCCACTCCCACTTGGAAGTGGAGGAAAAATGTGGTGACAAAGCGTGAGCCCCAGGGGCGGACTGACAGCTCATGGGGCCCCCGGGCAAAAGGAGAACATGGGGCCCCATGTGTCTCCGCCCATGTGTCTCCGCCCATGTGTCTCCGCCCATGTGTCTCCGCCCATGTGTCCCTGTCCATGTGTCCCCGCCCATGTAATGAACATTCTTCTCACTGACCACCAATGTAAGGGACATTCTTCCCACTGATCACCAATGTAAGGAACATTCTTCCCACTGACCACCAATGTAAGGAGCATTCTTCTCACTGACCACCAATGTAAGGAACATTCTTCTCACTGACCACCAATGTAAGGGACATTCTTCCCACTGATCACCAATGTAAGGAACATTCTTCCCACTGACCACCAATGTAAGGAGCATTCTTCTCACTGACCACCAATGTAAGGAACATTCTTCTCACTGACCACCAATGTAAGGGACATTCTTCCCACTGATCACCAATGTAAGGAGCATTCTTCTCACTGACCACCAATGTAAGGAACATTCTTCTCACTGACCACCAATGTAAGGGACATTCTTCCCACTGATCACCAATGTAAGGAGCATTCTTCTCACTGACCACCAATGTAAGGAGCATTCTTCTCACTGACCACCAATGTAAGGAACATTCTTCTCACTGATCACCAATGTAAGGGACATTCTTCCCACTGACCACTAATGTAAGAAACATTCTTCTCACTGACCACCAATGTAAGGAACATTCTTCTCACTGATCACCAATGTAAGGGACATTCTTCCCACTGACCACTAATGTAAGAAACATTCTTCTCACTGACCACTAATGTAAGAAACATTCTTCTCACTGACCACCAATGTAAGAAACATTCTTCTCACTGACCACCAATGTAAGGAACATTCTTCTCACTGACCACCAATGTAAGGAACATTACCAATGTAAGGAACATTCTTCCCACTGACCACCAATGTAAGGAGCATTCTTCTCACTGACTATATATATATATATATATATATATATATATATATATATATATATATATATATATATATATATATATATATATGGAATAAACTCACGTAGCCCAGGATTACACTGACAGAGGAAATTAAATCGTGCAAGTTCAGCTAATCTCTCACGATTTCATACCAGCATGTCAGTGCGAGTTTGGCAGCGATTTCAGATGTGCACAGATGTCAATAGAAATCGCACCCAGAAGTTGCCAAAAGTTGTACAGAAACTACTTTTGGGAATCGGTGCGGCGCCACAAATGTGGCATCGCACCGATTCGGGTAGTGGAGTTGCTGATCATTTGTCATGCGATTTAACATGTCAAATCACATGCCAAATTGCTCCAATGTGAACCAGGGCTAAGTGCTATTCCCTATATATAACCCAGCCCTGGAAATAATTTCATACCAGCCCCATAGCATTATTTTACCAGCCCAACAGTGCACAGTGGCTGCGTTTGATGGGCACAGTGGTGGCAATTTATGGGCACAGTGGCTGCATTTGATGGCACACTGGCTGCTTTTGATGGGCACAGTGGTGGAAATTCATGGTTACAGTGGCTGTGTTTGATGGTACAGTGGCTGTGTTTGATGGGCACAGTGGCTGTGTTTGATGGTACAGTGGCTGTGTTTGATGGTACAGTGGCTTTGTTTGATGGTACAGTGGCTGCGTTTGATGGCACAGTGGCTGCGTTTGATGGGCACAGTGGTGACAATTTATGGGTACAGTGGCTGGGCACAATGGCTGCATTTGATGGGCACAATGGCTGCGTTTAATGGGCACAATGGCTGCGTTTGATGGCACAGTGGCAGCTTTAAATTGCCACCACTGTGCCCATTAAACGCTGCCACTGTGCCCTCAAATGCAGCCACTGTGCCATAAATTGCAGCCACTGTGCCCATAAATTGCAGCCATTGTGCCCATCAAATGCAGCCACTGTACCCGTAAATTGCCACCACTGTGCCATCAAACGCTGCCACTGTGCTATCAAACACAGCCATTGTGCCCATCAAACGCAGCCATTGTGCCCAGCCACTGTACCCATAAATTGTCACCACTGTGCCCTAAAACGCAGCCACTGTGCCCATAAATTGCCATTATTGTGCCCATTAAATGCAGCCATTGTGCCCATCAAATGCAGCCACTGTACCCATAAATTGCCACCACTGTGCCCATTAATGGGCACAATGGCTGCATTTAATGGGCACAATGGTGGCAATTTATGGGCACAGTGGCTGCGTTTTATGGGCACAGTGGCTGCGTTTTATGGGCACAGTGGCTGCGTTTTATGGGCACAGTGGCTGCGTTTTATGGCACAGTGGCTGTGTTTGAGGGCACAGTGGCTGCGTTTGTGGGCACAATGGTGGCAATTTATGGCACAGTGGCGACCAGGAGAGAACATCAGCACGGAGCCAATCAAAAGAGGGCTTGTGCCTCTGTAACCAAGGATAACCAATAACCAGCGGAAACTTAGGTGAGGAAATAAATTGGAATTGGATTATCTCATGGTGAAGAGCCCCTACGGCCATGGACAATGGAATAGTCTCACGAGTCACAAGGGCAGGCTGTAGAGGTCTACCGTCAAGAGCCTCAATGGCAAGTCACGCAACTGCAGCGGAATCGAGTGCTTCGATACAAAGGCAGCATCAATGAACAGGCCTGCAGCCTCAGAGTCGATTAGAGCCTGTATCTCAACAGATGACTCAGCCCAAGAAAGGGTTAACCGCAACCAGGGACTTAACCTTCTGAATAACTGGGGATGAAACAACGCCACCTAAGGTCTGTCCGGGACAGGACCTCAAGGTTCGGGCATACCCTTGACGTGTAGGACAAGACTTCAAAAAGTGAGCTGCCTGGCCACAATAAAGGCACAATCTCTCCCTCCTCCTAAGGGTTCTCTCATCCGCAGAGAGACGTGTGAAGCCCAAGTGCATGGGTTCATCTTCACAGACCGACTCGGTACCAGGAGGCATGGGAGGCATGGGAGGTGAGGGAGGCAAGGGTGGGACTGCAAAGTTCGGAGACAAATATACAGGAGGCTTCCACAAGTGCTCCTTAAAAGGCAGTCTTTCTCTGAGTCTGGAGTCAAGGATGGCAAACGTGATCAACCTCTCCAGCTTAGTGGGTATATCTCGGGCTGCTATCTCATCCTTGATGGTATCCGAGAGATAAAAAGCAGCCATGAGGGCCTCATTGTACGTAATTCAATGGCGTAATCGGCAACAGTTCTCGTACTCTGTTTGATGGATATGAGGCACTTGGCAGCAGAATTGGAGCGTGCAGGAACGTCAAATACCCTTTTAAAAGAAGTCAAAGAAGTCAAAAACCCAGGGTAACTCAAGACAACAAGTTTTTGAGTCTCCCATTGAGGGTTTGCCCATGCCAAGGCTCTCTGTGATAGCAAAGATATCATGAACCTACTTTGCTTCTGTCTGTGGGAAATGCCTGGGGCAGAGTATATCTCAACCTGGTTGAGAAACCCTATGCATTGAACTGGATCACCCCCAAATAGCTGGGGAAGCAGAGTGGAACCAGACATACCTCTTATAGAGTTAATACTTGAGGCGGTTGCCTGCACAGAGACAGCAGCAGGGACAGAGCAGCCACAGGGGGAGATTCAGTGGAAGATTCCAGGTGAGCCACGCGACTCAGGAGCATTTGTAATGCAATGGCAAACTGATCCATGGGGTGATCCTGCTCATCCAATCTGGAAAAAATATTACCAACAAATGGATTGACTGCATCTTCTAAATTCATGGCCTTTGTCTACTGTCAGAAACCATGAATCAGACTGAGACAGAAGTACAGTTAAAACACACTTGTTTAGATGAGCGTAGTAGAACAGCAAGCAGGATCTGGAGCCAGAAGAAATGTCAGCCAAGCAAGTCTTTAACAGGAACATAGGAGAGCTTCTGACCGAGTGACTGAGGCAAAGGTAGAGATCCTCTGGACTGGACGGCTTAAGTAGGGAGAACTGATGAGCAGGATATCATCAACAGGTGAGTCACTGTAGAGAGATAGGAGCTGGCAATTAGCTGACAACTGAGCGGCCAGCTTTGAGAAGGAAGGGCTGTGCCCACCCCTGACACAAACATAGTCCAGAGGGTAGTATTGGGGGCATTAGTGGTAGGTTGACTAAAGCACATAAACCCAAGGTAAGTATAGTAACAAGTCCTAGTTGCAATCTCGGAACACCCAATAAGAGGATAGTATGCAACTGGTCTAAACTACATGGCATGTTCACCAATGCCAGGAGCCTGGCGGACACGATGGGTGAACTAGAGATACTGTTGTACGAGGAGGATTTGGATTTTGTGGGAAATTCAGAGACTTGGTTCAACAGCTCTCATGATTGACTGGCAACCATTTAAGGGTATACCCTTTATTGCAGGGATAGAGAGGGTAAAAAATGGGGAGGGGTATGCCTGTATATCAAGACTAATGTACAAGTAAATGTGAGAGATAAAATCACTAAGGGAGCTAGGAAGGATGTGGAGTTCTTATGGGTAGAGCTCCAAAGGGATGAAGCTAAGGGGAAAATAATACTGGAAATATGCTATAGGTCCCCTAACCTGGGGGAGGAGGGGGAGGCGGACCTCCTATCACAATTTGGATTTGCAGCAAGGATGGGAAGTGTTATCATGAGGGATTTTAATCATCCAGACATAGACTGGGCGGAGGGAACCACGCATTCGTCTAATGCCGCGTACACACGATCAGAATATCCGGCAGACTTAGACAATTCACCCGTGTGTGGGCTCCGGCATACTTTTTCTTCCCAAAAGTCCAGCGGACTTAGAAAGAAGACTTGACTCAAAATTGCCCGTCTGTGTGCTAGTCTGTCGGACATTCCAAATGAATGAACTTGCCCACACACGGAGCAAAGTCCGTTAATTTTGAACGTGACTCCGGGTACGATGGGACTAGCACAGGAAGTCAGTGTCGCCGCCTACATCGGCGAGATTGACACCTCGTGAGCCCCGTCACCTGGTATGGGTTTTAAGGGTAACCCCTACGCCGGAAAAAAAACGGCATGGGGGTCCCCCCAAAGTCCATACCAGACCCTTATCCGAGCATGCAGCTCGGATGGTCAGGAAAGGTGGTGGGGATGAGTGAGCACCCCCCCTCCTGAACCGTACCAGGCTGTGTGCCCTCAACATGGGGGGGTGCTTTGGGGAAGGGGGCCCTGTGGCCCCCCCACCCCAAAGCACCTTGTCCCCATGTTGATGAGGACAAGGGCCTCTTCATGCACCAGCTAGAAATAAAGCGTTACTAGATCTACTGATTACCAACAATACAGACCTGATCATGGATGTGGAAATATGGGGAAATCTAGGAAACAGTGATTACATGTCAATTGGCTTCAGTATAAATCATACAGATAGGAATCATAAGGGAAATACAAAGACAATAAATTCCAAAAGTTCCCACCTCCCTAAACAACGAACCTTGCTAGAAGATATAAATTGGGATAAAATTTAAGGAACAAAGAACATGGAGGAGAGATGGGTTCGCTTTAAGAGCATATTAAATAAGGGCATTAGCTAGTGCATCCCATTGGGTAATACATTTAAAAGAGCGAACCAAAGTCCTGGATGGCTTAACGCCAATGTAAACATGCATATAAAAGCAAAAGAGAAGGCCTTCCCTTACATTACAAGGTTGAGGGATCATCATCAGCATTCAAACTTTATAAAGAACGCAACAAGAAATGTAAGGGTGCAATTAGGGCAGCTAAGATAGAACACGAAAGACACATAGCGGAGGAGAGCAAAAAAAAGTATGTAAACAGTAAAAAAGGAGGACAGACCACATTGGCCCCTTAAAGAATGAGGAAGAACATCTGGTTACAAAGCATGGGGAGATGGCGAAGGTATTGACTTTATTCTTCTCCTCAGTCTATACGAGGGAATCGGGGGGCTTCAGTTACCAAAACTGCAGTGTTTATCCTCGTGACACATCACAGGAAGCACCCTCATGGCTAACAGAGGACAGAATTAGAATTAGACTTGGGAAACCTTACATTAATAAATCACTGGGACCGGATGGCTTGCACACAAGGGTACTTGGGGAACTCAGTCAAGTAATTGCCAGACCATTGTTGCTAATTTTTAATGACAGTCTACTGACTGGAATGGTAACAGTTGATTGGAGAAAAGCCAATGTAGCAATTTTTTTTAAAAAGGGCCCAAAATACATTCCTGGAAATTACAGACCAGTTAGCCTAACATCAATAGTATGCAAGCTCTTGGAGGGGATGATAAGGGACTATATACAAGATTTTAGTAATGAAAACTGAATCATTAGCAGTAATCAGCATGGATTCATGAAGAATCACTGTTGCCAAACCAATCTATTAACCTTCTATGAGGAGGTGAGTTGCCATCTAGATAAAGGAAGGCCCGTAGACATGGTGTATCTGGATTTTCCAAAAGCATTTGACACAGTTCCCTATAAACGTTTACTGTACAAAATAAGGTCCATTGGCATGGACCATAGGGTGAGTACTGTACATGGATTGAAAACTGGCTACAAGGGCAAGTTCAGAGGGTGGTGATAAATGGGGAATACTCAGAATGGTCAGGGGTGGGTAGTGGTGTCCCACATGGTTCTGTGCTGGGACCAATCCTATTTATTTTGTTCATAAACAACCTGGAGGATGGGGTAAACAGTTCAATCTCTGTTTTTGCAGACGATACTAAGCTAAGCAGGGCAATAACTTCTCCACAGGATGTGGAAACTTTGCAAGAAGATCTGAACAAATTAATGGGGTGGGCAACTACATGGCAAATGAGGTTTAATGTAGAAAAATTTAAAATAATGCATTTGGGTGTCAAAAATTTGAATGCAATCTACTCACTAGGGGGAGAACCTCTGGGGGAATTTGGGATGGAAAGGGCCTGTTGGTCCTAGTAGATGATCAGCAATGGCATGCAATGCCAAGCTGCAGCTAACAAACAGAATATTGGCATGCATTAAAAGTGGGATTAACTCCAGGGATAAAGCAATAATTCTCCCACTCTACAAGACTCTGGTCCGGCCGCACCTGGATTATGCTGTCCAGTTCTGGGCACCAGTCCTCAGGAAGGATGTACTGGAAATGGAGCGAGTACAAAGAAGGGCAACAAAGCTAATAAAGGGTCTGGAGGACATTAGTTATGAAGAAAGGTTGCGAGCATTGAACTTATTCTCTCTGAAGAAGAGACGCTTGAGAGGGGATATTATTTAAATTTACAAATACCATACTGGTGACCCCACAATAGGGATACAACTTTTTTGTTGAAGGCAGTTTAACAAGACACGTGGCAACTCATTAAAATTAGAAGAAAAGAGGTTTAACCTTAAACTACGTAGAGGGTTCTTTACTGTAATGCCGCGTACACACGATCGGAATTCTCGTCGGAAAAGCCTTGGATGTTTTTTCCGACGGAATTCCGCTCAAGCTTGTGTTGCCTACACACGGTCACACCAAATTCCGTCCGTCAAGAATGCAGTGACGTACAACACTACGACAAGCTGCGAAAATGAAGTCCAATGCTTCCGAGCATGCGTCAAATAGTTTCCGAGCATGCGTCGGAATTTTGCGTGTCGGAATTGCCACAGACGATCGGAATTTCCGTCGGAAAAATTGAGAACATGCTCTCAATCTTTTGCTGGCCGAAAATACGCCAGCAAAAGTCTGATGGAGCCTACACACGGTCGCATTTTCCGACCAAAAACTCACATCGGTCTTTTGCTGGCGGAATTTCCGATCGTGTGTATGCGGCATTAGAGCAGCAAGGATGTGGAATTCCCTTCCACAGGCGGTGGTCTCAGTGGGGGGCATCAATAGTTTAAAAAAAAACTATTAGATAAGCACCTGAACGATCGCAACATACAGGAATATACAATGTAATACTGACATATAATCACACACATAGGTTGGACTTGATGGACTTGTGTCTTTTTTCAACCTCACCTACTATGTAACTATGTGCAAGCAAAATTGCTGTTTTTTTTCCTTGCACGTGATTGGAAATTCTTTGCAAAGTGAAGTTTTACCTAATTTACTAAGCTCTGGAGCAACAGCACTTTTCAAAATGCACAGTCTATTTGCCTTTAGTAAACCAACCCCATAGTGTCATCTAATTTGCTTTAAAATACCTAGCCAGGCAACCTAAGTGCAGCCATATTTCTCTCTGACACTTAGCCTTTTCTGTGCTCTTTCCAGTTCTAGGATATCATTTTTGTAAACTGGTGCTCAAAATGTAATTGTTTTTTAAAAATGAGGCTATAATAACACTTTATATAGGCAAAATAATTTCTCTCTCTTTTGAATTGATGCATCTTCCAATGTATCTAAGATCTTTTTGCTAGCTTTATGTGGCAGCCTAGCACTGAATGCTGTCATTAAAGGAGAAGCTTGAGCTATGCAAAATAAAAAAATAAATAAAACATTTTGACTCCGCGACTTCAAAAATATCTTTCTCTAGCAGTTATAATATTCCAGATCTTCCACCACACCGCATTTGAAACTGCCTCCGCTCCCCTGCAAGTTTATGCATGCTCTTGACATATAGCTAGACACTGAGAGTAAAGAATAAGACTCCAGAATAAGTTCCTAATACTGAATTAAAAGCATATTGCCCTATAGCTAGAACAAGATGGAGTCACTATTGTTCAGTCATATCACTACGTGCGACTTAAAATAACTTTCTCTAGCAGTTGTAATATTCCAGATCTTCCACCACACCGCATATGAAAGTGCCTCCGCTCTCCTTAAGAAACGTACTCCCTTGCTTTAGGTGCCTTGCACTCTCATGCTCGGCATATACACTTTAACCCTCAAAGGGTTAAATCATCCCACCGATATCCAACCATACATACGGAAAAAGATCTCTCCACATGAGAATAAAATAAGTGCCCCAATAGTGTAATAACGTTCATTAAAACAATTTAATGAATAAAAGCAAATCTCCAACTATTGCACTCGCATAGATCCAAATAAAGTAAGCATTAAAACAATTCTCCTGTTATCAGCAAGTGGTGGTATGTTGTGGTCATAGCGGACTCGCGGTGTACGATCTGTATCTCACCCCCACTGACTCATCAGACTCGGATTGTCACTTCCGGTTTGACATCAGATGTCACAGCTGGTTGCCGTACAGCCACACGGGTGGGATGATTTAATCCTCTGAGGGTAAAAGTGTATATGCCAAGCATGGGAGTGCAAGGCACCTAAAGCCGGTGAGTATGTTTCTTAAGGGGAGCAAAAGAAACTTTCACATGCGGTGTGGTGGAAGATCTGGAATGTTACAACTGCTATAGAAAGATGTAATCATTAAAGGAAAAATACATTTTGGGACTTTAAATGAGGCTAGCACCAAAGAAATGCATGCCTCCATCCTTATCAATAGTTTGCAAGGGGAGAGAACAGGAATGGGATTTAAATGAAGCACATATTAGTAAAAGTCAAGTGACTATAATATTCATTTATTTTATATAGTTTATGATATCTTATAAAACATTTTGGGCATCAACCTCTAAAAATGCTCTGGGCATAAAGCCTCTACACAATAAATCATGGACTAGTATTACACAATAGTTCACAATCCAATAAAATTCATATAAAGCACAAAAGACAGTGGATGCATGTATATACGTTTCTTGCTGTAGTTGAACCCAAAATGGCTAAAGTAACCATGGTAACTAAATAAAAAATTTATAAAAAATTGCCATAATAATTAATTACGAGTAGGAGAAGATCATATGAATCTTGGTATTCCATGATTGAGGTAAAGGATAATGGCTAAAGGCTCTACGCGTTTCGCGGTATTGCAACTGCTCATCAGGAGCATACATCATGGAATAATTCAAAAAAATTTCTAAAAAAGAAATTTTTTTAATTATTGCGTAAAAATTGGCCGAATTATAAAGAAATGGTTTAGTTATGTATGGTTAATTTGAAGGCTTGGGTCCAACTCACGTCTGCATCAGCGGGCCAGTAGAACAGCATCAAGGATCGCAAAAAGAGCCGCAGAGTAGAGCCACCAGTCGCAGAGGTGACCTGCAGGAAAGGTAGCCACCGCCATAGGCACATCCAGGGTGGGTAGATGCAATGTCTGTGAGGTGGATGCAAAAATCTATGTGAGGAACCTATGTGAAACAAACCAAGTATGGGTATATGCATGTTTGTGTATATTGGTTGTGTATGGGAAAATAGTGTTATAAGTGACAAAAGGGCAAACTAAAGATTGGAAAGAGAGATAAAAGTGATGACATGATTAAACAGTCAGAAAAACAAAAGACAATGACCACCAAAGGATGAAAAGCAAAATGAAAAAGAAAAGGAGAAAGATATAGGCAAAGATGATACCTGGGGTGAAAGGTGAGTGAACATAGTCCATGAGCATGTGTGGTCGTGCAGGAAAGAGAGAGTGGTGTATATAACCCAACCTGTGGAGATGCCTATATAGGAGCACCGTCATGGTCCCAACCGCCAGCATCAGGCTAGCAAACACACCACTGGAGAATGGGAGAGCTTTCACCTGGGCGGCTCAGTCGTCCGGCGATTAGCACCGATTCATCTCCCCAGTGTGATCGCTAACGGATGACATTCTGACGGCAACGCTGCGCTACGAGGATGCCTAGTGCCTGGCGCATATGGCGTGACATCGGTGGGAAGGGACCAGGTATCTGCCCCCTCCACATGACCAGAAGGCAGGAAGAGGGGAGGAGACCGACATGGCGCACCTCAGCTAGTGGAGGCAAACAATGACGGACAGATCAGCAAGACCCGAACCACTGTCAAGGGCCTGCAGACCAAGCGGGACACACCAACCTATATAAAATTGAGAAAATAACTATAGGGCCATTGATAACAACAGCCTATACATGCTTTCAAAAATACTGTATGGACTTCTGATGTGTGCTTCCATCCCGGGTAATTTAGTAATCATTAAAAGAAAAAGAAATTTTGGGACTTTAAATAAGGCTGGCACCAAAGGGATGCCTGCCTCCATCCCTATCAATAGTTTACAAGGGGAGAGACCAGGAATGGGACTTTAAATGAAGCACACATCAGTAAAAGAATAAGTCAAGTGACTATAATATTAATTTATTTTATATAGTCCATATGTTATAAAACATTTTGGGCATCAACCTCTAAAAATGCTCTGGGCATAAAGCCTCTACACAATAAATCATGGACTAGTAATACACTAGTAATACTAGTCCCATTCCTGTCCTCTCCTCTTGCATGCTATAGAAAGATATTTTTGAAGTCACGGGGTCAAAATTTGGATCATTTTATGGACTTTAATTTGTGTCACTTTTGTCACTAATGTTCACAGTGACTTTCACTTGTCACAGGGTGTAATTTCATTTATGTTTGTTTATATTACAGTATTGATTGTCATATTTCAATATCAGCGCCACTATTTACTTTTAAATTTTAGGTAGAGGGTAAAATCCATTTTTTATTGTGATTTATTTAGAGTGGCAGATTTAATCAAATCTCTAATCTTTCCCAGGGGCGCAGTTGTAGGGCTTCAATTGTGGGCGTGTTAAACTTGCTGACCATCAGTTATGCCACATACACACGATCAGACTTTCCGCCGGACTTTGCAGCGGAGGTCTGCCGGACTTTCCCGAACGAGCGGACTTGCGCACAGACGACAGACACATTGTCCGACGGACAATCCGCTGGACATTCTCCAAATGTTTTTTTTACGGTTAATTTCCGCTTCCTCAGGAATAGAGAGCATATATATCTATAGAGAGAAAATCATAAGTGTAACATATCATAAATTAACACCAAACAGGATTTTTTGAAGACACCGCATAAGGCTTACCAAAGGCCAAGAGGGCACCCAACCATGAATGTTGCCGCGGACAACAACTCCCAGAGGGGCATGGGAGTATTAAATGGGAAGAAACACACACTCAGTTCATATTTTTATGCAAAATCCTGTTTGGTGTTAATTTATGATATGCTACAATTACAATTATGATTAAATTGTATGTCCTAGCAAAAAACAAACAACACACATATGGTACATCTCTGCAATACATGGACATTTTCCTAAGTTTTAAGACTCTGAAAGTATTCAAAATACCTGTTGACCTGCCAGAAATGCACTCATTTGCTAAGTTCTGCTGTGATCTGATAACACACATAATTTTTTATGACAAAGTTGTGTCAGAACTGCCCAGTTTTCTTTTGCTAAACTACTCAAACCTACCCTCTCTCCTATCTCCACAACATAGACGGTGAGTCTAGGTTTACACCTATACATTTTTAGCGCATTTTGCAATTTGCAGAAGCCTGTTAACATGGTTTCCTATGGTACACGTTCACAGCTATGTGTTTTTCAGCTGGTATATTTTTTGGAAATGCGTGTTGCGCTTTGCGTGTTGAAGGCTTCAATAGACCCGCCCTAAAAAGCAAGTGTTGCGTTTTTTGATGCATTTTTACATGTGTTTTTACTCCATAACAAACTGTGAATAGCCAATTGCTAAGAAGCGGACCAGGAAGCCGGCCATCGTGTCCTTCACAACCGATGAGTCATCCGCTGTGAGCCGGGTTCCCTAATCGGTTTACTCATAGGTTGTTAAGGATGTGGTGGCCGGCTTCCTTAACAACCAGCTATTCACAGTTTGTTAACCGCTTAAGGATCGCCTCCTGCACATATACGCTGGCAGAATGGCACGGCTGGGCATAACCACGTACCTGTACGTGGTCCTTTAAGAGCCCAGCCGCGGGTCGCGCGCCCGGTCCTAAGCTCCGTGACAGCGGCCGCGGGATCAGCGGACCTGATCACCGCTGGTGTCCCGCGATCGGGTCACAGAGCTGAAGAACGGGGAGAGGTCTGTTTAAACAAACCTCTCCCCGTGCTTCCTACACTGCCTGTCACTGATCGGCTGTTCCCTGTCATCGGGAAAGCTGATCAGTGACGTCAGACGTAAAGCCACGCCCCTTACTGTAAAAAAAACACACATGTCACAGACTTAACCCCTCCCCGCCCCCTAGTGGTTAACTCCTTCACTGCCATTGTCATTTACATAGGAATCAGTACATTTAAATAGCACTGATTTCTGTATAAATGACAATGGTCCCAAAAATGTCGGATGTGTCCGCCATAATGTCGCAGTCACAATAAAAATCGCTGATCGCTGCCATTACTAGTAAAAAAAAAAATATTAATAAAAATGCTATAAAACTGTCCCCAATTTTGTAAACGCTATAACTTTTGCGCAAACCAATCAATAATCGCTAATTGCAATTTTTTTTTTTTACCAAAAATATGTAGAAATATATATTTTTTGGGGATATTTATTATAGCAAAAAGTAAAAAATATTGAATTTTTTTCAAAATTTATGTTGGATTATTGATTTTAGCACAAAAAATAAAAACCGCAGGGGTGATCAAATACCACCAAAAGAAAGCTTTATTTGTGGGAAAAAAAGGACGCCAATTTTGTTTGGGAGCCATGTCGCACAACTGCGCAATTGTCAGTTAAAGCGACGCAGTTCCGAATCGCAAAAAGGGGCCTGATCCTTTGGCTGCAAATTGGTCCGGGGCCTTAAGTGGTTAAAGAGAAGAAAAAAAAAAACACAAAACACATGAAAACTGCATGTAAAAAAACACATCTAAAATGAAAAACCACATTAACCGCAACCGCATAGATGTGAACCTAGTCTAATTCTGAAATACTAATATAAGAAGCAGGAGGGCAAATAAGGCTTCTTGTGATAGAAGTATGCACAAATCACAAGAAAGTTCTGAATTTCTGATATGATTAACAGGTATTATTTTGCACTCATATCAAACAGATATAACAAAATATTCTCAGTGGTATAAACACACAAAAAGGGAGAAAAAAAAGAGAAGTTCATTGTTAGGGTTATATATCTTTTACCTCACCTCATATATATTGCATAAGTATGTTCAGATTTCTGGATTGCTGGACTAGTGATGCTTATTAATCATTCCTTTAAAACAATTCATATACCTTTTTGTGTGGGAAAAGAAAGAAAACATTCTTTAATGCCTTAAATTCCTTCTTTAATGCAACAGAATTTAGTTTTTATATTGTGCCAAGTTACCTGTTGCATCATTATTGACTGTTAAAAATATCGTAACAGCTGGGAATCGAGTTTTTAGTCACTTCTTATTTCATGCCAAGTGAATCAATGAATTTGAGCCAGACCTCAAAACTCAGAGTTTAATGTGTGCTAAGGCACATCAGGCCAAAGTTTACCCCTGTCTGATACTGTCTAATTAGAAGTGTGTCTTCATTTGTATTTTCACCAAGTTGTCTGCCTAGGATGGTAAATACATGTAGAGATTCCTGAAGTCTGAAAAGGTTAAGCTGTTGTTACCAAGATTTTACCAGTTACCAATATTTCTTTAGAAAACAGTGACGGATAACACATGCAGACATTTGCTTTCTAATTGCTACAGCAGGCTACCACTGTGAAGAACAAAGGGAATATTTAGCACATCGTAAATTCTTTTGGAGCCCTGCAGAGTGGCTTGAGTTCAGATTACACATTTATAACCAGCATTTGAGAGTCATTTCTACTAAACTTTGAAAAAGTAGGTGGGGAGCTCTTGAAGGCTTTTTCCCCCCACTAATTCTTTCTGAAGTATTAATATGTTCTGCCCAATATTCTTCTTATGGTGTGGTAACAAAAAATTTGAATGCTGTATCTAAAATTCCTCAGGTTATAATTCAACATATTTAAAAAAGAAGTATGGTCAAAGCTTTTTCAGTCATACTTCTCTTGTGGGTCACAGGAGGTATCCTGTGACCGAGAATCAGCTGAAAATGGGTTAAGTCCACTGTCAGCTGACAGCACAGAGCCGTTTTGTCGGGATCCACCCAAATGCTTGATCAGCAGTCACGTGAGCGCTTAGTTCTCGGGCTTTGAGCTGGCAGGGGACAGCTGCAGCATCACCCCAATGATAACCCCAAACTTCTCATTTAAGAATGAAAAGAAGGGAAGACATTGGTTAATCAATTGTTTTTCTACTATATAAACCCATGATGATTATTGCTAATTAAAGTTTCGCTCAGCATGAAACAGACATTTTTGGGTGGAATGCTGCAATTTAAGACAAACACTGAAGCTTTATTGTCAAGATCATTTAGCTGGTATCTACTCTGTCTTTCTTAAAGAGACCATGTCACCAACTTAAAAAATTAAGTTGTAAGTATACATAGCTTCCCATAAATTTTTATTTACTTGCAATGTGTCTTTGAACTAGCTAGAACATTTTCACTGCCCAATTCCCTAGCACAGCCTTCTTCCTCCTTGCACGTCATAGCCCTCTCCTCTTTTGGAGTGTCTAATTACGTTCTGTGCTAGCCCAGCTCCTCTGCACCTCCCTTCACCTCCCAACACCTGTGGAGCTGCCAGGGGAGGAGCATAGGGAAATACTATAGAATGTTACTTGAGTCAGAGAATTACTTGAGTACACATTAAGGCCTTCTTGTAGCCATTTGCTTGTACCCTAAAGCCCTGTGCACATGTGAGACTAATAATAAGGTATTGGTATGGCACATACTTACAGTTTGTACCCCTTGTCCTGATGTTACACCTCTGATACTGACCTGCATTGGAGAAATGCACTAATGTTTTCCCAGCCACAGGACTGGACTGATGCATTGTTCAAAGTCATACTACAGGGATGGTTTACCTGATAGGAGCAGTACCCTCACTGCTTTCCAACTCTTCAATGCTGCAAAGCTCATACACCATATAAGACCATAGGTAACTTAGCTACAGTTCACTTTTGTTATTTTCTGGTACTTGTTCACTGGTTAACCCCACAGCAATGACACACCATGCCTCCATAGTGCTACCCCCAGAGGAGCAGCTGAATTATCTTGTGATTTCTCAGCACACATGAAGATGACACATCTTGCTCACCCAGCACTTACCAACATACCTTGAGGTATTTCAAATATTTTTTTAGGCCAAGCATAGCCAAAAAAATAAGTGTACTTATGCAAACAATCAATCAGGCAACAACATTGCTCTGAGACATATGGTAAACCATATTTGAGAGACATGCTAAACACCTGCAGTATTCTGAATAACAGTAATTAACAGAACTGAACTACAATTACCCAGCAACAGTATATAAAGACAGTCCTAATTTGCTTTAATAGTCCTAGTTTTATGACACTAGGGATGAGCCTGATGTTCGAGTTGAATGTAAGTTAGACTCGAACAATATGCAGCGTTCTCAGCAAATTCGAAAGCCGCTGGAACACCGTTAAAGTCTATGGGACACTAACATTAAAAAACAAAAGTGCTAATTTTAAAGGCTTATATGCAAGTTATTGTCATAAAAAGGGGACATGTATCAATGCAAATTTTATTTTTAAGCTCCCTGGTGGTATGATTATTTCAGATTTTAGGTGCTGAAAGCGGTACAATTATTTTGCATAGCAATTTGGCGTTTTATATTGTAGGCCTGTAATTCTTAGAAATAACTCATTTAAATCTGTCCAAACAAGAGTCTAATAGACATCCCGGGTATGATAAAGTTTGAAAACACGAAATCATAAATTATAATATAATAAATAACTATAACTAATAATAATCAATAATTGTAATCAAATCAAAAACACTGAAATTTGCTCAGTTGCAGAATTGTCGCTGTCATTACTTTCAGTGTTTGATGACGGATTTCCCAACAAATCACTATGGCTCAATTCTGCAAGTGATTCTAATTTTATTATCGCTGTTTTCTAGCTGGTCTAAAAGCACTTTTGACGTAAACAGACATTTTTTGGTTGCTATGGACAATCTCCAGTTTCCTGGCAGAAAGAACAGTATTTATAATATAAAACTGCATGCAGGACACTGGACAAACCACTAGGGACAAAAGGGATGTGTACTTATTTGATACAGTACTGTAATCTGTAAGATTACAGTATACTGTATCTATACTGTGTTTTTTACTTTTTGAATCTGGTGCCAAACTCCGTCCCCGTGCGTCGCAACACTCGCAGGGAACAGAGTTTTGCACTGTGAATCGAGTGAGACATGGAGGCTCACAGATCACAGCAGGGAGACAGCGCAGGATCCTGGGGACAAGGTAAGTAACCTCTACATAGATCTTGCGATGCAATCCCGAGTCTGGTTTGGGGTTACCACTTTTGGTACTGAAATTCCACCCCGAGCCAGACTCTGGAATACCGCCAGGGGGGTTAAAAAACTGATGTTTTTTCGGGAGCAGTGATTTTTTTAATGCTTAAAGTGAAACAATAAAAATGTAAATATTGCTTTAAATATTATGCCTGGGGGGTGTCTATAGTATACCTGTAAAGTGGCAATTTTTTCCCATGTTTAGAACAGTACCACAGCAAAATTACATCTCTAAAGGAAAAATTGTCATTTAAAAATGATCGTGGCTGTAATGAATTGTCGGGTCTCGGCAATATAGATAAAACTCATTGATAAAAAAGAGCATGGATTCCCTCCCCCAGTCCATTTCCAGGCCCTTTGGGTCTGATATGACTATTAAGGGAAACCTCAAACCAAAATTTAAAAAAAAAATTGCGTGGGTGTCCCCCTAAAATCCATACCAGGCCCTTTAGGTCTGATATGGAAATTAAGGGGAACCCTGTGCCAAATTTAAAAAAAAATGCTGTACGGGCCCCCCAAAATCCATACCAGACCCTTCAGGTCTAGTATGGATTTTAAGGGGAACCCTGCGCCAAAATAAAAAAAGGGTGTGGGGATCCCCCAAAATCCTTACCAGACCCTTATCCGAGCACGCAACCTGGCAGGCCACAGGAAAAGAGGGGGGATGAGAGAGCGCCCCCCGCCTGAACCTGTCCAGGGCACATGCCCTCAACATGGGGAGGTTGCTTTTGGGGCTTCTAGATTCCGGTAAGCCCCCCGCCCACATACCCCTACAACCATCGGGCAAGGGTTGTGGGGATGAGGCCCTTGTTCCCATCAAAATGGGGACAAGGTACTTTGGGGTCAGACCCCAAAGCACCCTCCCTATGTTGAGGGCATGTGGTATGGATTTTTCCATTGTTTTTTACATTTTGGCGCAGGGTTCCCCTTAAAATCCATACCAGACCTGTAGGGTCTGGAATGGATTTTGGGGGAACCCCTACACCATTTTTTTTTTATTTGGCGCAGAGTTCCCCTTAATTTCCATATCATACTTGAAGGGCCTGGTATTCATACCAGACCCAAAGGGCCTGGTAATGGACAGGGGGGGGACCCATGCTTTTTTTTTCTCAATGAATTTTATCTATATTGCCGAGACCTGACAATTCATTACAGCCGTGATCAGTTTTCAATGACAATTTTTCCTTTAGAAATGTCATTTTGCTGTAATACTGTTCTAAACACAGGAATAATTCACCATTTTGCAGGCATACTATAGACACCCCCAGCACGATATTTAAAGGAATATTTCATTTTTATTATTTCACTTTAAGCATTAAAAAAATCACTGCTCCCGAAAAAAAGTCTGTTTTTAAAAAACATTTTTGCATTGATACATGTCCCCTGGGGCAGGTCCCCAAACACTTTTTATGACAATAACTTGCATATAAACCTTTAAAATTAGCACTTTTGATTCTTCATGTTTGTGTCCCATAGACTTGCCTGTTTGGTATGTTCTGGTGCAAACCGAACCGGGGGGTGTTTGGCTCATCCCTATATGACACTGGCCAGCAGACAACAGATTAACTTGAATAATGTTAAGCCTCGTACACAAGATCGGATTTTCCGACTGGAAATGTGTGATGACAGGCCGTTGGTGGAAAATCCAATCGTGTGTATGCTCTATCGGACAATTGTCGGATTTTCCGCGGACAAATTGGAAGGCCAGTATGGTGGCCTGAAGTTATGGGAGGAGCCCGGAGGGTATATAACCAGCCCACTTCCTGGCGGTCTTTGTCGGTTTCCTGTGTGAGATATCTGATACGTCAGACATCAAGGGCCGACTAGTTCAAGACAAGAGCTGTTTGTGACCGGTTTGTGAGCTCCGTTTCGTTTGTCCGTCTCCGTGTGTTTGTTGCAGTCCCATGTTCCGTGTTCGTGAGTCGTGTTGTTCCCTTTGTGTCGCACTCGTGTTACCGAGTCGCAGGTTCCGTACAACGAGTCTGGTTCGGCTGTCGTAGGTAGGGCTTCGGCTCCCATGTTTTACGTTTTCATGCACTGTTTGTCATGTCACTAAACTGTGGTATGCGTAGCTCACAAACCACGCACAGCTTGTCTCGAAACACCAAGACATTCACCCGCACGTTTTGGGTTGTACACAATCGGGAGCTACCAAGTGGCACGCACAACTTGTAGCCACTCGCCACGACACTCCGACCGATGCCGCATCCGGCACTTGGGTGTTACCCCACGCGGTCAGGTCACGCAGTTTTTGAATTGTTCAAACATTGCCGACTCATGGGTGCCGTTCGCACACGCCGGGCATCATTCATGTCATGTCACATCGTTTCAAGTCATTTGTGTCAGCAAGCATGTCGAGTCACTGTTTGCATTCCGAATCGCTGTTGGCATGTCGATTGTACGAATCACTTTGACCGTGTCGAATCATTTCATTGTATTAGCATGGCAATCATTTCATCATTTCAACGTGGCATTAATTCATGGCATTTCAATCATGCCAACATTTCGAGCCATCCGGTCATGCTGAGTCATTTCGCATCGTTCCTAGCAGGGCGATCATGTCATCATTTCATTTCTGTCACTAGCCGCGCTCGTATTCGAATCGCGTCGCATTCCAATGCACTGATTCGCCTCGGGGTGCCCCAGATTACGGCCTCATTTCTATACATGCTCCAGAGATTGGCTCACCGTTCGTACGGATGCGGGCCCGAGTCTAGTCTTTGTCATGGTTTCGGTCACTTATTACGTTTCGGCCCGAATATGGTCGCATCCGAGATGCAACGATTCGCACCGGTTCGCCTAGCTGCCCGGCCTCATTTCTTCACATGCTCCAGAGACAGATTCAGTTAGAAGTTGCCTCGGTCAGTTGAGTCTAGTCTTTGTCATGGCATCATTTCTCTTTATTAAATTTCACTTATTACGTCTGGTTGGGTCCGGTCGCATCCACAGATGCTCCGACCGGGTTGATCCGGGCGCCCAGCTGCTCGGCCTCATTTCGATACATGCGCCAGGGACAGAATCACATCGCAGGTTTCGATCGTTCTTGATTCTTGTCCTTGTCATGGTATATCATTTCTGTGTCACCTTACCACGCTCCGGCACGAATTTAGTCACTTCCCTGCACTAATTTGCGTCGGCATGCCCTAGGCCGGCCTCATTTCAGCACATGCTCCAGAGACGGATTCAGTTGTCGGTGGTAACCTCAGTCGTTGATTCTAGTCTTTGTCATGGCATCGTTCTGTCACCTATTACGTTCCGATTCGAATCCGGTCGCATCCACAAGATGCACCGACCGATTCGATCCGGTGCGCCCAGCTGCTCGGCCTCATTTCAATACATGCGCCAGAGACAGATTCACTTCGAAGGTTCGGTCAGTTTTGATTCTCGTCTTTGTCATGGTATATCATTTCTGTGTCACCTTACCACGCTCCGGCTCAAATTTAGTCACTTCCTTGCACTAATTCGCGTAGACGTGCCCCAGGCCGGCCTCATTTCAGTACATGCTCCAGAGTCCGATCGTGCTCAGTCGCTAGACAAGTGGCATGGCGATCTGGGCTCTGTCATGGGAGTGCAATCATTTCACCTCACGCAGTTGCGCTTGGATTCTAATTCTGTGGTGTCTATGATGTCACTATTCGGCCCAGCGTGCCCCAGGACCGGCCTCATTTCAGTACATGCTCCAGAGTCCATCGTGCTCAGTCGCTAAATAAGTGGCATGTCGATTCAGGCTCTGTCATGGGAGTTCATTCATGTCACCTCACCTAGTTGCGCTCTGGTTCGAATTCCATGGCATCTACGATGTTGTCAATTCGTCCCGGTGTGCCCCAGGTGTTGGGCCTCAGTTCACCGTTGTCTCATTTTAGTACATGCTCCAGAGTCCGGTTCGCAGTCACTCGCAATGCGATACGACCGGGCCAGGCCTCTGTCATGAGAGTTTCATGTCATCAAAGGCAACATGTCGGTTCATTTATTTGTTTTGTTGTCTGTCGTTTCATTCTATTTTCATTTAGGTTCATTCATTTCGTTATGGACTGGGATGTCGTGGACACCAAGCTGTTCTGTCGGCACTTTGCGGGCCTACGGCCACCACGGTGCGCCATGTACCAGTCAGTGACCCACACCGTCTGATGTGCCAACGCAGCCTCCGTCTACCAGGTTGACAACATGGCCACCACTAGTACGGGTCAGGGTTAGCAGGCCCCTGCACAAGGGCTGAAGATGGACAAACTAGGATGACTAATGCGGACGGCAGGGGCAGCAGCAGTTTGCAACACTTATAGTTATGGCTCCTGCAGCTGTAGCCAGTGTCCTTTACTACTTGTATGTACCCTATGCTAGAGGGCGCACCCCAGGCTCCTATGTGAGGTCAAGCAGAGGAAGACATGACTAAGCCGGGTGATTCTCGTACGACGCAGCATCTAATCGACCTCACATCCCACGCCATCCCTGGCCGTCTAGCGCATCCAGGCATCTCAGACGGGTTCCACATTGGGCTCCTCTCCCTGCCCCACACCACCCATGAGTGCAGAAACCTACGTTCAGTGCCCACAGAGGATTAAACCATCGACCAACTCCTCCAGACAGGATTAGACCGAGGAAAGTTCTGTGAAAAAAAAAAAAGGGGGAAGAAGACACGTTTAATTTACAACTTGTCAGCGCCTCACTCTTCCTCCAGTCTCGAACTCTCTCACTCAAGACATATCTGATGCCTTCGAGTGGTGGCCCATACGGCCCTCCCTTCGGCGCTGGCAGGGTATCAAAGGAGGCACATGGTTTTCGCTACCAAATCGACCTTTGGGTCCAATAGTAGCCCCTGGCTTGAACACGTTCGCGGAGACCTTCACGTGGGTCCTCCTGCGGAGGCACAGTGCCAGGAGGTTGCCCTCTATCTGGACGTCTTCCTGCTGATGGAACCGCCCGGGACAACCCCAGGGCATCCTAACGGGCTGCCACAGAAGTGGCAGACCTGGCCATGTGGGAGGAGTCCCTGTCTAACTGGAAAGGCGTCTCACTCTTCATTCTCTCTGTGTCCCCCTGTCACCACGGGTGGTGACAGAGGCGGCGGCTTCCACAGGGCATCGCCATTTTTGGCCATTTATGGTTTACAGCCCCCTGGCCTCCACAGGCACTGGCCACATCCGAGTTCGTCACAACGTCTGCCTCTTTGAGCTCTGCCCCATCATGGCAGCTGCTCACTTATGGGGCATCAGCTGCTCCGGACAGGTCATAGCGTTACAACCGACAACCTAGCCATAGCAGAGATCATCAGCTAGGCAGGTCCAAGTCCAGGCCCGTCATGCCCCTCCTTCGTAGGCTTACAGGTAAGTTGATCCAGGGAACATCCGATTGCCTCTCGGGGGATCAGGAAGGAATTTTTTCCCGGCTGTGGCGAATTGGATCATGCTGTGCTGGGTTTTTCGCCTTCCTCTGGATCAACTGTGGGTGTAGGGTTGTGTATATGGGATTGTATCAGGGGCGGGTCCAGAGTCTAGTCTCGGGAGGGGGAACAGCCAGCTGTCCCTTCAGCGTCAGTTTAACATCCACTGTTCATCCATTCCGGGCAAGCGCAACTTAGCAGCAGAGCCGCCTCCCCCTTTAGCTCGGCGTCCCTCTTCGGACAGATGCCTGGAGTCAGTCCCCGGTCAGTCACTACCTCGGACTGGTCACGGCTGGCCCTGGTGTAACTCAGCACCTAACGTTAGCTACCAATTTCGTCAGCGCATCACGCTCCGGCACAACCCGCAAGGCCTATCAGACCGCCTGGAGGGCTTTCAACAAGTTCTTGCCTCTATATCCCCGAGTACCGTCCAGCATTTAACGAATTCTGGCCTCGTTTCCTACTGCCACTCACTCCTGGCATTTTTCACAATACCGTACGGCTGTACCTGGTTGGGGTGCGACACTACATGTCCCTCCAGGACCCCACGACACCTTCGTATTCTCGCTCCCCTGCAGTACGAGCCGTCCCGTGCGGAGCTCGGAAACGTCAGCCTGTAGTCGGCCCAAGCGACTCCCGATAACCAGAGAGGTCTTCAGGGACATCTCCACCATCCTGGCCATGCCCCCGTTCAGTCCTCTCCCAGTACGGTCCTGCCAGCCGCCATACACTTGGCCTCTATGGATTTCTGTGACTCTGCGAATTTACCTGCAAACCACCCGGCTGGTCCAGTGTTGCGCAAGTAACTTAGTCCGTCACCAGTATCGTTTCACTCCATACTCAACAGCTAGGGCAGGAACGGACACACACCTCTTCAGAACCACAGTAACTGGTGCCCAGTCGCCACACTGAACCGGTCGGCCACACTTATGTCCGGTCAACCAGACATCAGCCCTCTTCTGCCTTCCCAGTGGAGTTACTCAACACGTCCCTGTTCATGGCACCTACCCGGATTCTCCTCAGCAGCCTACCCCTGAACCTCAGTCGGTATTCCGGACTTTATTCGGACCGGGGCTGCCACAACAGCGTCCCGGCAGGGCATCCCAGTCCACATCATCTTGGAAATAGGTTGATGGGAGTCAGCCTGCTTATCCCGCTGTATACCTAATCCACAAGTGGAATGGCCCAGGCGTTGGCCAAGCTTACCCAGTAATTCACCCCGCCAATTAAGCTTTTCCCTACCTGAAGGTTTTTGCCCCCTTATTTTGGTGTACCGTACGAGGGACCAAGGCACACTTTCAGGTCCATTTCATGTTGGTAAATTTGTGTTAATCCTGTATGTCATCTTTACTCGTATCGTCCGTAGGGCTCTAGACCATAAATTGGAAGACCAGTATGGTGGCCTGAAGTTATGGGAGGAGCCCGGAGGGTATATAACCAGTCGGTTTCCTGTGTGAGATACCCACCCGCCCTTCCCCTTTTTAGGGCATTTCTCAAGTATTCTTACTCCAAACAGAATACTCATTTCACATCATTTCATAGCTACTCTCATTCCATCACTCCTTATCTAGGGTATGCCCCCTTATTTTGGTGTACCGTACGAGGGACCAAGGCACAACTTTAGGTCCATTTCATGTTGGTAAATTTGTGTTAATCCTGTATGTCATCTTTACTCGTATCGTCCGTAGGGCTCTAGACCATAAGTGTTGGATAGTAGGTTTTGAAATTTTCCGTGGATAAATGTCTGTTGACGGATTTTCCGAGCGTGTGTACATTAGTCCGTTCGGAAAAAATTCCAAAGTACAAACACGCATGCTCGGAAGGATGAGCTAGAAGTGGTCGGTCTTGTAAACTAGCGTTCTAATGGAGAATTAACATTCGTGACATGGCAAATTATGAAATCTCGAAATGCAGAGCACATTCTCTTCTTCTTTAACCACTTGCCTACCAGGCATGAACACCCCCTTCCTGCCCAAGACATTTTTCAGCTTTCAGCGCTGTCGCACTTTGAATGACAATTGCGTGGTCATGCTACACTGTACCCAAACAAATTTTTTATCATTTTCTTCACACAAATAGAGCTTTCTTTTGGTGGTATTTAATCACTGCTGGGTTTTTTATTTTTTACAAAAAAAAGACCAAACATTTAGGAAAATTTTTTTTTTTTACTTTTTTTCTGTCAGTAAATTTTGTAACCAAGTAATTTTTCACCTTCACTGATGTGCGCTGATGAGAGGGCACTGATGGGAACTGATAGGCTGAACTGGTGGGCAATGATGAGGTGGCACTTATGGGCACTGATGAGGTGGCACTTATGGGCACTGATGAGGTGGCACTGATGAGGAGTCACTAATATGCCGCAATTATGGGCACTGATAGGTGGCACTGATATGTGGCACTGATGAGCACTGATATGCGGCACTGATGGGCACTGTTAGGTTGCACTGATGGGCACTGTTAGGTGGCACTGATGGGCACTGTTAGGTGGCACTGGTGGGCACTGATAAGTGGCAGTGGCGGGCAGTGATAGGCGACACTGGTGGGCATGGGTAGGTGGCATGGATAGGCGATCCAGATGGGCACTGATGGGCATTGATGGGTGGTACTGATGGGTGACACTGATGGGCATTGGTGGACAGCAGTGGTGGGCATTGATGGGCAGCACTGATAGGCGGAACTACTTGCCAGCACTGACCAGGATGGCTAGTGGGCACTGATTTGTGGCACTTGTGGGCAGTTTGGGCTCTGATCACTGGCATTGGTGGGCACTCCATTTTTACACTTTATATATTGTAATCAGGGCACTGATCATCAGTGCCCTGATTACTGCCCTAGCTGTCCCCTGTGAGGAGATGCCTTTGATCGGCTCTCCTCTCCTCACACTCTGTCAGTGTGAGGCGGGGAGCTCCGATTACTGGCATCTCTGTGCTTACATGTGACCGGCTGTGTCCAATCACATGGTTAACCGCTTCCCGACCACCTCACGCAGATATACTGCGGCAGAATGGCACGGGCAGGCAAAATCACGTACCTGTATGTGGCCCTTTAATTGCCTGCCCGTGGCGCGCGCGACCCAGTCGGGAGCTCCGTGACCCCGGCCGCGGGACCAGCAGGCCCGATCGCCGCTGGTGTCCCGCGATCGGGTCACAGAGCTGAAAAACGGGGTGCGGTCTGTGTAAACAAACCTCTCCCCGCGCTTCCTACTCTGCCTGTCATTGATCGGCTGTTCCCGGTCATCGGGAAAGCCGATCAATGACGTCAGACGTCAGCCCCGCCCCCTAATGTAAAAAAAAACACACACGTCACAGCCTATAACCCCTCCCCTCCCCCTAGTGGTTAACTCTTTCACTACAACTGTCATTTATACAGGAATCAATGCATTTAAATAGCATTGATTGCTGTATAAATGACAATGGTCCCAAAAATGTGTCAAAAATGTCCGATGTGTCCGCCATAATGTCGCAGTCACAATAAAAATCGCTGATCGCAGCCATTACTAGTAAAAAATAAAATATTAATAAAAATGCTAGAAAACTATCCCCTATTTTGTAAACGCTATAACTTTTGCGCAAACCAATTAATAATCGCTAATTGCGATTTTTTTTTTACCAAAAATATGTAGAAGAATACTTATCGGCCTAAACTGAGGAAAAAAAAAAATTTTTATATATTTTTTGGGGATATTTATTGTAGCAAAAAGCAAAAAATATTGCATTGTTTTCAAAATTGTCGCTCTATTTTTGTTTATAGCGCAAAAAATTAAAATCGCAGGGGCGATAAAATACCACCAAAAGAAAGCTCTATTTGTGGGAAAAAAAGGACGCCAATTTTGTTTGGAAAACACTTCGCACGACCGCGCAATTGTCAGTTAAAGCGACGCAGTGTCCAATCGCAAAAAGGGGCCTGGTCCTTTGGCTGCCAATTGGTCCGGGGCTGAAGTGGAAAGAGCCAATGCGGCTTTTTACACAGATCGGGGTTGCACCGTGTCCTAGCAACATGGTGTGGCCATAATTGCCGCATTGCGTGCCCCCGCGGGCACGCGGGAGTGGCCGTTCCGTGCCACTATCTTATGAGCTGCACCACCCCGCCGTCATTTGACAGTGGGCGGGCGGCAAGCAGTTAATGGGATAATAATGAAGTTGCTTTGCTGGTGATACTGATGGAGTTATTGCAAACAAATTTTCAAAGGCTTTTTTCTTTTCTAGTGATATCAAGAATAATATTATTTATTTATTTAATTTTTTTGAGCAAGTTACCACAACACCATTATCCTGTAGTTGTTAAGATCAAAGATACAACTATGTTGGTGTCCCTTGTCAATTTTACATTTTATTTTTTTAAATGTAACTGCCTACTCCCAAACTGTTATTTGAAGTAAAATACATAGCCAAGTATTTTTCTCCACAATTTTTTTTATTGTGTATTAAAAAAAGAAAACAAATAAAATTAGACATGCTATCTGCCAATAGAACTTAACCAAAAACTTGATCCTTGGGAAGACACCATGATGTACCAAAGTCGTATGTCTTTCCAATGGCAAGTCGGGGTCACATGCATGCTCCGAATGTGTCGGTATGCCCTATGCCAAAACTAAAGTTTGGTCTTCCCGACATAGAAACACCCACAATCACATTGGAGCATGTATATAACACCTACCAAAGGACTTACAATTTGCGAAGTGCTTGTCGGGAAGACCAAACCTTTTTGTTTTGGCATAGGGCATATTTCGGAGCAGGCAAACATGTGACCCTGACTTGCCATTGGGAAGACATACAACTTTGGTACACCATGGTGTCTTCCCAAGGATCAAGTTTTTGATCTTGGACCAGGTACACCTGAATCCGAGGGGGGAGAGATTGGAACAAGAGTCTCCTCCAACTCGAATTACGTTGGATTTATAATTTACGAGCTACCAAGCCCCCAGGGCTCAACGATGCCGTTTGTTTTAAACCATTTTTGGAGGGCTTTGATTCAGGGAGCATGGGAAAATAGGACTATTGATCTTTATCTCCCCATTAGGCACAGGGACCTAGTCTTTGGACCATATGCCTTTTTGATTGGTGATATTGTTTGGCTTACATCATCATGTAATTCATTTATGTCTCCCCCTTTTTTTTTTTCTTTTTTTTTTCTTTAGGAAAGCATGTGAGCTATGCACCTAATTGCACTTAAATGTAGATCCTTTATCCAGTTGCTATAACTACATCTCGTTTTGTATTGTTTTCCATTTCTGCCCTTTTTTTGTTTGGTCATATTTCGTAGTGTAACTTCACGGGTGACTTCTATGCATATCATCTATTCATTGAGAGACTTACCATGCAAGCATTATCTCCGTTGTCACAAATCAATTTTTATACAAAGACATAGCTGGGATGTTGATTTTAAGTGGCATACTTTTATTTGACTTGTGGCTTTGTTTGTACAGTGAGATAATGTATCAATTGCCCAGTTAATGGTGTTGATCACTGTGTGTGTACCCGGCACGGCCAGGATGTCCTCTTTGAGGACACATAGGGAGGGTTTGTTTGTTTTTCCATCTGTCACATCCTCTCCCCCCCAGCCCTGGGCCAGCCGAGTTTGGCTGTCTCCAGGGCTTGTCAGCCGTGCCGGAGGGAGTTGACCATGGTGCGTCACTCCATGGCACAGCTGTATGAGGTTTGTCTGCCCGTGCATTCCAGCTTGGCTGGCACGCATGAACTGAGTGTCGTTGGCGTGGTGTGGAGGCAGGGGTGCAGCCGACATGAGGATCTGGCCCAGGCACACCTCCATCCAGCTGATTCCAATTTGAAAAGAGCTAATGGTTGAATCGGCGGGGCTATAACTAGCCCTGCTCATTTGGTACCAGATAAGGTTGGGGTTAGTATGGCTTGGTTAGGAGATGTTGAGACGTGTTTAAAAAGTAAGTGGAATTTCCATATCTTTTACTCTGCATCCTTTGTTTGAATTATTTTGGATGCTTATTAATAACTTTGGGCCTTTGTGCTTTTCTTTTCCCCTTATGCTCTGTGTCCACACCTCCCCTGGCCATGTTAATACTGCAGTTGTCCTGGTTTTGAGACGATTTACCAATGTCATCTTAGCTCTCTATACCTACCAGCCTACCCACAGGTTGATATTTGCATTTTTGCATTTAGGTAGGTCTCTTTTGATACAGTTCTTTTATCTATGGATATACTTTAGTTTTATTAGTTAGTTTATTTAATGATGTGCCTTTGGTTCCAGGTCTCTTATCATTTGAACCCCAGCACACACACAGGCGCTGCACCTGGGCTCAGGATACAGCGTTTTTCTAAACTATTTTGTGATATCTTCCTTTGGCCACTTTTTCCATTAGCCCAGGAGACTCTATGTAGACCTTTGAGTGAATGCATGTGGGGAGCCAGGCGTGAAGTTGCACAATTCCTATTTTTATTTTCAAAGATTTTATTCATTTACAAAAAGGCAAACAATGAATACAAGTTTCTCACGAGGCAATAAACAAGCCTCTATATTACAGAAAAGAACAACAATATCACGGCCGAGAACCCATGTAACTATTTTACCTGTTCCAGGATCCCGGAGAGACTGTCCTGGCACCCCTAATGGGAACATACTGTGCCTGGACAGCCACCCCTGGGCTCCCGGAGTGTGACCGTTACCAAAGCGAAACCATGAGTAGTTTTGATACCTAGCCTATGTACCTCGAGGGGGAGGCTCTCTGACCCAATTACCTGCCAGTAACCAGTACATAAGGTAGTTTTGGTTACAGCGGAGGGCCATATTGTATACAAAAGGGGGAGAGGGGGAAACAGAATAGAAAAGGGGAAAGAAGAAGAAGAAGTAGAGGAAGAGCCAGTCAGCAGGGCGCGAGCCTGCCGTGGGGAGTAGTTGCAAGTTCATTATGCGGGTATCCCCGGGTGGAGCAAAATGCCCAAATGATGGGCCCAGGGCTCCCAGGTGGATGCAAACTGGTCTTTTGTGTCAAGCAAAACACTGGTCAATTTTTCCTGGGACATGATTCAAGAGATTTTGTGTTTGGCAGCTAAAAAGGAAACCCTGGGTTGTTTCCAAGCCTGCAATGCAAACATGTGACCCCGACTTGCCATTGTTTCCCTGGGTTGTTTCCAAGCCTTAGCTATTGTCATTTTGGCTTCCAATAGAATGAAGTGGATTAAATTGTGGGTAAATTTGTGCATCTTGGGAATGGAAGCGTTAAGGAGGGCTATGGCGGGGGGTTCTTGGAAGCTGATGGTCTGTCACTTTTAGGATTAGATTGAACATTCTTTTCCAGAAAGGCCTAATTTTGGGACATTCCCACCAGATGTGGGCCGTCAAACCCACAATTTCACATCCTCTGAAGTAGGGATGAGCCGAACCAGAACCCGCGAACAGACCTAAAGTCTGTGCGAGCATAAGAACCCTATTACTTACAATGTATGCGAACGTTCGAAATCAAAAGTGCTAATTTTAAAGGCTAATATGCATGTTATTGTCATAAAAAGTGTTTGGGGACCTGGGTCCTGCCCCAGGGGACATGTATCAATGCAGTGATTTTAATAATGCTTAAAGTGAAACAATAAAAGTGTAATATTCCTTTAAATTTCGTACCTGGGGGGTGTCTATAGTATGCCTGTGAAGGGGCGCATGTTTCCTGTGCTTAGAACTGTCCCTGCACAAAGTGTAATTTTTGCAGGAAAAAAAGCTATTTAAAATCACTCGCGGCTAATGTATTGACGGCTCCCGTAACACAGAGAACAGTCATTCATTGAAAGCCATTCATAAAAAAAAAGGTCATTGATAAAAATTTTTTTAAAAAAAGCGTGGGGTCCCCCCACATTCAATAACCAGGCCCTTCAGGTCTGCTATGGATATTAAGGGGGACCCCAGCCAAAAAAATAAAAAATGGCGTGGGGTCCCCCTCAAAATCCATACCAGACCCTTGAGGTCTGGGATGGATTTTAAGGGGAACCCCAGCCAAAAAAAAATGGCGTGGGGTCCCCCTCAAAATCCATACAAGACCCTTATCCGAGCACGCAACCTGGCAGGAAAGGAGGGGGGACGAGAGCGGCCCCCCTCCCTCCTGAACCGTACCAGGCCACATGCCCTCAACATTGGGAGGATGCTTTGGGGGTCTGAGACCCCCAAAGCACCTTGTTCCCATGTTGATGAGGACAAGGGCCTCTTCCCAACAACCCTGGCCATTGGTTGTGGGGGTCTGCGGGCGGGGTGCTTATCGGAATCTGGAAGCCCCCTTTAACAAGGGGACCCCCAGATCCCGGCCCCCCCTGTGTGAAATGGTAAGGGGGTACCCCTACCATTTCACCAAAAAAGTGTCAAAAATGGTAAAAATGACAGAAGACGGTCTTTGACAATTCCTTTATTAAAATCTTCTTTCTTCTGGTCCTCCTTCTACCTTTCTTCATCCTTCGGTTTCTTCATCTTCTCCTTCCGGCATCTTCTTCCATCTTCTTCTTCCATCTTCTTCTTCCATCATCTTCTTCCTCTGATCCGCTTCTTCTTGCTCTAGGCTTTTCGTCCGGCATCTTCTTCCATGGCGTCGGCGTCTCTTCTGGGCCGCTCCGCGCAATGGGAGGCTCCCGCTGTGTGAGGCTTTTCTGCGTCTGACAGGTCTTTTATAACGGAGGGCGGGGCCACCTGGTAACCCCGCCCCCCTCTGACGCACGGGGACATCATGGGGAATTCCCTATGGCTTTCCCCATGACGTCAGAGGGGTCGTGGTCACCAGGTGGCCCCGCCCTCCATTATAAAAGACCTGTCAGACGCAGCGAAGCCTCACACAGCGGGAGCCTCCCATTGCGCGGAGCGGCCCAAGAAGAGACCCGGACGCCGTGGAAGAAGATGCCGGACGAGAAGACCAGAGCAAGAAGAAGCGGATCGGAGTAGGAAGATGATGGAAGAAGAAGATGGAAGAAGATGCCTGAAGGAGAAGATGAAGAAACTGAAGCATGAAGAGAGGAAGAAGGAAGAAGACCAGAAGAGAGAAGATTTTAATAAAGGAATTGTCAAAGACCGTCTCCTGTCATTTTTACCATTTTTGACACTTTTTTGGTGAAATGGTAGGGGTACTTTTGTACCCCCTTAAAAATTTCACACAGGGGGGGGCGGAATCTGGGGGTCCCCTTGTTAAAGGGGGCTTCCAGATTCCGATAAGCCCCCCGCCCCCAGACCCCCACAACCAATGGCCAGGGTTGTGGGGAAGAGGCCCTTGTCCTCATCAACATGGGGACAAGGTGCTTTGGGGTTCTCAGTCCCCCAAAGCATCCTCCCAATGTTGAGGGCATGTGGCCTGGTACGGTTCAGGAGGGAGGGGGGGCCGCTCTCATCCCCCCTCTTTTCCTGCTGCCTGCCAGGTTGCGTGCAGGGTCTGGTATGGATTTTGAGGGGGACCCCATGCCATTTTTTTTTGGCTGGGGTTCCCCTTAAAATCCATCCTAGACCTCAAGGGTCTGGTATGGATTTTGAGGGGGACCCCACGCCCTTTTTTTTGGCTGGGGTCCCCCTTAATATCCATAGCAGACCTGAAGGGCCTGGTTATTGAATTTGGGGGGACCCCCACGCTTTTTATTTTTAAATTTTTTTTGTTTTTTTTATCAATGACTTTTTTTTATGAATGGCTTTCAATGAATGACTGTTCTCTGTGTTACGGGATCCGTCAATACATTAGCCGCGAGTGATTTTAAATAGCTTTTTTTCCTGCAAAAATGACACTTTTTGCAGGGACAGTTCTAAGCACAGGAAACATGCGCCCCTTCACAGGCATACTATAGACACCCCCAGGTACGAAATTTAAAGGAATATTACACTTTTATTGTTTCACTTTAAGCATTATTAAAATCACTGCTCCTGAAAAAACGGCCGTTTTAAAAAAAAAACACTTTTTAGGACAATAACATGCATATGAGCCTTTAAAATTAAGTAATAGGGTTCTTATGCTCGCACGGACTTTAGGTCCGTTCGCGGGTTCTGGTGCGAGCCGAACCCGGGGGTGTTCGGCTCATCCCTAGTGATGACCCATGAACATATTTAGTGTCCATATGTATTATTGTAAATTACGGAGTTGAAAAAGTAATGTTTATTGTTTATGCCAATTTTAGTTTAACACTCAATAAAAACTTTATGGAAAAAAAAATAATGACGTCTGGCTACCAGGTAAGATGTAGACCTAGGAATGGAGGATATGTCCTACCCAAAGCTTCAAAAAGCCTCTGGGCTCCAGGACAGAGGCACTTATTAAGATTCTGAGTAAACAAGTTTGTTTACTCCATATCAGGTGATGGGAAAATTAGATGACACATCCATACACCATCCACAATCTTGCCAGCCAGTGCTTTACAATCGAGAGCAGGGGGCGCACTATGCAGAATGTTGGCAAGACACTGCCTTTCTATTCTAGGCTGTGGCTGCTTTAGAAAAAAATCAAACTGTGAGACATTGGACACCTTTAGTTTTGATGTGCTTGGAATGTATTTAGCTGATTTAAAACTAAAGTTGAATTGGACTTTAAGCTACAATCCTATCAGTGATGGCCGGTGGTATATTTTTTTTTGGGGGGCGGCAAACAATCCACCCACCGACACCTCCCCCCCGGTCGGTCGGGTAACACTGGCACCCCGCCCCCCGGTTGGTCTCCATCCCGCACTTAACCCATCTAGGTCACGGGAAGCGCTTCCTCCGGGTGGTGGGGGTGGCTTCACCCTGCGTCTCCTCCTCCTGGTGCTTCACGGCAGGTTCCCTTGCATCTCATCCCTCCTCCTCCTCGGCGGCCAATAGGATCGCTTCTTCTCTTGGCCAAACAGGTGACGGGCCTTAGGACCCGCTTCCTGATTGGCCGGGAGGAGAATCAGGAAGACAATTGCGAATATTAATTTGCCGTCCAGCCCAGAGGATCTCTGCCTTCACCTTGGTCACATCTCTAGAGACGCTCTCCTGTGTTCCTGTTAAAGACTTGCTTGACATTCCTTCTGGATCCAGATCCTGCTTGCTGTTCTACTATGCTACGGTTCCTGAACTCTGGCTATGTTTTGATTACATTTACTCTGTTTACCTTTTTTTATTATTATTAAACAAGTGAGATTTAACTGTACTTCTGTCTCAGACTGATTTATGGTTTCTGACAGTAGGCGAAGGCCATGAATCCAGAAGATGCAGTCAATCCACTTGTGGGTAATATTTTTTCCAGATTGGATGAGCAGGATCACTGCATGGATCAGTTTGCCATGGCGTTACAAATGCTCCTGAGTTGCAGGGCTAACCTGGAATCTCCCACTGTGGCTGCTCCGGTACAACCTGTGTTGCAGGCCATCCCTGCTGCTGTCTCTGTGCAGGCACCCACCTCGAGTATTACCTCTATAAGAGGTATATCTAGTTTTGCCCCGCTTCCCCAGCGATTTATCCAGTCCAATGCAGAGGGTTTCACAACCAGGTTGAGATATACTTTGAGATGCTGCCCCAGGCGTTTCCTATGGACAGAAGCAAAGTTTTGCTTCTGCTTTGCTTTCTGAGAGAGCCATGGCCTGGGCAAACCCTCTATGGGAGACGAAAAAAAAACTGTTGTCTTGAGTTACCCTGAGTTTGTGGCTTCATTTAAAAGGGTATTTGACGTTCCTGCACGCTCCGCTTCTGCTGCCAAGTGCCTTGTGTCCATCAAACAGAGTACGAGAACTGTTGCTGATTACACCATTGAATTGTGTACTCTGGCAGCAGAGGTTGCTTGAAACAATGAGGCCCTCGTGGCAGCTTTTTCTCATAGTCTCTCGAATACCATCAAGGATGAGAAAGCAGCCCGAGATATACCCACTGAGCTGGAGAAGTTGATCACGTTTGCCATCCTCATTGACTCCAGACTCAGAGAAAGGCTCTCTTTTAAGGGGGGTTGTGGAAGCCTCCTGTGTATTTTTCTCCAAGCTTTGCAGTACCACCCTTGCCTCCCTCACCTCCCATGCCTCCTGGTACAGAGTCGGTCAGTGAAGGTAAACCCATGCACTTGGGCTTCATGCGTCTCTCTGCGGATGAGAGAACCCCTAGGAGGAGGGAGAGATTGTGCCTTTATTGTAGTTTGTTGTAGTTTATTGTAGTATATTATAGTCACATTTTGAAGTCTTGTCCTACCCGTCCAGGAAATGCCCAGTCATTGAGGTCCTGTCTATGGCTGCAGGCCTGTTCATTGATGGTGTCTTTGTATCGAAGCACTTGGTTTCGCTGCAGCTGCATGACACTCCACTTGCCATTGAGGCTCTTGACAGGTGACCTCTACAGCCTGTCCATGTGACTGATGAGACTGTTTCGTTGTCCATGGCCGTAGGGGCTCTTCACCATGAGATAATTAAATTCCAAGTTATTTCCTCACCTAAGTTTCCGCTGGTTATTGGTTATCATTGGTTACAGAGGCGCAACCCCTCTTTTTATTGGCTCTGTGATAAGGTTCTCTCCTGGTCGCCACAATGCAGTAAGACATGCTTCCAAAAGGTAGCCAAGGTCCTGTGCACTTCTTCTCTCTCCTCCCTGCCTGAGGAGTACCGCGATTTTAGCAATGTCTTTGACAAAGGTCAAGCCGGTAGTTTGCCTTCACACCGGTCCTATGATTGCGCAATTGACCTTCAACCTGGTGCCATACCCCTCATGCTCAGGTTTACCCTTTGTCGGTCTTGGAGGATAAGGCCATGGAGGAGTATCTTGCAGACACACTTTCTCAAGGTTTCGTCCGCAAATCCTCGTCTCCTGCTGGTGCTGGATTCTTCTTTGTGAAGAAGAACAGTGGTAAACTGAGACCTTGTATTGATTAAAGGGGTCTCAATCGTTTCACGATTAAGAATGCCTATCCGATTCCGTTGATTACGGAGTTATTTGACTGCCTCAAGAGAGCAACGGTTTTCACAAAGCTTGATTTGAGAGGGGCATACAATCTCGTGAGGATTAAGGAGGGTGCCGAGTGAAAAACTGCGTTTAATATCAGAACAGGCCATTATGAGTACCGTGTAATACCTTTTGGCCTTTATAACGCCCTGGTAGTTTTCCAGGAATTTATTAACCATGTCCTCCGAGATTTGTAGCAGTTATGTGTGGTAGTTTATCTCAACGATATCCTCATATTTTCCAAGTCCCTGGAGAGCCACCACACATATGTCTGTCGTGTGCTTCAGAAACTAAGAGAGAACAATCTCTATTGTAAATTGGAGAAGTGCGAATTACATCGTGAACAGGTGAAATTCCTGGTTTATGTCATTTCCACTGCTGGTTTTTCGATGGACCCAGAGAAACTTTCAGCAGTCCTACAGAGGCCCAAACCCATGGGTTTACATCCTTTGCAGCGTTTTCTTGGCTTTGCCAACTATTATCGGACGTTTATTCGTAACTTCTTGTCTCTGGTCAAGCCCCTGACTGATATGACCAGAAAGGATGGTAACCTGGTCATATCAAGAGTGTTGGTCTCTGGAGTCCATTAAGGCCTTTGAGAGTCTCAAGGCTGCCTTTGTTTGTGCTCCTGTGTTGACACATCCTGATCCTACATTACCTTTTATCCTTGAGGTTGATGCTTTTGAGACTGGAGTTGGCGCCCTTCTATCTCAGCATCCTCTCTGTGCACAGTTGGGAATTTGGCTTGCTTTCTCCTCTGCGTATCACCCGCAATCTAATGGGGCAACAGAATGAGCCAATCAGTCCTTGGAGCAATTCCAACATTGCGATATTCCTGACCATCATAACAACTGGTCAGACCTCTTACCGTGGGCGGAGTTTGCTCACAATAGTGCCTTGAATTCTGCGTTACCGATTGTCCCCGTTTATGGCAAACTATGGTTTCCTTCCATGTTGCCTAATTCATTAGTTCTGCAGAGTATTCCTGCGTTAGAGGAGCATCTCCGTGTTCTTCGTTTCACTTGGGCACAAGTCCAGGAGGCTTTGCAACATGCTAATGTTAGGTACAGACTCCATGGTGACTGCAGACGTCTGCCTGCACCTTCCTACCAGGTTGGGGACAGGATCTGGCTGTCATCTCGCAACCTCCAACTTCGTGTTCCCTCTCTGAAGTTCGCACCTCGGTTTATTGGGCCTTTTCCGTACAGGAGTAGCCCAGTGGCTTACGCATTAGACCTTCCTTCTAATATGCTTATCTCAAATGTATTTCATGTCTCCTTATTAAAACCTTTGGTCTGCAAACGCGTTACCACCTCGGTGCCTCGTCCTTACCCTGTACAGGTTGAGAACCATGAGGAGTATGAAGTACAGTCCATTGTTGACTCCCGTAGGTTCTGTGGGCACTTACAGTACCTGGTGCATTGGAAAGGGTACGGTCCGGAGGAACGCTCTTGGGTCTCATCCTCGTACATGCCCCTGTCCTCCTCCATGATTTCCATAGACGGTTTTCCCTCAAGCCTGGTGGTCCTCCAAGGGGAAGGGGTCATTGAGGAGAGGGTACTGTCTGGGCTGGGCTCAGCCCTTCCTTCTCTGAGCTGGCCGCTTAGCTGTCGGATAATTGCCAGCTCCCATCTCTCCATAGTGATTCACCTGTTGATGATATCCTGCTTGTCAGTCCTGCCTACTTAAGCTGTCCAGCCCAGATGATCTCTGCCTTCGCTTTGGTCATATCTCTAGAGACGCTCTCCTGTGTTCCTGTTAAAGACTTGCTTGGCTGACATTCCATCTAGCTCCAAATCCTGCTTGCTGTTCTACTATGCTCATCTTTGGCTCCCTAAAGTTTTGACTTGTCTGACTATCCGTTCTGGTTCCTGAACTCTGGCTATGTTTTGACTACGTTTACTCTGTTTACCTTTTTTTATTTTTATTGAACAAGCGAGATTTAACTGTACTTCTGTCCCAGTCTGATTCATGGTTTCTGACACTACCCTTTTTTGAAGCCTATTAGAGCCTTTGGCTCTAACCCCATTGGAATCCATGCACCTGGCGCCCTGAATGTAGATTAGGGGGCCGGACGCACAAGTTCCCCTGCACCCCGCATGAATGGGCCGCCACTGAATCCTATGGAGTATAAAATGTCTCTCTGACCTGAACTGTGTTTGCCATGCAAGTGCTCAATGTCTACCCTCCAGTACTTTTTTCTGTAAGACTATACAGCATGACGATTGGCCTTGTCATACCCAGCCACTTGCAAAGCACTATCCTCAGTGGATCTCATGGATCTCTATATGTCATTTTTATTATACTGTTTCAAATAAAAGTAAACTGTAAAGTAAAAGAAGTATCTTCACTGTTGTATTGTAATCTCTTGGGTGAAAAATATGATTTTTCACTGTAAAAACATTATTTTCTGCTTGGACAGTTCTAGCAGTTGAAGTAGCAAACAATTGTTGAAAATAGGGCTAAATCTGCACGTTTTAAGGTAATTATCTTAGCTGTAATGGGGTGCAATACTTCACCTATGTCATGGTCTGGTTTAATTTTCCAAAATGTAGTGCATTTAAAACAGCTATAATAGTAAAATAGTAAATACTTGTTATTTCATTAAAAAAAACGTTCAACTGATTTGTGACTAGCACACCACATCACATTATAAAACAATGTTTGTCAAAACAAAGTACACAGTCACCATACACATTTCTATAAAAACATTTGGCTGTGTGTAACAAAATTTCCCAACCTAAGGTGTTACTAATTGTAGTATATTTAGTAGGTGATGTCTTTTTCTATCTAATTGGTTTGACATTGAGGCATGGTCCAGTTTTTCTTCGATTGGTTGAAAAACCTTCTAGTTTAACTGCAAACACAAAAGTACATATTTATTTATTATTTTATTTAATACAGGTCATTATATAATGCTGAAAATGTATGCAGCGCTTTACATATACATTGTGCATTCACATCAGTCTCTGCCTTCAAGGAGCCTACAATCTAAGGTCCCTAACTCACATACATACACAGTCAATTTAGGTAGGAGTCAATTACCCTACCAGCACGTCTTTAATACCTGGAGGAAACCCACGCAGACACAAGGAGGACAAGCAAACTCCAGGCAGGTTGTGCCGTAGTTGGAATTTCAACCAGCACACATATACAACCTATAGGGAACTGCCACTATAGTCAGATCACTGTATGCATAATTAGTCTGTCACCACCGCCACACAAGTTACACTGTACTGGTGACCGTATGTAAAAGAATAAAAAATAAATTGTGAAAAAATATAACTTTTTTTAAATTTCTTAATTTTCCAAAAAAATTGTGAACAAAAAAATGACAACTTCACAAAACTCACTTACCAAATACTCAGGACTGTCTACTTTCCAAAAAGGGGTAATTTGGGGGATATTTGTCCTAGTGTTTTCGGGCCTCAAGAAATGAGGTCATCAGTACATCAGGATTGGTCGATTTTAAGATACGGTATATATACCATCATTTGTGGACTATAACTTTCCTACAGACTAAATAATAAACACTGATTTGGGTTATTTTTGCCAAAGAAATGTAGCAGAATACATTTTGGCCTTAATTTATGTAGAACGATTATTTATTTGCTAAATGTTATAACAGAAAATAAGGAAAAATACTTTTATTTCAGCAAAAAATAAAAAACCCAGTGGTGATTAAATAGGACCAGAAGAAATGCCTGCTATTGAAGTAGTTAAAGCACTTTGATTTTACCAACCTTTATCACCCTGTGAGATTATTCATCATAGTTATCAGGGTCACTAATATTATTGACGTATCTAATTGCATCAAACATCACATTGTGGACCTGCTTTCAATATACCCTAGGCCAAAGCCCCTTCCCTCCCCTAGTGAAACTTCATTACTTACCATTGTAATCCTAATCATAAATTTAGTATACAAAATATAATTTCTTTTTTTATGAGTACTAATTCAGGAATAACATTTACAGCACCTCACTGGAAGTACCAGTTCAAACAGTGCTACATGAAACACATGCTGAGGACAAGTAAGATTTCTGTCCGCAAAGAAGCATCATCTTTACAGGTCTTGAAATTTGATTGATTGCTCCCATGCTGCTACATAGTTTTAGCTGATTAACCACATACATATTTTTGCCAATATGTCTGGCTACTTTTTTCATTCTTTGTACTTAGTGCTTTGCTGGCTGGATAACAAAAACAGATTTAAAGAAGTGGAATAAGATCTGGCAGTGAAGGATTTAGTCCCAAATACATAAGAGAACTTACAATTTCATTTGACATTAAAGAAAATGTTTTTCCATGGACAAAATGCCTGACTTGTATTTGAAATGACACATATGCAGCCAAAGTGTTTATTTTTTTCACTTTCTTATAAGACCTCTTTATGTTGTGAACCTCAAGATTTGGCTTTGTGTTGTCCTTCATTCCCCCACCCACTCATTCGTAATATTTTATCTAAAAATAACATACTGAATTTCTCTGACAAGTTATGCAATCTTTAATAATGTTAAGCATTTTGGCATTTGCTTTGGCATCAGTTGGGTTAACAGTAACCTTGGTTACTGAGCAAATTAAAACCCATTTCCTAAAAAAAAGTAAATCAGCCCTTTAAATTCTTTTCCTATAAAAGAACCTATTGTCCCTCCTATTTGGCTTTGTGGTTTTTAACGAGTTGTTTATATATCTGAATAGTCTGAAAAGACAGCTGTATTTTATGCATCTCTTTATGTAAGCTTTTTTCATTTCCTTTATAAATTACTTTTCCATATTTTTTTGTAATTAGGTTTTCATAGTAAAAAAAAAAAAAACATGAACCATTATTACTGGGCCACCAGCAGCAACTATTTCTCTAATTTTGTCATGTGTACTGTACAAAAACGTATATGTACAGGAATATTCTATTATAGGAACTGTCAGTATATGGCCCGTGTCACTGAATGCTAGGATGCTAGCGGTCACTATCCTAGCAAACAATGAAGTAAATATAAAATACATCAATAAACGTAAACATGCACCCCCCCTTCTTCCCCCATATTTTTGGCATGTCTGTACTCCAACTTTGAGTTGGCCTTTATTACCTCCTGTTTTGTTATCTACAGACTAGAGGTAATTATTTTTGAATATGTCGTAGCCATAATAACACATTGTAAAAGTGATGCAAATATTAAAGTGATGGATATATTAAAGGGACTATATTGCCAGAAAAGATCTCTTACTGTGGTGTCACACAGTTTTTTATTTATTTTAAAGCTGAACAAATTATAGCAGCTTTGTGATCATTAATATAGTGTGAAATGTACTTGTTAAATGCTAGCAGACAGTGTAAGTACATGGTTTGAACCTGGCAATAGTCTCTTGCAGTACCAGTTTAGCAGACCTTGAGTGTGAATGGAAGGAGCAGCAGAAGGAGTTAATCAGTTCATGTACTAACAAGGAGGGAAAGCAAAGTGACAGAGAGATAAATTTATTGGTGTGCTGCTTCTCCTTTCACTGCCACTCACAGTAGGGATGTGCAGTCAGGGGAGGCAGGTGAGGCATGAACATTAAAAACAAAAACGAATTTTGAGGGTCGTAACTCCGCGGCCTGAGGTCACAGAGACACAATTTAGGGGGTAGGTAGCCTAATGCCGCGTACACACGAAGGGACAATCCCGCGGGATTATCCTCTGGACTCAAGTCCAGCGGACAATCCCCTCGTGTGTGGGCGTCGGCGGACTTTTTGGCGCCAAAGTCCGGCGGACCAAAGTTTTAAGTTTGGTTTTAAAATTATCCGCTGGACTTGGCAGTCCGGCGGACAATCCCGCCGTTAGTAGGCTAGTCCGCCGGACTTTTGAAATGAACGGACTTGCCGCTCATCGGCAAGTCCGTTCATTTAGCACGTGACTTCAGGTTACGTAGCTAGCGTAGGCAGTAAATGCCGCCGCGCTAGCTCCGTCACCTGGCATGGATTTAAAGGGAGTCCCCACGCCAAAAAACAGCGTGGGGGTTCCCCCCAAATCCATCTCAGACCCTTATCCGAGCACGCAGCCCGGCCGGCCAGGAAAGGGGTGGGGACGAACGAGCGCCCCCCCCCTCCTGAGCCGTACCAGGCCGCGTGCCCTCAACATGGGGGGTGCCCTAGGGAAAGGGGGGCCGTGCACCCCCCCCACCCCAAAGCACCTTGTCCCCATGTTGATGAGGACAAGGGCCTCTTCCCGACAACCCTGGCCGTTGGTTGTGGTTGTCGGGGTCTGCGGGCGGGGGCTTATCGGAATCTGGGAGCCCCCTTTTATAAGGGGCCCTCAGATCCCGGCCCCCCACCCTATGTGAATGAGTATGTATATTGTGTAGGCCTAGTGTGCAACAACACAGCCAATACCCCTGAGAGAAGCTTGTACAGATAGACATAGAGGTATATGTGCAATCAAATAGAGTAAATTTTATTGGGGCAATGGGCCCAAAGACAAAGAAAATTGTATAAATATACAGATTTGCATAGAATCAAGATATACATGAAACCGCATATAACCATATACATGTACATATAATGCAATAGTTGCAAAATGACTTGCGATGTAACAGTGGTCTTTAGGAAAATGCCGACATGTTTCGGACGGAAGTCCTTTTTCAAAGGCAGTTAAACATCCTGTGATTTCACAAATGTACTGTGTAAGACAGAGTGAACATTAGTATACAGAGTAAAATGATAATACCACAAGAACCTGTCATTTGCCGCTTAGTGGGCGTGGTACTCACTTGCAAGGCATTAGGGGGTTTCCAGCCAAAATGGGGTGCCAAAATATGGTCTTGGAGTATTCACAGAGTATAGGTGATCTATGCTGATTAAAAGCAATGGGCTGCTGGGCACTCGAATGGCTGCAAGATCTCAGGCCAGGCACCAGATAGGTGCCGTGGCTTAGTGAACCTTGGCCGGAGTAGTTAGGAGGCTGAAAAAATATTGTAAAATGGTATTAGACTCAAGGAGGTGTCTGGGTGTAAAAGGATCAGTTTCGGTAATGAGGTATAGAAAGTGGGTTACCTTTAGGGATGAGCCGAACACCCCCGGGTTCGGTTCGAACCAGAACCTTCGAACGGACCGAAAGTTCGCGCGAATTTTCGAACCCTATACGTTATAATGGACGCGAACGTTCGAAATCAAAAGTGCTAATTACAACGGCCAATATGCATGTTAATGTCATAAAACAGGTTTGGGGACCCGGGTCCTGCCCCAGGGGACATATATCAATGCAAAAAGAACTTTTAAAAACTAACGTTTTTTCGGGAGCAGTCATTTTAATGATGCATAAAGTGAAAAAAAAAAAGTGACATTTTCCTTTAAATATGGTACCTGGGGGGTGTCCAAAGTATGCCTGTGAAGTGGCATGTGTTTCCCGTGTTTAGAACTGTCCTTGCACAAAATGACATTTGTAAAGGAAAAAAAGAAGCATTTAAAACCACTTGCGGCTTTAGGTTTGATCTTAAGTAGAATCTGAACAGGTACATTATGAAGTGTAGCTCCATCCCAAAAAAATCTATTTTTAAGCTTTTTGGAGAACATAGGGAGGGGTTATCACCCCTGTAACATTTGCTGTCTTTGCACATCTGTTCAGAACATGTCACCTCACTTTCCGTCCCAATGACAAATGTTTTTGGAAAAGTGGGGTTTTAATTGAAACAAGGATTGGTGATAAAGTATCAGTAGAGAGGAGATACCTTTTTCCCAAATTAAATCTAACAGGATAGAATTTCCCTTCCTAGGGGTAGATTTCCTCTCACTTCCTGTTTTCTCTTTCCATTTGCAAGTAGGAGTCGTTTGTAAGTTGGATGTATGAAAGTAGGGGCCTGGCGTATATACTCTGCAGAAATTTGCCCTATTAGATGTTGGTGTAGCCACAAGACTGGTGGGCACAGGAATGGGCCCTGCTGTGAGTTAATAGATCAAGATTTGTAATTGCATGCACCTGTTGAACAGGGCAGAAAAATTGGGGGTGGTGGTGGTGGTGGTGGACGGTGTTGCCACAAGACTGTAAGCTCTCACAGTTACTCTTGGTGGGCGCAGGAATGGGCCCTGCTGTGAGTTATTAGATCAAGATTTGTAATTGCAAGCACCTGATGAACAGGGCAGAAAAATTGGGCCTTTGGCGGTGGTGGTGGACGGTGTTGCCACAAGACTGTAGGCCCTCATAGTTACTCTTGGTGGGCGCAGGAATGGGCCCTGCTGTGAACTATTAGATCAAGATTTGTAATTGCAAGCACCTGATGAACAGGGCAGAAAAATTGGGCCTTTGGCGGTGGTGGTGGACGGTGTTGCCACAAGACTGTAGGCCCTCATAGTTACTCTTGGTGGGCGCAGGAATGGGCCCTGCTGTGAACTATTAGATCAAGATTTGTAATTACCCGCCCCTGTTAAACAGGGGCTGAAAAATTGTGCCTTAGGCACTGGTGCTGGTGCCACAACACTGCAACCCCTCACAGATACTGTACTTGGAGCACAGCAGTCACACGTGTTGCGAAGCATTTTTTTAAAAAAATTGTAAGTACACGCCCCTGTTAAACAGGGGCTGAAAAATTGTGCCTTAGGCACTGGTGCTGGTGCCACAACACTGCAACCCCTCACAGATACTGTACTTGGAGCACATTGTTGCGAAGCATTTTTTTTATAAAAATTGTATGTACACGCCCCTGTTAAACAGGGGCTGAAAAATTGTGCCTTAGGCACTGGTGCTGGTGCCACAACACTGCAACACGGCCCTCACAGAGACTGTACTTGGAGCACAGCAGTCACACGTGTTGCGAAGCATTTTTTTAAAAAATTGTAAGTACACGCCCCTGTTAAACAGGGGCTGAAAAATTGTGCCTTAGGCACTGGTGCTGGTGCCACAACACTGCAACCCGGCCCTCACAGATACTGTACTTGGAGCACAGCAGTCACACGTGTTGCGAAGCATTTTTTTTAAAAAATTGTAAGTACACGCCCCTGTTAAACAGGGGCTGAAAAATTGTGCCTTAGGCACTGGTGCTGGTGCCACAACACTGCAACCCGGCCCTCACAGATACTGTACTTGGAGCACAGCAGTCACACGTGTTGCGAAGCATTTTTTTAAAAAATTGTAAGTACACGCCCCTGTTAAACAGGGGCTGAAAAATTGTGCCTTAGGCACTGGTGCCACAACACTGCAACACGGCCCTCACAGAGACTGTACTTGGAGCACAGCAGTCACACGTGTTGCGAAGCATTTTTTTTTAAAAATTGTAAGTACACGCCCCTGTTAAACAGGGGCTGAAAAATTGTGCCTTAGGCACTGGTGCTGGTGCCACAACACTGCAACACGGCCCTCACAGAGACTGTACTTGGAGCACAGCAGTCACACGTGTTGCGAAGCATTTTTTAAAAAAATTGTAAGTACACGCCCCTGTTAAACAGGGGCTGAAAAATTGTGCCTTAGGCACTGGTGTGGTGGCATGGATCATTGAGGAGGAGGAAGAGGATAGTCAGTGAACATAAGAGGACAGTCACTCAGCATCAGCATAGGCAGTCTTGAAGGGATGTGACATTAAAAATTATTCGGTTATATCCGCCTCAGGTGCCTGGTAGCTGGTGGTGATCCAAGACTGATTCATTTTGATGAATGTCAGTCGATCAACCGAGGCGGTGGACAGGCGCACCCTATGATCAGTCACAAATCCTCCAGCAGCACTGAATGTGCGTTCGGAAAGAACGCTGGAGGCAGGACAGGCCAGTAGCTCAATTGCATACTGTGCAAGCTCTGGCCAGTGATCCATCCTCAGGACCCAGTAAGCCAGAGGATTTTCGGTGGGAAAGGTGTCCAAGTCTGACCTTGCCCCAAGGTATTCCTGCACCATGTATATCAGACGCTGGCGATGGTTGCTGGAACCGATCATACCTTGGGGCTGCGGACTAAAAAATTGTCTGAACGCATCGGTCAGACGTCCACCTTTCCCACCGCTCCTTCTGCCACTGACCGAAGCCTCAGCAACTCGTCGCCCAGGACCAGGAGTTTGTAGCCTCCCAGTTTCTGGGAACGCGTTGCACAGACCTTTCTGCAAGGCCTCCCTGAGATGTCTCATCCTCTGCTCCCTCTGCGACGGCAAGATAAGGTCCGCAACCTTACCCTTGTACCGCGGATCAAGGAGAGTGGCCAGCCAGTAATGGTCCCTCTCCTTGATCCGAAGAACACGAGGATCCTTCCGCAGGCTTTGCAGGATCAGGGAGGCCATGCAGCGTAGGTTAGCTGAGGCATTCGGTCCGGAGTCTTCTGGGTCACTGAGGATGACATGATCGCCAGCCACCTCCTCCCAGCCACGTACAAGTCCACTGGCTTGTTGGGACTGTACATCATCCCTAAAAGACTGCTGCTGCTGATGCTGAGTGCCAGGCTCCACCTCCATGCTCACACAATCCTCCTCCTCCTCCTCCTCCTCCTCATCCTCTTCCTGTGTGATGGGTGGGACAGAAGGAACACTGTCCGGATAAAGGGGGCCTTGAGAGGCAAGGAAGTCCTCCTCTTCCTGCCTCTGTTCTGCCTCAAGTGCCCTGTCCATTATCCCACGCAGCGTATGCTCCAACAGGTGGACAAGAGGGACAGTGTCACTGATGCATGCACTGTCACTGCTCACCATCCTCGTGGCCTCCTCAAATGGTGAGAGGACAGTGCATGCATCCCTGATCATGCTCCACTGACGTGGGGAAAAAAAACCAAGCTCCCCTGACCCTGTCCTGGTGCCGTAGTCGCAAAGGTACTCATTGATGGCCCTCTGCTGCGTGTGCAGTCGCTGCATCATGGCCAACGTTGAGTTCCACCTGGTGGGCATGTCAGATATTAGGCGGTTCTTGGGCAGGTTCAGCTCCTTTTGCAGCTCAGTCAGCCGAGCACTGGCATTATAAGATCGGCGGAAATGCACACAGACTTTCCTGGCCTGCCTCAGGACATCCTGTAAGCCTGGGAACCTGCCCAAGAACCGCTGCACCACCAGGTTGAGGACGTGAGCCATGCAGGGCACATGGGTGAGCTGCCCCTGTCGCAGGGCGGAGAGGAGGTTGGTGCCATTGTCAGAAACGACCATTCCTGGCTTAAGCTGACGTGGCGTCAACCACCTCTCGGCCTGCCCCTGCAGAGCTGCCAGAACCTCTGGCCCAGTGTGGCTCCTGTCCCCCAAACACACCAGCGCAAGCACGGCATGGCATCTTTTTGCCTGCGTACTTGCGTAGCCCCTTGTACGCCTACGGAGCACCGCTGGTTCCAAGGACAGAGCACTGGAGGAAGAAGAAGAGGAGGGGGTGGAGGAGAGAGGTGTGTCACAACCAGTAGCAGTAGTCGCGTTTTGGAGGCGTGGTGGCGGAACAACCTCCAACACTACTGCACCTTGTCCTGCATCCCTCCCAGCTGCCAATAGAGTGACCCAATGGGCCGTGAAAGAAAGGTACCGTCCCTGTCCATGCCTGCTGGACCATGAGTCAGCGGTAATATGCACCTTACCGCTGACCGCCCTGTCCAGCGAGGCATGGACATTGCCCTCCACATGCCGGTAGAGAGACGGAATCGCCTTCCGCGAGAAAAAGTGGCGTTTGGGAACCTGCCACTGAGGAACCGCACATTGAACAAACTCACGGAAGGGGGCCGAGTCTACCAACTGAAAAGGCAGCAGTTGAAGTGCTAGCAATTTAGCAAGGCTAGCATTCAACCGCTGGGCATGTGGATGGCTGGGAGTGTACTTCTTTCTACGGTCCAGCAGCTGGGGCAGGGAAATTTGCCTGCTGCATTCGGACGTCGGTGTACTGCAAGTACTTGGTTGTGACACACCGAATTCTACACCTTCAGTCCTCTCAGAGCAGCTTTCAGAGAGGACTGAAGGTGTAGTGGGGATGGAGATCCCAGCTGAGGAGGAGCAAGGAGAGGTCCGCTTAGTTCTTTGGTGTGGGTCTTTTATGTGTGCCTGCCAACGAGCTGCATGGCAGGTCGCCATATGTCTGGTCATGCTTGTCGTGCCCAAGCGGCTGATGTTTTGGCCACGCGAGATACGCTTGAGACAAATATTGCAAATAGCAGTGGTGCGATCTGCTGCACTCGTCTCAAAAAAGGCCCACACCAAAGAACTTTTCTGATAACGTGCAGAGGCAGCGCCCTGCACAGGCGGAGCTCTGCGGTGTTGTACAGTTGCTGTGCTGGCCTCTACCTGGCCTCCAGGGGGCATCCTGCCTCGTTGGACATGTGACGCCGCATCCTCCTCCTCCTCGTCCTCCTCCTCATCCTCTCTCCCTTGAGGCACCCACGTGGAGTCAGTGACCTCATCATCCCCTCCCTCTTCACCACTAGAGCAAACCTGGCAGTAAGCTGCAGCTGGTGGAACTGTACTGCCAGATTCCTCAAGCTGGGTATCGTCATCCGAGCCTTCGAATCGTTGGGCATCCTCCTGGAGCATGTACCCAACACTGTGCTCAAAGAGTTCGGGGGACTCCTCAGGAGGACATGGTGGGTCTAGGGAAGGGGTGGCTGATGATGCTCTGTCAGTACCCTGAGCCTGGGTGAGAGAGGATGAGGAGGATGAGGAGGGCTTGGTCATCCATTCTACCAAGCCTTCAGCATGATGCGGCTCCACATGTCCAGCTGCCGAAAACAAAGACGCGCGTGTCCCATGGCCACGTGCTGATGACGATGCACGTCCACGTCCACGGCCACGTCCACTAGAAACAGAGCCTGCCTGCCCTGTGTTCTTGGCTCTGCACGCTCTGCCTCCCCTTGGCGGTCTTCCAGCCATTGTAGTCGGTAGTCCTGTGGGTGCTGCTGAGAAGAAAATATAGGAGCTCTGTGTGATGCCACTAACACACTAGAAGTTCTATGGGTGCTTCTGCAAAGAAAATAGAGGAGCTCTGTGTGATGCCACTAACACACTAGAAGTCCTGTGGGTGCTTATGCAAAGAAAATAGAGGAGCTCTGTGTGATGCCACTAACACACTAGAAGTCCTGTGGGTGCTTCAGCAAAGAAAATAGAGGAGCTCTGTGTGATGCCACTAACACACTAGAAGTCCTGTGGGTGCTGCTGAGAAGAATATATAGGAGCTCTGTGTGATGCCACTAACACACTAGAAGTCCTATGGGTGCTTCTGCAAAGAAAATAGAGGAGCTCTGTGTGATGCCACTAACACACTAGAAGTCCTGTGGGTGCTTATGCAAAGAAAATAGAGGAGCTCTGTGTGATGCCACTAACACACTAGAAGTCCTGTGGGTGCTTCTGCAAAGAAAATAGAGGAGCTCTGTGTGATGCCACTAACACACTAGAAGTCCTGGGTGCTTATGCAAAGAAAATAGAGGAGCTCTGTGTGATGCCACTAACACACTAGAAGTCCTGTGGGTGCTTATGCAAAGAAAATAGAGGAGCTCTGTGTGATGCCACTAACACACTAGAAGTCCTGTGGGTGCTTATGCAAAGAAAATAGAGGAGCTCTGTGTGATGCCACTAACACACTAGAAGTCCTGTGGGTGCTTATGCAAAGAAAATAGAGGAGCTCTGTGTGATGCCACTAACACACTAGAAGTCCTGTGGGTGCTGCTGAGAAGAATATATAGGAGCTCTGTGTGATGCCACTAACACACTAGAAGTCCTATGGGTGCTTCTGCAAAGAAAATAGAGGAGCTCTGTGTGATGCCACTAACACACTAGAAGTCCTGTGGGTGCTTATGCAAAGAAAATAGAGGAGCTCTGTGTGATGCCACTAACACACTAGAAGTCCTGTGGGTGCTTATGCAAAGAAAATAGAGGAGCTCTGTGTGATGCCACTAACACACTAGAAGTCCTGTGGGTGCTGCTGAGAAGAATATATAGGAGCTCTGTGTGATGCCACTAACACACTAGAAGTCCTATGGGTGCTTCTGCAAAGAAAATAGAGGAGCTCTGTGTGATGGGACTAACACACTTCAAGTCCTATAGGTGCTTCTGGGAAGAAAATATAGCTCTGTGTGTGTGATGGGACTAACACACTTCAAGTCCTATAGGTGCTTCTGGGAAGAAAATATAGCTCTGTGTGTGTAATGGGACTAACACACTTCAAGTCCTATAGGTGCTTCTGGGAACAAAATATAGCTCTGTGTGTGTAATGGGACTAACACACTTCAAGTCCTATAGGTGCTTCTGGGAACAAAATATAGCTCTGTGTGTGTGATGGGACTAACACACTTCAAGTCCTATAGGTGCTTCTGGGAACAAAATATAGCTCTGTGTGTGTGATGGGACTAACACACTTCAAGTCCTATAGGTGCTTCTGGGAAGAAAATATAGCTCTGTGTGTGTAATGGGACTAACACACTTCAAGTCCTATAGGTGCTTCTGGGAACAAAATATAGCTCTGTGTGTGTAATGGGACTAACACACTTCAAGTCCTATAGGTGCTTCTGGGAACAAAATATAGCTCTGTGTGTGTGATGGGACTAACACACTTCAAGTCCTATAGGTGCTTCTGGGAACAAAATATAGCTCTGTGTGTGTGATGGGACTAACACACTTCAAGTCCTATAGGTGCTTCTGGGAAGAAAATATAGCTCTGTGTGTGTAATGGGACTAACACACTTCAAGTCCTATAGGTGCTTCTGGGAACAAAATATAGCTCTGTGTGTGTAATGGGACTAACACACTTCAAGTCCTATAGGTGCTTCTGGGAACAAAATATAGCTCTGTGTGTGTGATGGGACTAACACACTTCAAGTCCTATAGGTGCTTCTGGGAACAAAATATAGCTCTGTGTGTGTGATGGGACTAACACACTTCAAGTCCTATAGGTGCTTCTGGGAAGAAAATATAGCTCTGTGTGTGTGATGGGACTAACACACTTCAAGTCCTATAGGTGCTTCTGGGAACAAAATATAGCTCTGTGTGTGTGATGGGACTAACACACTTCAAGTCCTATAGGTGCTTCTGGGAAGAAAATATAGCTCTGTGTGTGTGATGGGACTAACACACTTCAAGTCCTATAGGTGCTTCTGGGAAGAAAATATAGCTCTGTGTGTGTAATGGGACTAACACACTTCAAGTCCTATAGGTGCTTCTGGGAACAAAATATAGCTCTGTGTGTGTGATGGGACTAACACACTTCAAGTCCTATAGGTGCTTCTGGGAACAAAATATAGCTCTGTGTGTGTGATGGGACTAACACACTTCAAGTCCTATAGGTGCTTCTGGGAACAAAATATAGCTCTGTGTGTGTGATGGGACTAACACACTTCAAGTCCTATAGGTGCTTCTGGGAACAAAATATAGCTCTGTGTGTGTAATGGGACTAACACACTTCAAGTCCTATAGGTGCTTCTGGGAAGAAAATATAGCTCTGTGTGTGTAATGGGACTAACACACTTCAAGTCCTATAGGTGCTTCTGGGAAGAAAATATAGCTCTGTGTGTGTAATGGGACTAACACACTTCAAGTCCTATAGGTGCCTCTGGGAACAAAATATAGGAGCTCTGCCTGCCTGCCACGAACACACTACAAGTCCTATAGGTGCTTCTGGTAACAAAATATAGGAGCTCTGCCTGCCTGCCACTAACACACTACAAGTCCTATAGGTGCTTCTGGTAACAAAATATAGGAGCTCTGCCTGCCTGCCACGAACACACTACAAGTCCTATAGGTGCTTCTGGTAACAAAATATAGGAGCTCTGCCTGCCTGCCACGAACACACTACAAGTCCTATAGGTGCTTCTGGTAACAAAATATAGGAGCTCTGCCTGCCTGCCACGAGCACACTACAAGTCCTATAGGTGCTTCTGGTAACAAAATATAGGAGCTCTGCCTGCCTGCCACGAGCACACTACAAGCCCCTCTTTGTCAATCAATCTTTGTAACTGAATCTATCTAACTCAATCTCTGTAAGTGAATCTCTCTAACTATCTAAATGCAGCAGAGTGTCACAGAAACAGCCTGCTCAATCTGCGCCGGAACAGCATGTGACCGGCGCAGACGGCGTGGCGGCGTTTTATAGGGGGGGGCGTGTACTACAGCCCCTGAGCTGTAATTGGCTACAGGCGTCCTGCCTGTAGCCAATTATGGCTCTTCGAGTTTCCGGGGCTGTGATTGGCCAAGCATGCGGGGTCACAGTGCATGCTTGGCCAATCATCAGCCAGCAATGCACTGCGTCGGCCGCGCCGGCCGCAATGCATTGCGGGGCCGCTCGCATCACACGAACGTGATGCGAGCGGCCAAAATAGTTCTGGGCTCGCCGAGCGAGCGAACGCCCGGTGCTCGATGCGAACGTGGGTTCGCATCGAGCACCGGGCCCATCCTTAGTTACCTTGTTCTCAAAAGTCCTGTATGTAGGTAAGTCAAAAAGCCAGCAGGAGAGTAGTATGTCTGCTGCCGCCATTACTATGGTATAAGTAGGGTAGATAATTGCTAACAGCTGTGTGAGCCGCCGCGTGGTGTTGGCGTGCTCAGCTGGTGGCTAATTGGCAGGCCAAGGTACTGAGGGAAGACAGCCAGAGGCTGTATGTATCCCCATGGAGATCCCTGAGGAGGCGGCGCTATGCGCTGTCCCGTTCTCGAGGGGCGGGGCCGCGCACAGCGTCGCCACGTCACCTCCCCGCCCGTTGGAACACAGGCGGAGGGCGTAGAAGGAAACGTGCGCCTCAAGGGGATAGAGCGTGCGCACGCGCGGAATAGGGTCCGCGCATGCGCGCTGTCTTACCCGCGCCGGGCAGCCGAATTTCAAGTGCACACAGAGACAAGCCAACATTGGGTAGAATTTGCTGGGTGGGTGTTACCATGCATTGAGTGTAAGCATAGGTATAATTTACGCTGGAAGGCATAATGGTATGTACAAGTGAGTCCAGACGCACATCCAGCGTAAATTATACCTATGCTTACACTCAATGCATGGTAACACCCACCCAGCAAATTCTACCCAATGTTGGCTTGTCTCTGTGTGCACTTGAAATTTGGCTGCCCGGCGCGGGCAAGACAGCGCGCATGCGCGGACCCTATTCCGCGCGTGCGCACGCTCTATCCCCTTGAGGCGCACGTTTCCTTTTACGCCCTCCGCCTGTGTTCCAACGGGCGGGGAGGTGACGTGGCGACGCTGTGCGCGGCCCCGCCCCTCGAGTACGGGCCTCCTCAGGGATCTCCATGGGGATACATACAGCCTCTGGCTGTCTTCCCTCAGTATCTTGGCCTGCCAATTAGCCACCAGCTGAGCACGCCAACACCACGCGGCGGCTCACACAGCTGTTAGCAATTATCTACCCTACTTATACCATAGCAATGGCGGCAGCAGACATACTACTCTCCTGCTGGCGTTTTGACTTACCTACATACAGGACTTTTGAGAACAAGGTAACCCACTTTCTATACCTCATTACCGAAACTGATCCTTTTACACCCGGACACCTCCTTGAGTCTAATACCATTTTACAATATTTTTTCAGCCTCCTAACTACTCCGGCCAAGGTTCACTAAGCCACGGCACCTATCTGGTGCCTGGCCTGAGATCTTGCAGCCATTCGAGTGCCCAGCAGCCCATTGCTTTTAATCAGCATAGATCACCTATACTCTGTGAATACTCCAAGACCATATTTTGGCACCCCATTTTGGCTGGAAACCCCCTAATGCCTTGCAAGTGAGTACCACGCCCACTAAGCGGCAAATGACAGGTTCTTGTGGTATTATCATTTTACTCTGTATACTAATGTTCACTCTGTCTTACACAGTACATTTGTGAAATCACAGGATGTTTAACTGCCTTTGAAAAAGGACTTCTGTCCGAAACATGTCGGCATTTTCCTAAAGACCACTGTTACATCGCAAGTCATTTTGCAACTATTGCATTATATGTACATGTATATGGTTATATGCGGTTTCATGTATATCTTGATTCTATGCAAATCTGTATATTTAGACAATTTTCTTTGTCTTTGCCCCAATAAAATTTACTCTATTTGATTGCACATATACCTCTATGTCTATCTGTACAAGCTTCTCTCAGGGGTATTGGCTGTGTTGTTGCACACTAGGCCTACACAATATACATTTATCTTAAACTAGAGAAGCGATAGACCACCCTCTATCAAATACTTGCCCAACCATTTCTTTCTATGTGAATGAGTATGGGGTACGATGTACCCCTACCCATTCACCTAAGGTGTAAAATGTAAAGTAAAAAAAAACACACACACTTTTGAAAAAATATTTTATTGCACTGCTCCGGGGGTCTTCTTCCGTCTTGGGGGTCTTCTCGCCGGACTCCTCCGCCATTTACCAAGCTCTTTTACCGAGCGGAGAAGTCCGGCTACCTTCTTCGTCGTCGTCGTCGCCGCCGTCGTCTGGGGGTCTCGATCCGCCTTCGGGGGTCTTCCGGGGTCTCTTCTGTTCTTGCCGCTCTCGTCGCTTTCTGCGCCGCCGGCGCCGCCTTCTTCTTTTTCTTCTTCTTGTTCTTCTTGTTCTTCTTCTTCTTCCGATGTTGACACGTCGCTCCCTCTGGCCGGAATGCCAGAGCCGCTTTCTGCGCCGCCTTCTTCTTCTTTTTCTTCTTTTTCTTCTTCTTGTTCTTCTTCTTCCGATGTTGACACGTCGCTCCCTCTGGCCGGAATGCCAGAGCCGCGCTGTGCTGGCACTTATATAGGGACAAGGGGACAGGGTCACATGCTCATGTCACATGGTGACCCCGCCCCCTTGTGATGTCACAGTCCCAGCATCCTCCGAGACTGTGACATCACAAGTGGGTGGGGTCACCATGTGACATGAGCATGTGACCCTGTCCCCTTGTCCCTATATAAGTGCCAGCACAGCGCGGCTCTGGCATTCCGGCCAGAGGGAGCGACGTGTCAACATCGGAAGAAGAAGAACAAGAAGAAGAAAAAAAAGAAGAAAAAGAAGAAGAAGGCGGCGCAGAAAGCGGCGACAGCGGCAAGAACAGAAGAGACCCCCGAAGACCCCCGAAGGCGGATCGAGACCCCCAGACGATGGCAACGACGAAGAAGGTAGCCGGACTTCTCCCCTCGGTAAAAGAGCTTGGTAAATGGCGGAGGAGTCCGGCGAGAAGACCCCCAAGACGGAAGAAGACCCCCGGAGCAGTGCAATAAAATATTTTTTCAAAAGTGTGGTTTTTTTACTTTACATTTTACACCTTAGGTGAATGGGTAGGGGTACATCGTACCCCATACTCATTCACATAGGGTGGGGGGCCGGGATCTGGGGGCCAGGGTTGTCGGGAAGAGGCCCTTGTCCTCATCAACATGGGGACAAGGTGCTTTGGGGTGGGGGGGCCGCACGGCCCCCCTTTCCCCAGGACACCCCCCATGTTGAGGGCACGCGGCCTGGTACGGCTCAGGAGGGGGGGGGGGCGCTCGCTCGTCCCCACCCCTTTCCTGGCCTGCCAGGCTGCGTGCTCGGATAAGGGTCTGAGATGGATTTGGGGGGGACCCCCACGCCGTTTTTCGGCGTGGGGATTCCCTTTAAATCCATGCCAGGTGACGGAGCTAGCGCGCCGGCATTTACTGCCTACGCTAGCTACGTACCTGAAGTTACGTTCTAAATGAACGGACTGCTCCGTGTGTGGGCAAGTCCGTTCGTTCATTTTCAAAAGTCCCGCGGACTTTGTCCAGCGGATTGTCCGCCGGAGAAGTCCGGGCGTGTGTGGGCAAGTCCACACGCTTGGAAAGTCCGGCGAAGCCAGCTGGAAAGTCCGGCGGATTGTCCGCTGGACTAGGTCCGCCGGGAAAAGTCCGCACGTGTGTACGCGGCATAAGTCCTACCCCACCACTGGTAAAAATGTGGGGCTCCTAGGACCTATGGCTCTGCAGATATGGGGCTCCTTATGCAGCCTGTCAGAAGTTACATACAGAGCGGCCAGTTTACCACTTCAGCCCCGGAAGGATTTGCCCCCTTAATAACCAGGCCATTTTTTGCGATACGGCACTGCGTCGCTTTAACTGACAATTGCGCAGTTGTGTGCTGTGATACCCAAACAAAATTGAAGTCCTTTTTTTCCCACAAATAGAGCTTTCTTTTGGTGGTATTTGATCACCTCACCACCTTTTTTATTTTTTGCACTATAAACAAAAATAGAGCGTCAATTTTGAAAAAAAAAAACAATATTTTTAACTTTTTGCTATAATAACTATCCCCAAATTTATTTATTTTTTAAACTAATTTATCAGTTTAGGCCAATAGGTATTCTTCTACATGTTTTTGATAAAAAAAAATCACAATAAGCGTATATTGATTAGTTTGTGCAAAAGTTATAGCGTCTACAAAATAGGGGATAGATTTATGGCATTTTATTTTTATTTTTTTTTACTAGTAATGGTGGTGATCTGAGATTTTTAGCGGGACTGCGATATTGCCGCAGACAGATCGGACACTTTTGACACTTTTTTGGGACCATTGACATTTATACAGCAATCAGAGCTAAAAATAGCCACTGATTACGGTATAAATGTCACTGGCAGGGAAGGGGTTAACACTAGGGGCGATTAAGGGGTTAAGTGTGTCCTAGGGAGGCGTTTCTAACTGTGGGCGCAGTGTAGTGACTGGGAGTACAGAGACATTGCTTTTTCTAATCACTAGAAACAGCAGATCTCTCTCCTCTCCCTGACAGAATGGGAATATATCTGTTTACATTGACAGATCCCTCATTCTCTCAGTAGCGATCACTGGTGCTTGGTGGACATCGCGGCCTCCGGGCACGTGCATCAGCTCCTACGTCACACGGCGGGTGCACGGGCGTGCCTGCTAAGGCTATTTAAAGGGCTGATATACAGCTACAGTGATTTGCCTAGGAGAGCCAACCTGCAGCAGTATAACGACGACGGCTGGTCGGCTAGTGGTTAAATATGAGCTGGCACACTCTGTTTGCAGCAAACTGAGAGAATGAGCTCACAGTGCCTCTCCTCACTTCTTGTCAGAGGCACTGAACTCAATGGACAGCTTGGAGTCTTGGCCCAATGGTAAAGTACCATTAGCCCCAGCTGTCCAAAAAAAATGCTGCAGTGGAGGCACGCCTCTCACTGCAGTGTCATAGAAGGGGCATGTATCTAAAAGACACATGCTCCCTTCCAGCCCAGACCTCTTAACTACGAGTAAAAAACATGGGTTTATGGGTATAAGATTTACCCACAATCCCATGAGAATCTGCTGCTGTTGAAAAGGTACTGTTATAATCAAGCTAAATCATATATTATTATGCTCTATGTTATAAGATAATAAGATAATAATTTATTATTTATCTATTTACTGTGAAATTACTGGTTTGAAGTTATAACTTCAAACTTCAGTAATTTGTCTGTTAAGCCAGCTGCTTGAGTACAGTTTTTGAAAATCATAAATGACCTTAAAAACAATATATAAAAAATATTTTTGTATATTACTTATGGTAATTAACCCCTTGCCATCCAGGCCAATTCTGACACTTCTCTCCTACATGTAATAATCATCATTATTTTGCTAGAAAATTACTCAGAACCCCAAACATTATATATATTGATTAAGCAGACACACTAGGGAATAAAATGGTGGTCATTGCAGCTTTTTATGTTACACGGTATTTGCGCAGCAATTTTTCAAACGTTTTAATTGCAAAAAAACTGTTACATGAATATATATAAATAAAAAAAACAAAAAACAAAGATAAGCCGATTTTTTTGTATAATGTGAAAGATGATGTTACGCTGAGTAAATAGATACCTAACATGTCATGCTTTAAAATTGCACACATTCGTGGAATGATGCCAAACTTCAGTACTTCTGAAATCTCCATAGGCAACGCTTACATTTTTTTTACAGATTACATGTTTCGAGTTACAGAGGAGGTCTAGTGCTAGAATTATTGCTCTCGCTCTAATGATCGCACCATATGTAACCTGTGTTTATCTGGCTCTGACACTATCCAGTGCCTCACCAGCCACTGACCTCACCGCACCTCCCTGACTCATAGGCTTGGATGGGTCACGGATGGTCTGGGCTTAGAGTAAGTGAGTTGAAGGATACTAGCCATCAGAATAAGGGCATCTAGTGGCAGAAAAGAAGTACTGCAGGGGAAGCTCTGAATTAAAAGTAAAATTGCAACAAAAGCTGCTTTCTTTTATCTTTTAATAGGCTATTTATTTTTATCTTATTATTTTTGGTTGTATTTCTGCCTTAAACTGGTGGTGATTCAGCCTTGTGTGCAGTTTCTTTACATTTCCCCCAATATAGATCCCTCTGGGGGGGGGGGGGGGGGGGGGGTCATTTTGTGCTCACTATAATGTATACAGCATTTGATGATCCACAAAGACATGCTGGTAGGTTAATTAGATCCTGTCGATAAAATTGGCCAAATATGTGTATGTTGTATGTGTATGTGTTTGTAAGCGTGTTGGGACCACACAGGGCAAGTACCGCGCTATACCACAGATGGACACCAGTGGCAAAAGCGCCCTGAGGCGATTCAGTAGCGATAGCGAACATATTACAGCGCACACATTCAAGAATGACGTTTCCTGCAGGGCTAGTTAAAAACACCTGAACATATTCAAAAAATACGGGGGTTTGGGCACACTATATGGTAATATAGTGCTAAGCCCACTTAATGCGACAAAGTACCCCGAATTAGTGGGTCCTACCCTAGTAATAGAATGAAAGATCCTGCGTCTCAACCATGGGAGCCAAACTCCTCTATGTGGGAGAACTGAAAGGATTCCTCCAATACACTGGTGGCCACTAAATAAGAGGTAATGAAGAGGGGGAGGGGTGCTCTAACCCAAAAAAACCTGGTCAGGGTTTATTACAACATATAAAAACATATTTGGGAAGCACTCACCAATGCATTTAAACTCAATATGGTGCTGCCATAAGACCAACAAGCAATAGCGAACATATTACAGCGCACACATTCAAGAATGACGTTTCCTGCAGGGCTAGTTAAAAACACCTGAAAATATTCAAAAACTACGGGGGTTTGGTCACACTATATGGTTATATAGTGCTAAGCCCACTTACTGCGACAAAGTACCCCAAATTAGTGGGTCCTACCCTAGTAATAGAATGAAAGATCCTGCGTCTCAACCATGGGAGCCAAACTCCTCTATGTGGGAGAACTGAAAGGATTCCTCCTATACACTGGGGCGGTTCAGTTCGCATAGTTAGCGCTTTACAAGTCATTCATTCATTCAAACGAGAATTTGTCTGAAATGTGACAGTATCATAGTACTTAGAAATGTGTTAGTCAAAGAACTTATGGCCATCTTCTTTTATAAATTGGGAGGCTGTCTGTGGCAAAGTAGAAGATTATCTGGTCTTTATCAAGTACAAGTTGCAAGTCCTTCACTATTTCCAGTTATACCCCGTACACACAATCAGATTTTCCGACAACAAATGTTGGATGTGAGCTTGTTGTCAGAAAGTCCGACCGTGTGTAGGCTCCATCAAACATTTGCTGTCGGAATTTGCGCCCACCAATGTTTGAGAGCGGGTTCTCAAATCTTCTGCCAACAAAACTTGTTGTCGGAATTTCCGATCGTGTGTACACAAATTCCGTTGCACAAAAGTTCACACATGCTCGGAATCAAGCAGAAGGATCCGCACTGGCTATTGAACTTCCTTTTTCTTGGCTCGTCATATGTCTTGTACGCCACCGCGTTCTCACGTTCGGAATTTTGGGCCAACATTTGTGTGACCGTGTGTATGCAAGACAAGTTTGAGCCAACATCCTTCGGAAAAAAATCCACGGTTTTTATTGTCGCAAAATCCGATCGTGTGTACGGGGCTTTAGGATTATATGTAGCTACAACTGAGAGTCTGATTAATTATATATATATATATATATATATATATATATATATATATATATACATACACACACACACATGTGCCATTTGTCCCCGCTGCCATCTGTCCCACTGCCATCTGTCCCCAGTGCAACCTGTCCCCAGTGCCATCTGTCCCCAGTGCCATCTGTGCCACCTGTCCCCAGTGCCACCTGTCCCAAGTGCCATCTGCCAGTGCCACCTGTCCCCAGTGCCACCTGTCCCCAGTGCCATGTATAAGTACCATCTGTCATCAGTGCCACGTCAGTGCCACGTGTCATCAGTGCCACATCAGTGCCACGTGTCATCAGTGCCACGTCAGTGCCACGTGTCATCAGTGCCACATCAGTGCCACGTGTCATCAGTGCCACGTCAGTGTCATCTGTCATCAGTGCCATATCAGTGGCACGTGTCATCAGTGCCACATATTAGTGCCATCTGTCATCAGTGCCATCTGTCATCAGTGCCACCTGTCAGTGTCACGTGCCATCTGTTATCAGTGTCACGTGTCATCAATGCCACGTATCAGTGTCATCTGTCATCAGTGTCACGTGTCATCAGTGCCATGTATCGGTGCCATCTGTCATCAGTGCCACGTATTAGTGCCACATGATATCAGTGCCACGTATAAGTGCCATCTGTCACCAGTGCCACATATTAGTGCCATCTGTCAGTGTCACGTGTCATCAGTGCCCCGTATTAGTGTCATCTGTCATCAGTGTCACGTGTAATCAGTGCCCCGTATTAGTGCCATCTGTCATCAGTGCCACATCAGTGTCACGTGTCATCAGTGCCACGTATCAGTGCCACCTGTCATCAGTGCCACGTCAGTGTCCCGTGTCATTGTCCTGGTGCTCCAGGGCCTTCAAAAGTGTAATAGGTAGTCAACAAGTTAGATGTGTCATTTATGCTCCTAGAACACGTGATGGCGCTCCCTGCATGTTGGGCATCTCTAAGTGGCCAGGCTGTGTAAAAGTCCCACACATGTGTTATCGTAATACTCAGGAGGAGTAGCAGAAATTATTTTGGGGTGTCATTTGTGGTATACACATGCCATGTGAGAGAAATAACCTATTACAATGACAATTTTGTGGAAAAAATTTAAAATAAAAAAATAATTCATTTTGCAAAGAATTGTGGGAAAAAAATGACAACATCAAAAAGCTCACCATGCCTCTTACTAAATACCTTGGAATGTCTACTTTCAAAAAAGGGGTAATTTGGGGGGTATTTGTACTTTCCTGGCTTGTTTTGGTCACAAGAAATGAGATAGGCCACCAGTACATCAGATGTGATCAATTTTGTATAATTTGCACCCCTGCTTGTAGAGTCTGTAACTTTTACAAAGACCAAATAATATCCACTAATTTGGGTTATTTTTACCAAAGATCTGTAGCAGTATAAATTGTGGCCAAAATTTATGAAGAAAAATTAATAATTTGCTAAATTTTATCACAGAAACAAAGAAAAATGCATTTTTTTTCAAAATTTTCGGTCTTTTTTCATTTATAGCGCAAAAAAATAAAAAACCCAGAGGTGATCAAATACCATCAAAAGAAAGCTCTATTTGTGGGAAAAAAAGGACAAAAATTCATTTAGGGTACAGTATGGCATGACTGAGTAATTGTCATTCAAAGTGTGAGAGCACCGAAAGCTGAAAATTGGTCTCGGCAGGGAGGGTGTTTAACCAGTTAACAACCGGCCCATAGCCGAAAAACGGCTACAGGGCGGTTGCTTAACTCTGGGAGGCCGTTAATTAACGGCCTCACAGAATTCTGCTCTTGCGCGCCCCCTGGTGCGCGCACTCGAGAGCATCCATGATCGCCGGGTCCAGAGGACCCGGCGGATCATGGATCACGGTAAACGGCCGCTCATCGCGGCCGTTTACCACGTGATCGCTCCGTCAAATGACGGAGTGATCACATGTAAGCAAACCGGCGTCATTTGATGACGCCGGTTCCTCTCTCCTCCTCTCTCTGTACCGATCGGTACAGTGTGAGAGGAGAGGGGGAGGGATCGGTGGCAGCAGTGCTGTGGGCGGGATCTGTAGTGCCCACAGCCTGCTCTGCCACCACCGATCCATCCATCCATGCTCAGCCATCCCTCCATACCCTGCAATGCACAGCAATAGCCTGCAGTGTATTGCTGGGTATTGCAGGGTATGGAGGGATGGCTGAGCATGGATGGATGGATTCTCTGCCATCCCCCCCAATACTGTGCCATACCCCCCAATACTGTGCCATACCCCACAATACTCTGCCATACCCCGCAATACTCTGCCATACCCCGCAATACTCTGCCATACCCCGCGATACTCTGCCATACCCCGCGATACTCTGCCATACCCCGCGATACTCTGCCATACCCCGCGATACCCTGCCATACCCTGCGATGCTCTGCCATACCCTGCGATGCTCTGCCATACCCTGCGATGCTCTGCCATACCCTGCGATACCCTGCCATACCCTGCGATACTCTGCCATACCCTGCGATACTCTGCCATACCCTGCGATACCCTGCAATACCCTGCAATACCCTGCGATACTCTGCGATGCTCTGCCATACCCTGTGATACCCGGCCATACCCTGCGATACCCTGCGATACCCTGCGATACTCTGTGATACTCTACCATACCCTGCGATACTCTGCAATACCCGGCGATACTCTGCGATACTCTACCATACCCTGCGATACTCTGCAATACCCGACGATACTCTGCGATACTCTACCATACCCTGCGATACTCTGCAATACCCGGCGATACTCTGCAATACCCTGCGATACTCTGCCATACCCTGCAATACCCAACAATACCCTGCGATACTCGCTTCGATCGAAGCCAGGATCGTTTTTTTTTTATTTTATTTCAGGCTTTCCAGCCTAGAGGTGAGATGTGGGGTCTTATTGACCCCATATCTCACTGTAAAGAGGACCTGTAATGCCATATTCCTATTACAAGGGATGTTTACATTCCTTGTAATAGGAATAAAAGTGATCAAAAACATTTTTGGGGGGAAAAAAAGGGTCAAACTAAAATAAATAAAGTAAAATGAACAATAAAATATATATATATTTTTTTAAAGCGCCCCTGTCCCCGTGTGCTCGCATGCAGAAGCGAACGCATACGTAAGTCCCGCCCACATATGAAAACGGTGTTCAAACCACACATGTGAGGTATCGCTGCGAACGTTAGAGCGAGAACAATAATTTTGGTCCTAGACCTCCTCTGTAACTCAAAAAATGTAACCAGTAAACAAAATTAAAGCCTACGGGGATTTTTAAGTAGCGAAGTTTGGCGCCATTTCACGAGTGTGTGCAATTTTGAAGCGTGACATGTTGGGTATCTATTTACTCGGCGTAACTTCATCTTTCATATTATGCAAAAACATTGGGCTAAATTTACAGTTTTGTTTTTTGTAAAGCACAAAACATTTTTTTTCCAAATAAAACACGTTCGAAAAATTGCTGCGCAAGTACCGTGCTAGATAAAAAGTTGCAACGACCACCATTGTATTCTCTAGGGTCTTTGCTAAAAAAACATATATAATATTTTGGGGTTCTATGTAATTTTCTAGCAAATAAATGATGATTTTTACATGTAGGAGAGAAATGTCAGAATTGTCCTGGGTGCTCCAGAACACCTGATGGTGCTCCCTGCATGTTGGGCCTCTGTATGTGGCCACGCTGTTTAAAAGTCTCACGCATGTGGTATCGCCATACTCAGGAGTAATAGCAGAATGTGTTTTGGGGTGTAATTTGTGGTATGCATATGCTGTGTGTGAGAAATAACCTGCTAATATGACAATTTTGTGAAAAAAAAAAAAAAAAAATTAAAAAAAATCTTGATATTGCAAAGAATTGTGGGAAAAAATGACAACTTCAAAAAACTCACCATGCCTCTTTCTAAATACCTTGGAATGTCTTCTTTCCAAAAGGGGTCATTTGGGGGGTATTTGTACTTTTATGGCATGTTAGGGTCTCAAGAAATGAGATAGGCCGTCAGTACTTCAGGTGTGATCAATTTTCAGATATTGGCACCATAGCTTGTGGACTCTATAACTTTCACAAAGACCAAATAATATACCCCAATTTGTACTTATTTTTACCAAAGATATGTAGCAGTATAAATTTTGGCCAAAATTTATCAAGAAAAATTACAAATTTGCTAAATTTTATAACAAAAACGAAGAAAAATTCATTTTTTTACAGAATTTTCAGTCATTTTTCTTTTATAGCGCAAAAAATAAAAAACCCAGAGGTGATTAAATACCACCAAAAGAAAGCTCTATTTGTGTGAAAAAAAGGACAAAAATTTCATATGGGTACAGTGTTGTATGACTGAGTAATTGTCATTCAAAGTGTGAGAGCACCGAAAGCTGAAAATTGGTCTGGTTATTAAGGGTGTTTAAGTGCCCAGTGGTCAAGTGGTTAAGTGCCCAGTAAGCAAGTGGTTAAATCATAAATGGATTGGAGGGAAGAGGTTTAGCTCAAATATAGACTTTAAAACCGAGTGTTGTAAATAGGGAGAAACACTTTAAGGGATTTGGGAATAGTTTTTCTTCTATAAAAAAAGTACATAGGAAAAAAAGTTGGTGTGTTTAAAATCTTTTTATTGACAATTTTCAAAATTGTGTTCATAACTAGGACCTTTAGTTTTTTCTTGCTGTAAAGAAAGGATTTGCCTGGATGTAAGGGTTAGTTATTTTCTTACACACATACACAGGTACCACAATGAAAACATATTCATCCTAGTAGGTCTGTATCCACACAAGGATTATGACTCTCCAAAGTGTGCTGGAAAGGACTAATCATCTAGTGGCTATTATGCATGAAAACTGAAAGGAAATTGCACCTCCTTCCTGATTTATGTTACAAACAGAGCAAATCGGTTATTATTCATATGAAAGGGATTTATGATTGAAGTCCTCAGAGAACACTAGATCTGTACATTTAAATAAGGGTTACTTATTGAGTGCTGTACTTGGAAGGATGCTAGTAAGACTGTGTATTTGAAAAGCCTATTTATGGTATAAATTATGGCCAATTATCCTCATTGTGTTTGGCCACAGAAAGAAGTGTCACAGACTATTTGGATTTAATCCAAATGGTTGAGCCACCATCACATTTGTTTTTCATAAAAACCAGAGCACATGATGTTAACCTCTTGCCCAAAACTTGTAAAAACTTGGTCTGCAAACCATGAATATAATAAATGATTTTAAAAACTTCAGAATCTTATTGCCACATTTAAAGATCCACCAGCCAATAAATGGCAAGCACCGTGTTAAAAGAACTATACATATTGGGATTATACTGGTAAATTAGTCAACAATACAAGAAAATTGTAATAAAGCCTTATGTATTTGTGTATGTTATTAAGATTCCTAATGCTGATGACACCTGAATGCAGAAACACTAGAATCAGATTTAAAGTAACTCCACTTTTGTGGGAAACAAATAACACATAAACAAAAAATAATATAGCATATAGAATTGCGACACAAGTCATATTGTAATTGAATGTTATTAAAAAACACCTTTCCTTTTCAATCTGCAGCTCTGTAATTTTCTTAAAAATGGAATACAATATGGCTACCTGGAGGTGTTCTGTACACAGAATGTATACAGAACGTCCCCCAGAAACATAATTTTCTGCTTGTGTGATTGGCTCACTGATTTCCCCAGAAGTCTGCACTAAGATACAAGTCAGATTTCAGGCATCCCCTGCAACAAAATTGTCATTTTTGGTGAGATACTCCCAATAGGATATCACATCTAAAGGGATACAGACCCTGCAATTTTCCTCATTAGAGCCTGGCAGGTGCAGCAGCTGAGTGATAATTATGAAATCACTCCCATTACATTATTTTTCCACATGGACACAGACAAACACATAGGGATTTCTTCAGAATAACAAAAGGTAGGATTCTGCAACAAAGCTTGTTAAAATCCTTGTAATTTACATAGATCACCCAAAGGAGAATGTTTTTTTTTTTTTTTTTTTTTTAAACAAAAACGTGGAGTTACTCTTTAAAGAGGCACAAAAAGCCAGCACAACTGTTTCAAAATGTGTATTTTATTAGAGATTGGTTGGCTAATCCAGTTTTCCAGTGTCACATGATTACATCAGTTACAATACAGTGCCTTGAAAAAGTATTCATACCTCTTGAAATTTTCCACATTTTGTCATGTTACAAGCAAAAACATAAATGTATTTTATTGGGATTTTATGTGATAGAACAACACAAAGTGGCACATGATTGTGAAGTGGAAGGAAAATGATAAATGGTTTTCAATTTTTTTTACAAATAAGTATCTGAAAAGTGTGGTGTGCATTATCATATTAAAGTGTATCTTCACCCTTAAATACATTATCCCTCCACAGCACTCTTTTTTTTTTTACCTTTTTATTTTTTTTAACTTTTAGTAAAAAAGCCCCTACCTGCAGAGGCGGCTCTCTAATTAGGCAAATTAGGCGGTCGCCTTAGGCCTCACACTCCCAGGGGCCTCGCGGCTGCCTAATTTGCCTGACGTGTGTGGGAGTTGGAGGGAAAGTCCACTTGAATTATTTTTCCCGTTTTGGTCATGAGTGGGTCTTAGGCTGGCCATATATTATACAACTTTTGTCTATAGATTTCCTTTAGATTTACCAAAACCATATAATATGAGGTCAAATCTAAACACTTTCAATTTGTATGCAATCAGGCAGGCCCTTGTACTACACAGTTGAAGGTAAATCTAAAGGAAATTGAATAAGAAAATTGTATGGTGTATGGCCAGCTTTAGATTTGCCTAAGGCCTCACAAAGCCTAGAGCCGCCTCTGCCTACCTGGACTTCATTCACCCTAGGTGAATGACGTGACTGTTCTCCCTTTGCCTCCTAAGATCTGCATGTCACATATCCCAAGGGGCAAAGACTTTCATTCATTAAAGGGGGAGGGGTCGAGCCCAGCAGTGCTGGTGGGGAGGGTGAAAATCTACTTTAGGTGATATTGGTAAATTGAAATTTAAAAAAGGAGTGATCCATATTACATTGGCAAAAGAATTAACAATTTGTAAAACAAAAAAGATATTGTGAGAAGACCAACTGATAAGTAAGAGGAGATTACCGTATTTATCGGCTTATAACAGGTTTAGGAAGCATTTTAAGGAAAAAAAGTTTTAGGAGGGAAGTTTAGGGAAAAAAAAAAACTTACATTTAAGCATCATTTGCAGCTTGCCCAGTGTCATTTGCAGCTTGCCCAGCATCATTTTCAGCTTGCCCAGTGTCATTTGCAGCTTGCCAGCGTCATTTGCAGCTTGCCAGCGTCATTTGCAGCTTGCCCACGTTTAAATTTCCCGCCGCCTAGACAGACCGCGTGAGCGCTGCCGAAAAAGACAGAGCGCCACCGGAAAAGACCGAGAGGACTGTTCGGCTCCGCTCGCAGTCCCGCCTCCCTGCTGTTTCGGAAGCGAGCGCAAGGAGGCGGGACTGCGAGCGGAGCCAAGCAGTCAGATCGGTCTTTTTCGTCAGCGCTCGGTCTTTTTCGGCGGCGCTCGTTTTTTTTGACAGGGCTCGATTTTTTTGTCACATTTTTTTTGGGGATCGGCGTATAACACGCACCCACGACTTTCCCCCGATTTTAAGGGGGAAAAAGTGCGTGTAATACGCCGATAAATACAGTATTTTATTTGGTAAAAGTGTATACCAAGTTGAGATGAATAGGATTTAATCAGCTGAAGACATATATAAAAAATGTAAAAAGGATATAACAGAGCATTGAAAAGTCTGACTGACAAAGTGAAAAGGAATGAAATACTATCTAAAAAGAAAGCAAAATACCTGTATCCATCAATAGGGAGAATACCTTATTTATTAGGGAGAATACCTTATTTATTCTCTACCATAAATTAAAAAAAAAAAAAAAAAAATCAACCAACCTGGGAGACCTATATCTAAAAGTGGTTGTAAAGGCTTAAGGTTTTTTAACATTATGCATCTTAGTTATGAAGGTAAAACCTTCTGTGTGCAGCAGCCCCCCAATACCTACCTTACCTAAGTCCTATCACAATCCAGCGATGTGCACGAGAGTAGCGACGATCCCGAGTCCTTTCCTCCTGATTGGCTGAGACATCAGCAGGAGCCATTGGCTCCCACTACTGTCAATCACAGCCAGTGAGCCGATGAGGAATAAGAGGTGGCGGGGTGGGGCCGAGCCACGCTCCGTGGATGAATGCACACACAGAGCAGTGGCTTGGGAGCGAGTCTGCTCGGGTGCCCTCATAGAAAGCTGTTTGCTATGGAGGCACTTAGCAGGAGGAAGGGGCCCAGAGTGCCGATGGGAAACCTGAAATGAGGAGGATCGGGGTTGCTCTGTGCAAAACCACTGCACAGAGCTGGTAAGTGTGACATGTTTGTTATTTAAAAAAAAAAATCGGCCTTTAAAATCACTTTAATTTGGGAAATGTGTAGACATTTTTCTTCAACCTACAGTCAACAAAACTAAAGCATACCTAAAATATACTAAACACTTATTATAAAGTTTACAGGAAGTGAATTTTGAAGGGATGATTTTTTCTTTTCTGTAACTGATAATGACTGTTCATCATATACCATTTAAAAAAATAGAGATGCAGGGGTAGCTATTGATTTGGCACTACACAAAATAAATGATTTATCTATATTACAAAAAAGGTTTATTACTGATGCATGTGTTGAGTCACAACTATTTTTGGTATGAAAATGACCTCCATAGTTATTTGACAGGAGCTGCAATAAGAGCTAAGTTTGCACCGAGTCTAGCTAATATATTTATTTTAGAATGGGAGATGATTAAAGTGTTTGTTACTCTAAAAAAAACAAACAGATCCTGTTCCCTTTAAGCATGTTATACAGCACAGTGCTTACACTGTATAATTGGTCCCCTTCATTTACCTAAAATACCTGGCTGATCCTGCCTGGCTATACCCTCCCCACTGTAAACTGACCATAGTTTATCATGGCTGCTGAGCCCTGACACCGTGGTAATTTTACGTGCCTCCATAATCTGCAGCTCTCCTCTGTCCTTCTCTGTCCTCCTCTCCCCTCTATCTGTTAGCCCGTCCCCTCCCCTCCTGCTGATTTTATAACTAAAATAAAAACCTCCCATCCACTCTGTAACATAACGTTATGTGCCCCTGTGCCTGTGTTATTTTAAAAAGATGCCAATTTGTACCTATTTCAGAGTGTCTCCCAGCGCTCATGTGACTCCTGGGCTCTCTCTCCTCCCCTCTGTCCCAGCTGACATCATCAGGAGTGCTCGGCCCTGCCCACTATAGCTGTCAGCCGGACAGAGGAGAAAGCCGAGGAGTTACGTGAGCACCGTGGAGATGCTTTGATATATATGTATATATGTTTGTGTTTTTGAATAGAAGGCTTGTACCCCCAAACCGGACAACATCTGCTGAAGAAGCCCGACATATGGGTGAAACATGTTGGGAAGTCTATCTTACATTGCTGTTTCGATGAAATTGTGACTAACTGTACCAGTCATCTGTATATTTAATTTTTTTGTTTTGCTCCTCAAAATTGAAAATAAAATAATTTTTATACATTATATTTGATATTTTGACAATTTACTTTGCACCCATAAAGTCCCAATTTTCTTTTCTTACTATCTATTAAACCCAGGGATGTGGTTCTAAAACCAATTTGGTTTGTTCGTGACCATAAAAAACGATTTCAGCAGAGAGAGATATCATTTGCCCCTGTACAAATAATTAGTAAGACCTCATCTGGAATATGCAGTTCAGTTTTGGGCACAAGTTCACAAAAAAGGATATCGGGGAACTGGAGAAAATGCAGAGAAGGACAACCAAACTGATAAGAGGCATGGAGGAGCTCAGCTATGAGGAAAGATTAGAAGAACTGAATGTATTCTCTCTTGAGAAGTGGAGATAAGGGGGATAGGATCAATATGTATAAATACATAAGTGGTTCATATAGTGATCTAGGTGTTAAGTTATTCACTTCAAGGGTTATCACAGAGAACAAGGGGCACTCTTTACATCTGGAGGAAAATTAATTTAATCTCAAAATACGGAAAGATTTCTTCACAGTAATGCAGACACACGTTGGACATTCCGACGACAAAATCCGTTGGATTTTTTCAGACGGATTTTGGCCCAAACTTGTCTTGCATACACGGTCGCATAAAGTTGTCATAAAATCTGATCGTTCAGAACGAGGTGACGTACAACACTTACGACGGGACTATAAAGAGGCCAGTAGCCAATAGCTTTTGTCTGGTAATTTATTCTGAGCATGCATGGCACTTTGTCCGTCAGAATTGTCTACACACGATCGGAATTTAAACGATCGGATTTTGTTGTCGGAAAATTTTAGATCCAGCTCTCAAACTTGTGTGTCGGAAAAAGTCAGATGGAGCCCACACACGATCGGATTTTCTGACAACACGATCTGATCGCGCATTTTCCGTTGGACTGTCCGACCGTGTGTACAGGGCATAAAAGCTGTGAAAATGTGGAATAGACTTCCTTAAGAGCTTATTCTGGCCAGCTCAGAAGATTGCTTTAACCACTTCCCGCCCGGCCTATAGCAGAATGATGGCCGGGCAGTGGTTCATTTATCCTGACTGGGCATCATATGATGTCCTTCAGGATAACAGCTGACGTGCGCCTATGGTGGCGTGCATTGCGTTGATCGGTGGTGCGATGTGTCAGTCTGACACACCGCTTCACCGATCTCCGTAAAGAGCCTCTGGCGGAGGCTCTTTACCACGTGATCAGCTGTGTCCAATCACGGCTGATCACGATCACTCGTGTCTGACAGACGCGAGTAGAGGAGAGCCAATCAGCGGCTCTCCTGACAGGGGGGTCTGCACTGATTGTTTATCAGCGCAGCACCCCCTCAGATGCCCACACTAGACCACCAGGATAGCCCCCAGCATGTGGATGGCCAGGTACATCCCCCATGGCAATCCACATGTGAAAAAATATGCCCAAAATATGCCAATCAGGGCCCACAAATGGGCACTGACTGGCACCTCTGTGGCACATTACAAAACAGGGATGCCCAGCAATGCCACCCATCAGTGTCATGAGTGCCACCCATCCATGTCCATCAGTGCCATCTATCAGTGCCCATCTGTGCCCATAATTGCCCACCTATTAGTGCCCATCCATGCCACCTATCAGTGCCACCCATAAGTACCCATTAGTGCCACCCATAAGTACCCATCAGTGCCGCCTAGGAGTGCCCATCAGTGCCACCTAGGAGTGCCCATCAGTGCCGCATACCAGTGCCACCTATCAGTGCCCATCAGTGCCACCTATCAGTGCCCATCAGTGCCGCCTATCAGTGCCCATCATCAGTGCCAGTCAGTGCCACCTCATTGGTGCCCATCAGTGCCGCCTTATCAGTGCCCGTTAGTGAAGCCATGTCAGTGCCCATCATTGAAGAAGAAAACATACTTATTTACAAAAAAATGTATCTAAAAATTGCAGGGGTGATCAAATATCACCAAAATAAAGCTCTATTTGTGGGAACAAAATGATAAAAAAATTTGTTTGGGTACCGTGTAGCATGACCGCGCAATTGTCATTCAAATTTGAACAGCGATAAAAGCTGAAAATTGGCTTGGGCAGAAAGGTGTCTAAGTGCCTGGTATTGAAGTGGTCAAAAAAGGCCTGGATTCTTTCCTAAATGTATAATGCATAATATAACTGGATACTAACATTTATAGGTAAATTTTATCCAGGGAATATCCGACTGCCTCTTGGCGGATCAGGAAGGAATTTTTTTCCCTTCTGTAGCCAATTGGTTCATGCTTTTCCAGGGCTTTTTGACTTCCACTGGATCATATAGTACTGTGTATATAGGATTGTATGATTTTTTTTTAGTTCTTTTTTTCTTTTTTTTTGGTTGAACTAGATTGGCTTGTGTCTTTTTTTTCTACCAGACTAACTATGTAACTATATCTGATATGCAATGTGTAGTTGGAGTGGAGAGAGGATTTTTATTAAACTGTCTGGTAAAGTTCTTTCTCCTAGTACCAAGAGATTTAGAGGGAGAGCACCTCTGTCTGGATATTCGTCAGCCAGCTGGAGACCATATCAGCAGAGAACCAAGCGTGAGACTGGGAGTGAGGACACCCAAGGGCAGCACAACACTATCCACATCACAGCACCTGCATGGCTGAAGCAGGGAGACTGGAGCATTCACTCCTCTGATTACCGGAGGCTGGGAAGAGACTGAGCCCTTATTCTAAAGCAAGAGGTTACCGCAGCATTACAGGGACTGGTGAGAGGGCTATTCGCCCACTGCTGATTCTGATAGCCGGGTCTGACCTACTGAGAGCAGGACACAAGTGTACCTAATTTAAATAGAACCCATACTGAACTCTATACCACATCTGAACCACATATACTTTGCTCTTGTGGCAAGACTATACCATTACTATATTATACTTATACAGTTAACAGGTTAATTGGGACTATCTTTAATTGCACCAATGCTCGTAAAGGGCCCCAGCAATAGCTGACAGAAGAACATATCAAAGGACTTCCCCTCCCGCAATAATTATTCTGCAAGCACTCTTTGTTCCCCTGCCATCCTCCTTTAGCAGTATAGTTCCAACACTCAATAATTTAAACTTTACTACTGCTCACTGCTGCACTTAAGGTGGCCTTGCTATTGTTTATGCTGATCTGGACACCAAGTGTCATCTTATGCCTAGTCCTTATTGTTAATCATTTTGTATATTAAATTGTGTTATTACCATTGTTAATCCATTTTGTGCTTTCCTAGTTACCAACCATATTGGAAAACAATATATCACGTTTGACTTTACTACCTGGTTTATGCCTGTTTTGTTTGATATAGCATCAATATTAGGTATTAAAAATTATTTTCAGTGAATGCCTGTGATATTGCATATTTGTACACTCAACCTGGTGTGTCAGAAGTGCTGAGGTTCTTGAGAAGGTCAAGGCAAAGAACAGAGCTACATATAAATGTTTCAGAAGTGCTGAGGTTCTTGAGAAGGTCAAGGGAAAGAACAGCACTACATATAAATATTTATTTGATGAGGTTTATAAGGATCTGTTTATCTAAAAAAAACTTGCTACTTATTGCATGGCTAGATTACGCCTGTGTTTCCACCACACGTCTGAAATTTAGTGATTCAACCACAAAATGTATTTTATGGTGTTTAAAAAGTTGATCCTAATGAAGTTGAGGGCCCACTCAAACACATCCTCTGGAGATCCTAAAGAGTGCCACAGAGACTCATTAGACATCTATCTCCCATCTGTACAACAAATAGCACAACTTCATGTAACTGCCTGTAAGGTGTTTATGAGTCTACTGCACAATTACCTCAGACAGAATTTTGTCTTAAAGCGGTGTTTCAGCTTAAAATTTTTTTTTTTTAAAGTCAGCAGCTAAAAACAAAGTCGCTGCTGACTTTTAATAAGTACACTTACTGTCAGGAAAATCGTGGTTCCAGGCGGGTGATTGGCGCGCGCCGACGCGCGCCGACGCATGGTGGTGTGCGCGTTCCCGTGAGCGCGGGCTTGCGTGCGCGCGCGCGCTGGCGTCCAAGGGCGCGCGCCCTGTGATTCACATACACCTGTATGGACTGTTGGCGCCAATGGGGCTATTTAATCAAGCAGCACCTGCTGGCTAGTGCTGCCTGATCTTCAGTATACCTGATATCTGCACCAGCCACTACCTTGTTCCTGTGATCTCTCAGTGATCTGTTTGTTCCTGTGTTATACCCTGCTTACCTGTAAAGACCTTGGCTTAACCCTTTGGACTATCCGGATTTCCGCCTGCCCCAGACCTCTGCTTGACCGACCATTCTCCTGCCAACTCCTTTGTACTGTGCTGTTTGAACGTTGCCGACTTCTGCTTGGATTTGGACTTCTTATATCTCCTGCTCAAGGGACCTGCATCTGCTTATCCTGTATTATATCCGGCTTACAGTGAGTTTCACCACCTGTATTGGGAACCCCATCACCATCCCTTACCCGCTGAGTGACGTGAGTTTACCTACCGTTATTTCACCTTGCTGTCAGTGAACTCTACATACCGGAACTTACCTTACTACTTGTGAACCCTGCTTACCTGCACTTCACCTCATCAACAGCGGACCGCCATCACCAACTTCCGGACCCCTACATCAGGCTCCCTTACCCTTCCTGACTTCCGTGCCTCCTGTACCCACCTCCAGGGGCCGTCAGTCGGATCCGTACGGGAGACCTCCTCCTGCCCAATTGGACTCATCTGTCAGGTACGTGCCGTTTGTGATACTTACCCTCCCAGGGCGCCCGCGATGCTGTTCGTGGAGGCCGAGATGTCCCTCGGCGTTCCGGATCCAGCGCCGCCATCCTCAGTAATTGAAATGGCTTTGCGCGGCCTACTGCGCATGCGCGAGTCGGCGCGCAGCCTACTGCGCATGCGCGAGCAGGATTTGTGAATGGGGAACGCAATGTGTTGTGGGACACAGTTCCCATAACACACTGCGCCCCATTCACTAGACGACGGAAGGAGAGAAGATCACCGCGGTGCTGGAGGAGGCAGATTAGGACAATATGCCTAGCAACAGCCATTTCTGGTAAGTAAAAAAAATAATTTTTTTTTCATTTGAAATTGTTACTAACATTTTTAAAAGTTTTTGTTTTCAGGGTGTCCCACCACTTTAAGTTTTAATAAAATAGAAGTGCAACACTAAAATTTTCGAGTTCAAAAAGTGGGATTTTATTCCAAACTTATGATAAAAAGTATATATTGCTTAATAAAAATTGAAAAGAGAGGGAAGATAAAAAAAAGGTTAAGACAGGGTTTTAACGTGCAATGGAAAGAGGTAAAAAAAATTGTTTTATTGAAATATTGGCTTATCATAAAGAAGGGCAAAATACGTAATAGTTGTCTCTCAGTAAACCAAAATTGATATACAGAAAGTCACCAGCAATTAGAGACAGGTGGTAAAAAGTGATATACATTCCCTAATAAAAAATATACTTTTCTACAAAAAGAAAGGATTTTTTGTAAGTGCAGTGTAGGTGGTGTAAAAATGTAAGTTAGAAAGTTAGAAGGAGAAAAACGTTTATAACAGTGGTTACTCTCAAAGAATGGGGATAATTGTGGTGTATATATACTGTGTACTGCAGTGCCCTTGTGGCTTGCAGTATAATGGTCATAATAAAGTATGGTTGAACAAAAAGAAAGCAGGACATATTCATAACCTAAACATAAAGAGATTATACATATACCTGTATATATAAACAGAAGGTTCTCTGTAAGGGGACTTATTAGGGATACTTAAAGTACCTGTAATGTTTATTGTACATCCTACAAAAAATCATACCGTAAAACATATAAATTGTCCATCATCAAGTGGTTATTGTCAGCAATAGCAAAATAAATTACCCCCCTTCAAGGTCCTGCTAATGAAAAACTATAAGCACTTATTCATAGGTTAAACAGAAGCATAATTCATGTATCTGTTGACACCAACAAATATAGAGGCAGGGCTTGTGCATTCTCAGTGGGTTTCAAAGAACATTTGGATTCTAGGTTATTACAGTTCTGGGAATTGACAAAATTAGCCGTTGGAGAGTAAGTAATTTGATTAGAGAATTGTCAAAAGAGAAGCTAAACAGATTTCTGAGACTGATTACCTGCATCTAGATAGGTTAAATATTGAACATAATATTGTTTTATTAGTAATAAGTAAATACAGTATATGTTGATATACAGTATCTCACAAAAGTGAGTACACCCCTGACATTTTTGTAAATATTTTATTATCTTTTCATGTGACAACACTGAAGAAATGACACTTTGCTACAATGTAAAGTAGTGAGTGTACAGCTTGTATAACAGTGTAAATTTGCTGTCCTCTCTAAATAACTCAACACACAGCCATTAATGTATAAATGGCTGGTAACAAAAGTGAGTACACCCCTAAGTGAAAATGTCCAAATTGGGCCCAAAGTGTCAATATTTTGTGTGGCCACCATTATTTTCCAGCACTGCCTTAACTTTCTTGAGCATGGAGTTCACCAGAGCTTCGCAGGTTACCACTGGAGTCCTCTTTCACTCCTCCATGACGACATTACGGAGCTGGTGGATGTTAGAGACCTTCTGTTTTAAGGATGCCCCACAGATGCTCAATAGGATTTAGATCTGGAGACATGCTTGGCCAGTCCATCACCATTACCCTCAGCTTCTTTAGCAAGGCAGTGGTCAGCTTGGAGGTGTGTCTGGGGTCATTATCATGTTGGGATACTGCCCAGTCTCCAAAGAGAGGGGATCATGCTCTGCTTCAGTATGTGACAGTACATGTTGGCATTCATGGTTCCCTCGATGAACTGTAGCACCCCAGTGGTGACAGCACTCATGCAGCCCCAGACCATAACACTCCCACCATCATGTTTGACTAGGGGTGCAATGGATCAAAAAACTCACGGATCGGATCGATCCTCGGATCAGAGTCACGGATCGGATCATTTTTCGGATCAGCAAATAATAATTGAATTTGCAAAAACCTGTGAAAATTACGCTACCATATAGTCCCCATTGTAATATCCACGTCATCTCCCCCACTGTAATATCCACGTCATCTCCCCCACTGTAATATCCACGTCATCTACCCCACTGTAATATTGTCTGAGTATGGCTGAGTATTGGCAGGGTATGGCCGAGTATTGGCAGGGTATGGCAGAGTATTGGCAGGGTATGGCCGAGTATTGGCAAGGCATGGCAGAGTATTGGCAGGGTATGGCAGAGTATTGGCAGGGTATGGCCGAGTATTGGCAGGGTATGGCCGAGTATTGGCAGGGTATGGCAGAGTATTGGCAGGGTATCGCAGAGTATTGGCTGGGTAATGCAGAGTATTGGCTGGGTAATGCAGAGTATTGGCTGGGTAATGCAGAGTTTGTTTACAAGTGATTGCTCTGTCATTTGACGGAGCGATCACATTGTAAACCGCGGCCGGGTGTACCAAGATGGCCGCCGCTCCGGAGCTAGGCCGAAGCCGCGGCCTTTCCTAAGGCCAAGGCCATGCAGCGCTCTGCGGATCACGGGGTGTGTCGATCCGAACAGGGTGACCCGTTCGTATCACGGATCGGCGACGATCCATTGCACCCCTATGTTTGACTGTATGCAAGACACACTTGTCTTTGTACCCCTCACCTGGTTGCCACCACACACGCTTGACACCATCTGAACCAAATCATTTTATCTTGGTCTCATCAGACCACAGGACAGTTCCAGTAATCCATGTCCTTAGTCTGCTTGTCTTCAGCAAACTGTTTGCAAGCTTTCTTGTGCATCATCTTAAGAAGAGGCTTCCTTCTGGGATGACAACCATGTAGACCAATTTTATGCAGTGTGCGGCGTATGGTCTGAGCACTGACAGGCTGACCCCCCGCCCTTTCAACCTCTTGGCAATCTTCTTCTAGCTTAGGACATCTTTATGTATAGCAACAATTATTTTTCAAATCCTCAGAGAGTTCTTTACCATGAGGTGTCATGTTGAACTTCCAGTGCCCAGTATGAGAGCAAAAGAGCGATAACACCAAAGACCTGCTCCCTATTCACACCTGAGACCTTGTAACACTAATGTCACATGACACTGGGGAGGGAAAATGACTAATTGGTCACAATTTGGACATATTCACTTAGGGGTGTACTCACTTTTGTTGCCAGCGTTTAGACATTAATAGCTGTGTTGAGTTATTTTGAGTGGACAGCACCTTTACACTGTTATACAAGCTGTACTACTTTACATTCTAGCAAAGTGTCATTTCTTCAGTGTTGTCACATGAAAAGATATAGTAAAATATTTACAAAAATGTGAGGGGTGTACTCACTTTTGTGAGATACTGTACATCCTGTTTCTTGTATATAAACCTTTATTATTATTAATATCATTATTATTATTTTATCTATATTACAGTATATCTATATATGATTGATTATATGTTTATACTGGAACCTGTGAGCTATGGTTATATGCATGCTTAAATATATTTTGTGTTTTGGCATCTTAGTTTAGGTATCAAAGATGGTTATTTATTTATTTTTTTCGTTAAGCCTGTAAGGCCTCTTTCACACATGCTGTCCGATCAGGTCCACCTCTCTATTCACCTCTATGGAGCGACGGATGTCAGCTGTGACATATCTGCTGACATCTGCTGCTATCCGATTCATTCCCGTCTGCCAAATCCAGATGGATGGAAACCCTATTTTTCATCCGTCTGGCGGATCGGATGGAATCGGATGAAAACGGACAGGCGGATCCGTTTTTATCCGATCTTCCATAGAGGACAGCGGGGCTCTGACTGGTCCATCTCAGCACAGTGAGCGGAGACGCACCTGTCATCCACCTGCTTAGCAGGGATCAGTGGATCGATCTCTGCTGAGCAAGTGCAGTCTGTCAAAACGGATGTGCCCTGTGTGAAAGGGGCCTAAGCGGAATAAAATATATAAATACATTCCTCCATCTACACAAGTGAGGTGGATGGAGGAATCCCCCCCCCCCCCCCCCCCCCCCCACATCCATCTGGGACATTGTATTCTGACAGCTGCTCCCCCTGATGTCTGAATACACTGATCAGTAACTGCAGCTGCGAATTGAGGAAAGTCTTTCTACTCGTCCATTTAACAGAAGTTGTTCAAACGATCAAATTCTGTTGAACAGCAATGACCACACACTGATTGAAATTCAGCTGATCCTTGCTAAATAGCCAGCTTAATTGTTTTGTATTTTTTGCTTTGAACCCACTCTTCATCATGGCAAAATACTGCTCTCACTTCACAGTTTATACATAAAAGCTTGTACTATAGAAATAACAATCTTACAATCAGGTCCTTTCATGTCATGTACATAGCAGTATATGTGGATGTATGGCTATAGAAACTGACCGTTGGCAGAGGAAACAGAAACAGATACCATAGTAGCTAGGAGTCAGTTCACGGACCAGTGCTGCCACCAATGCAAGTCTTACATCAGTGGCAGCAAAAGAGTTTATTTTTTTTACTTTTCCTCTGTCTTTAACAAGAGTTGAGATCAACCACATAGAGAGTGCCTTGTTTTTAGTGAGTTGCCAGATTCGTATACAAATACTCCTTGTTTAACAACTTACCTGTTTAACGACCACTCGGATTTAGAACCAGCTCTCCCCACCCGAACTACGCATTATACATCATTGTATTGTACAGTACGGAATTTTCATTTGTGATCTGTACTTATGCAAATTAAAACAACGTTATTGAACTGGAGTTGTGTGTTTAGGCCTTTTTTTCACAATACAGTATAGTACAGTAGTTGAATGCTTAAAATATTGATTACTTGTGGCTCCTCGTTTAACAACCAATTCGTTTAACGACCTGGTCATTGGAACGGAACCTGGTCATTAAGTGAGGCGTACCTGTATTTGGAAGAGGAACTGTAAAGTACAGCCTTTGAATTGCACTGAAAAGCAGGAAGTAAGATCTGAATATGTAACCAGCAAATATGGTAGCCATCACGTACCTAAAAGAAACATTGAAGAGAGTATACATTTTTGAAGTCTTGTTTCAAGTATCATGTTTAGAAATAAATTACAGACACAAAAAATAAAACATTTCACAAACTTTTTCTTTGTTTGCAGCTTTACTTTTTTTTCCGCAATACAGTTAGTACAATGGTCGCTAAGATGTTTAAACAACTGTACATAAATTCTCATTTCAGATCGGGTCTTTATTAGATGTTAGAGGAATGAAAACCTGCCTACCTAATTTCCTCTACTTTATCTCATTAGGTATAACTGAGCTGAAAACATTGTTTCCTATAAAGCTGTTTTATAGTTGCAGATTTAAGTGCTTTACTTTACTTTCTTTCCAGTTCACTTGTTGCCTCTTGTATCATTCTGGATGTGATCATCAACCTGTTCCCCCGAGTACCACATATTATCAATTTAAATTGCACTTTATGATTAATACGCTGTGGACTTCTCTTACTTACTTTAAAAGCCCCTTGAGTTCAAAAAAAATTATTTTATGTTTCAAAGCAATCTCATAAAAACGGATTGGCGCTTTTGATTACATACACAGATGTTGTATTTTTGGTAAACATTTCTCTATGTTGGTTTGAGGCTCTCTAAAGATATTTGAGATGAATAAATAATCAATATTTAATGTATGACTTAGAGTCAAGTCACTGAATTGGTATCTACTGTAAAAAGTATTATAGTAAGTATATATATAGTACACCCCTCACATTTTTGTAGATATTTTATTATATCTTTTCATGTGACAACACTGAAGAAATTACACTTTGCTACAATGTAAAGTAGTGAGTGTACAGCTTGTATAACAGTGTTAAAGGTGCTGTCCCCTCAAAATAACTCAACACTAGGGATGAGCCGAACACCCCCCCGTTCGGCTCGCACCAGAACCCGCGAACGGACCTAAAGTCCGTGCGAGCTTTAGAACCCTATTAGTTATAATGGATGCGAATGCTCATTTTAAAGGCTAATATGCATGTTAATGTCATAAAAAGTGTTTGGGGACCTGGGTCCTGCCCCAGGGGACATGTATCAATGCAAAAAAATTTTTTTAAAACGGACGTTTTTTCAGGAGCAGTGATTTTAATAATGCTTAAATTGAAACAATAAAAGTGTAATATTCCTTTAAATTTCGTACCTGGGGGGTGTCTATAGTATGCCTGTGAAGGGGCGCATGTTTCCCGTGTTTAGAACTGTCTCTGCGCAAAGTGTCATTTTTGAAAGTAAAAAAGCTATTTAAAATCACTCGCGGCTAATGTTAATTCACGGCTCCCGTAACACAGAGAACAGTGATTCATTGAAACTCATTCATAAAAAAAAGTCATTGATAAAAAATAAAAAAAATGAAAAAAAAAAAGCGTAGGGGTCCCCCCAAATTCAATAACCAGGCCCTTCAGGTCTGGGATGGATATTAAGGGGGATCCCAGCCAAAAAAAAAAAAAAAATGGCGTAGGGTCCCCCTCAAAATCCATACCAGACCCTTGAGGTCTGGTATGGATTTTAAGGGGAACCCTAGCCAAAAAAAATGGCGTGGGGTCCCCCTCAAAATCCATACCAGACCCTTATCCGAGCACGCAACCTGGCAGGCCGCAGGAAAAGAGGGGGGGACGAGAGCGCCCCCCCCCTCTCGCCTGAACCGTACCAGGCCACATGCCCTCAACATTGGGAGGATGCTTTGGGGGTCTAAGACCCCTAAAGCACCTTGTCCCCATGTTGATGAGGACAAGGGCCTCTTCCCCACAACCGTGCCCGGTGGTTGTGGGGGTCTGCGGGTGGGGGGCTTATCGGAATCTGGAAGCCCCCTTTAACAAGGGGACCCCCAGATCCCGCCCCCCCCCCTGTGTGAAATGGTAAGGGGGTACAAAAGTACCCCTACCATTTCACCAAAAAAGTGGCAAAAATTGTAAAAATGACAGGAGACAGTCTTTGACAATTCCTTTATTAAAATCTTCTTTCTTCTTTCTTCATCCTTCGGTTTCTTCATCTTCTCCTTCCTTCATCTTCTTCCATCTTCTTCTTCCATTTTCTTCTTCCTCCGATCCGCTTCTTCTTGCGCTGGTCTTCTCGTCCTTCTCGTCCGGCATCTTCTTCCGTCGGCGTCGGTGTCGGTGTCTTCTTGGGCCGCTCCGCGCAATGGGAGGCTCCCGCTGTGTGAGGCTCTGCTCCATCTGACAGGTCTTTTAAAACGGAGGGCACCTGGTGACCCCGCCCCCCTCTGACATCATGGGGAAAGCCATCATGGAATTCCCCATGACGTCTCTGCGCGTCAGAGGGGGCGGGGTCACCAGGTGCCCTCCATTATAAAAGACCTGTCAGATGGAGCGGAGCCTCACACAGCGGGAGCCTCCCATTGCGCGGAGCGGCCCAAGAAGACACTGACGCCGACGCCGACGGAAGAAGATGCCGGACGAGAAGGACGAGAAGACCAGCGCAAGAAGAAGCGGATCGGAGGAAGAAGAAAATGGAAGAAGAGGATGGAAGAAGATGAAGGAAGGAGAAGATGAAGAAACCGAAGGATGAAGAAAGAAGAAAGAAGATTTTAATAAAGGAATTGTCAAAGACTGTCTCCTGTCATTTTTACCATTTTTGCCACTTTTTTGGTGAAATGGTAGGGGGTACCCCCTTACCATTTCACACAGGGGGGGGGGCGGGATCTGGGGGTCCCCTTGTTAAAGGGGGCTTCCAGATTCCGATAAGCCCCCCGCCCGCAGACCCCCACAACCACCGGGCACGGTTGTGGGGAAGAGGCCCTTGTCCTCATCAACATGGGGACAAGGTGCTTTAGGGGTCTTAGACCCCCAAAGCATCCTCCCAATGTTGAGGGCATGTGGCCTGGTACGGTTCAGGCGAGAGGGGGGGCCGCTCTCGTCCCCCCCTCTTTTCCTGCGGCCTGCCAGGTTGCGTGCTCGGATAAGGGTCTGGTATGGATTTTGAGGGGGACCCCACGCCATTTTTTTTGGCTAGGGTTCCCCTTAAAATCCATACCAGACCTCAAGGGTCTGGTATGGATTTTGAGGGGGACCCTACGCCATTTTTTTTTTTTTTTTTGGCTGGGGTTCCCCTTAATATCCATCCCAGACCTGAAGGGCCTGGTTATTGAATTTGGGGGGACCCCTACGCTTTTTTTTTGTTTTTTATTAATGAATGACAGTTCTCTGTGTTACAGGAGCCATCAATTCATTAGCCGCGAGTGATTTTAAATAGCTTTTTTCCTGCAAAAATGACACTTTTTTGCAGGGAAAGTTCTAAGCACAGGAAACCTGCCCCCTTCACAGGCCACCTATAGACACCCCCCAGATGTGATACTGCAATGCTGTTCTAACAGCATGCACACACATATCCCCAGAAATAGAGCACATATTGTTGTCAGCAGTCAGCAGCACACTGACACGCTGACACTGACTGAAACATAATATGCGAGGCCGCCAGCGCGGCGGCCTCTTATACCGTGAGGCGTGTACTAAAGCCCCTGAGCTATAATTGGCTACAGGCATCCTGCCTGTAGCCAATTATGGCTCTCCTCGCTGCCGGCGCTGTGATTGGCCAAGCATGCGGGGTCACAGTGCATGCTTGGCCAATCATCAGCCAGCATTGCACTGCGCGGGCCGCAATGCATTGCGGGGCCGCTCGCATCACACGAATTTGATGCGAGCGGCCCCAATAGTTCTGGGCTCGCCGAGCGAGCGAACACCCGGTGCTCGATTCGAACATGGGTTCGAATCGAACACCGGGCTCATCCTTACTCAACACACAGCCATTAATGTCTAAACCGCTGGCAACAAAAGTGAGTACACCCCTAATGCCGCGTACACACGAGAGGACTTTTCGACAGCAAAGGTCTGACGGAACGAATCGGTCAGGACAATTCGATCGTGTGTGGGCTCTATCGGACTTTTGCTGTCGAAAAATCTGACAGACCTTTGAAATAGAACATGTCTTAAATTTTCACGCAGAATTTCCGCTGGACCCAGTTCCTATCGAAAAATCTGCTCGTCTGTGTGCTAGTCCAACGAACAAACAATGACGCTAGGGCAGCTATTGGCTACAAACTTCCTTATTCTAGTCCAGTCGTACGTCATCACGTTCGAATCCGTCAGAATTTAGTGTGATTGTGTGTGGCCAAGGCCGGTCATTCGAAAAGTTTGTCGGAACTCCGTTGAACGTCCGTCGTAAAGACCGTCAGACCTAGTCAGTCAAAAAAGTCCGCTCGTGTGTACGCGGCATAAGGGAAAATGTCCAAATTGGGCCCAATTAGCCATTTTCCCTCCCTGGTGTCATGTGACTCGTTAGTGTTACAAGGTCTCAGGTGTGAATGGGGAGCAGGTGTGTTAAATTTGGTGTTGCTCTCACTCTCTCATACTAGTCACTGAAAGTTCAACTTGGAACCTCATGGCAAAGAACTCTCTGAGGATCTTAAAAAAAAGAATTATTGCTCTACATAAAGATGGCATAGGCTATAAGAAGATTGCCAAGACCCTGAAACTGAGCTGCAGCATGGTGGCCAAGACCATACAGCGGTTTAACAGGACAGTTTCCCCTCAGAACAGGCCTCACCATGGTCGACCAAAGAAGTTGAGTACACGTGTTCAGCGTCATAGCCAGAGGTTGTCTTTGGGAAATAGACGTATGAGTGCTGCCAGCATTGCTGCAGAGGTTGAAGGGATGCAGGGTCAGCCTGTCAGTGCTCAGACCATACACCGCACACTGCAATGAAATTGGTCTGCATCTCATCTCAGAAGGAAGCCTCTTCTAAGGATGATGCACAAGAAAGCCTGCAAACAGTTTGCTGAAGACAAGCAGACTAAGGACATGGATTACTGGAACCATGACCTGTGGTCTAATGAGACCAAGATAAAATTATTTGGTTCAGATGGTGTCAAGCGTGTGTGGCGTGAACCAGGTGAGGACTACAAAGACAAGTGTGTCTTGCCTACAGTCAAGCATGGTGGTGGGAGTGTCATGGTCTGGGGCTGCATGAGTGCTGCCAGCACTGGGGAGCTACAGTTCATTGAGAGAACCATGAATGCCAACATGTACTGTGACATACTGAAACAGAGCATGATCCCCTCCCTTGAGAGACTGGGCTGCAGGGCAGTATTCCAACATAACGACCCCAAACACACCTCCAAGTTGACCACTGCCTTGCTAAAGAAGCTGAGGGTAAAGGTGATGGACTGACCAGGCATGTCTCCAGACCTAACCCCTATTGAGCATCTGTGGGCTATCCTCAAACGGAAGGCGGAAGAGTAAGAGTGCCTCAACTCCTCCATGATGTCATCATGGAGGAGTGGAAGTGGACTCCAGTGGCAACCTGTGAAGCTCTGAGGAACTCCATGCCCAAGAGGGTTAAGGCAGTACTGGAAAATAATGGTGGCCACACAAAATATTGACACTTTGGGCCCAATTTGGACATTTTTACTTAGGGGTGTACTTGTTGCCAGCGGTTTAGACATTAATGGCTGTGTGTTGAGTTATTTTGAGGGGACAGCAAATTGACACTATTATACAAGCTGCACACTCACTACTTTACATTGTAGCAAAGTGTCATTTCTTCAGTGTTGTCACATGAAAAGATATAATAAAATATTTACAAAAATGTGTGGGTTGTACTCACTTTTGTGAGATACTGTATATATACTCCACTGAAATTGAAAACCTGGGAAAACTTTGTCTGATTTAAACTAAAAGGCAATGCTGTTTTCATACTGCAATGATATTATCACACCCTTCACTTTATTGACTGCTGGTTCACAGTTGAATCATGAATTCTCCAGCAGGTCGATGGGTGGTGGCTCTGGTGGTGGTCTCCAGGGTGAATCATGGTTGTATAGCTTTTAGAATTCTTTCTATCATTGTAGACATTCACCAAGGGAGCTAACAAAAGTGCCATTTACTTTCTTGGTGTTGTCATTGTTTGACTTGGATTAACCACCCTCTCTTGAGGGTCTGATACAGTGTACAATACTGGTGCCTGTATACTGCTTTTTCCAGGTTGACTTTCGCACTATTACAGTAGGTTTCTCGTTCCACCCTTATCTTCTGTCTTTGTACAATTGCTGGAATTGCTTAAAATTGGCATGTTTGATTTGATTCTGTTTATCCACCAGATCTAGGCAGTCATCCGAAATCCATAACTAAGTGGATGTCAAATAAATAGACATAGATGGTGTCACATTCCAGCCTGGGCTGATATCTGTTTTTCTTCTAAATCAACATCATCCAATAGTTTGAATGTAATTTGTTGGATATGGTGATTTGGAGTTCTTGTCAGAGCACCAGATCCCTCAAACGTGTCAATTTCAATTTAGTTGATGAAGATGCCTTAGATTGGACAAATTTGGGGTTGGATCCAAAGCCAGGCCCTTGCATTGCATGTACTGTACATCATTGAGCAACTGCTAGAATCAGGAACTGATTAAGATGTTGTCTAAGTCGAACATCTTCACGAGATATGAGTTTGTTTTTGCAAGGGTGCTAAAAAGTGACTGTTTCCCGCTACCAGGCTGTTCGCCACAGTGAAAGACAGCACACTCAGTCCATTGTCATTGATCTCGCCATGGCCAAAACTGCTCAGCATTTCTTCTCATCCGGTCTTGTGCACACTGATGTAAGCTTTGAAATCAGCTCTGCCTGCAAGATTGACGCCATCTTGTGTTGGAGATACTTGCAATTGTCATCCTTGGCTGCACCTGAATGGTCTCGGTTGGGGCCCAGGTGGATAGAATATAGATCTTGACTGTGCCATTGACTGTGAGAAGTGCTTGACAATCTAATATTGGTTAAAAGGCCATTACACTTGTGGTGGCCCATCTGTTCACCACAAAGCTGACCCCAGCTTCTTATTTTTCACAGCCAAAGAAGAATAGCATCAATGTTTCATTGATAGTTGATGTTGTTGTTTTTTACTGATTAATAAGCTACCTCTATTAACACTTGCTTGCTTTGAGGGTAGGAATGCTTAGAATTTATGTTAAGACTGTGAGATGTTAGATCTGATATTCTAGAAGATTGGGAACTACTGAGCACAGAGTACAGACTATGCTGACAGCTATGTTGCTGACTGTCCTTTCAAAGCTGACACTGCCAGTTGTCACAGAAAGAAGTCTCTGGGGGCCCCATCAAAATATTTCTATTGGGCACTATGATCTTTAGTTACGTCCCAAATTAGGAGATATATTGTAATAGATAACATCCTCTGCATTGTCATTGCTTTTCTTTTTTTTGCTTAGCCCTTGCATCCTAATTTGATTTAGAAAAAAACCTTGTGTTAAAGCTGACATTTACTGTAGGTATGGCATTTTTTTTGGAGTTACATACAGTGCAGCTTGGACCACTGTAAGTATACATGTGGCATACCTGGCCAATCTTTGTGAAAGCTGTAAATCCCTGTAATAGACACCACTAATACAGGATACAGGATACAATACTGCTTGCATCTTGGTCCCGTGTGGCTTCCTTGTCAACACAAGGAGTTGCTCGCTTGGCATGGCCACCAATTACTTTGCATTTTCTTAATGAACGTAAAGTGTTCTCTGATTACACGAGGTGGAGAGGAGGTACTGTGATGTCACGAGTCAACATAGCATATTTAATATTGTATTTATAAACTTTATTGAGGGGTGTACTGTGAATTTTATTGATACTATAAAAAAGTGACAGATCATTTGCAGTAGTAGACTTTACTATAGTTAGGCATTTGAAAGAGTTACATTCCAGTAAATCAGCACTACTTTGATAACTTAGCACCATATTGTCTGTTAAACAGGAGGAGGAGACTAGAGCATCACCTCCTGGCTGAAATGAAAACATGAAATATTCATATTCAATATTTCAAGGTTAATAGACTAAATGTATAGTTTTTTTATAGTCATATTGTCTTTTTATGGCCATAATAAAAAAAAAAATTATGTGTAATTATCCATACAGTCCCATATTCCGCTCAACTGGTAATCAGCATCACAAATCATACCAGCAAGGGAAAAGGTCTGGCGGAATTTTATTTATGTAACCCTCGTACACACTAATGTGTTTTTTTCATTCAACCCAGCTCAGGATGGAGCCACTGTACTAACAACCCAATGTTAGTACATACAATCTCCCCTGCTGTGCTATTGTGTTCTGACAGGGGGACGCCATTGGCTGAGAGTGATGCCTGGGAGCCAGTCAGCAGAACTTTTTTGTTCATGACCCCTAATCATGACCCGACAGGACCGGCTGCTGTACACATGGGCAAAATGTCGGCCAGATTCTATTGCCACCCAACACCCGATGCCGCCTGACATTCGGGCTGTGTGTACTAGGCTTTAGTCTGGACAATAAACAAAAAAAATGGGTAAAAAACGTTGCCTACGGCCACTTTTGGAGACATTTAAAAACCATACTGGGTATGGCAAAGAGTGCATTACGAAAAAGAGTATAGCAGCAGATTTTATCTTTCAAATGTGACCAGGAATCTAACTGCTGACAACAATTGTAATCTAACATGTGTTCCATAAAGCAAGCTAATGCACAAATGCACAATAATAATAATAATGCACAGCATTATTTTCAATTTTAGCATGGCTTCTTATTTTATTTCAAAATGTTCTGATTTCTTTCAAGGGGACTGTAGCAAAATAAATAGATGTACGCATGCATTTAACTCTGATCTCCAGCCTTACCTTCTGTCTTGCAACATTGTATAGGCTCCTCTTCTTTACTGAAATTTCTTACACTGATTTCATAGCACTCTGTGAGTTTTTCACAGTGTGCATTAGAGGCTGCAGCAAGGCAAAAAAGAGGCAATCTCATTTCCTGGCTGGAGGACCTCCAGGATACATTTGACTTTCCTGTTTAGCCTGGCTGTCCCTGGCCTTTTCTTTTCATTCATTGTATTTCATTTTTTTTTAATGATGGGCACAGCATCACTTTTGGGCTTTTAGCAGAGCAGTCTGCATGCAAATGCAGCCTGCCTAGAAATAGCCACTCCTCCAGACTGACATCAACCTATCAAGACATTCTTATATTTACATAACTCCTCTCAGCCCATTGAGGGCTTTTCAGTGAGCCAAGGCGCTCCAACTATGCATGATTAGCCTGCATTGCATAGAGAAGCAGAGATGCACTCTTAATGTCACTGCATCCATAATAAGGTATTTAATGAAAACAGATTATAGTAGACTATACTTTAGCTTTAGCTGCCATCCACACCTTAAATATATTCAAAGTTACCAAGGGAGCTTCTGGCGGATAGTTTGCATCAAATAACCCAAGCTCCCACCCTGCTTCTGCTTGGATAGGACAACAATCCATTTTGTGTCCAACTCCTTTCTAGGTCTTTATATGACATTCCTGGCCATTAGCCTTTATTTTTCTATTTATTTTTTCCAAAAGGTTTTTATTTTTTTTGTCAAACAAACATGTTAACATGTGGTATTTTACAGAAATATTGAACATATACAGTAAGTTAAGCAGTATGAATAACAGGTTAGGGTACAGTTAGCGTTCTTTGTCGGTCATAGAAACCCTGATATGCAACATCAAGACGGCCAAGCATTTCAAGTGAAGTCATGCTATTATTTAATACAAATTCAAAGAGAAAAAAAAAAACTCTTTGTTGTAACTTTGTATAACCGTTATGTCTTTCAAAGTGGGTTCTATAGATGTAGGGGAATCACACATAGGTACAGATCTGATTCCAGTATTGTGAGAGTTGTAATCAATCAGTCTCTTTTTGGTTATCTAGATCATCTCTATGTGTGCTTAGGTGTTCTCTAAGTGTAATGGGAGGGTCGGATGCAATATATATGCAGTATTTAGCTGTCTATAACCTGTTAGGGTCATTAGTTGTGGAAAGGGGGGAGATGGGATGTGGGAGGGTAGGGAGAATGGGTCCTAAAAAGAAGAGGGGATGAGATTCTGAGTGCAGATGCTGGGGGGTTTTGATAATACCTATAGGAGCTAATCATTAATCTGGGGGAGGAGGGGTTTTGAGAGAGGGGGGTGTGAGGGGGGACAAGGTTAATGCCTCTGGGAATAAGGTTGACCGTCTCTTGCTTCCCACCTCATGGGGTTATCTGAGAGATGTCTGTAGACTTCTATGGAATTATGAGGAGGGGACGGTGCTTTTAGCCATGTAAGGTCCAGTGTCCTGGTTTAGGTGTGATTGAGAATCAGTCTTGGTTGCTAGGAGCGTTTAAAAGGGAGTATTCCGCTGTGGTCTGGAAGGGTTTCCAGCATGCCAATTTGATGCCAAATTTGCTGGGGGAGTCTCATGCTATGTGAATTAATTCCTCTAACTCAGCAATTCTTCTGATTCTGCCTACCCATTCTTTCAGTGACTGGATGGTTTGGGACTTCCAATATATGGGTATGCACTGTTTTGCTGCATTTATCATGTGCATTGCCAGGGATTTGTGGTAGGCGCGATGTGATAGATTGGAGTGATGTAGGAGAAATTGGGCAGGTGACCATTCTAAGTTATACGAAGTGACAAGGGAAGTTATGCGGTGCACTTCTTTCCAGAAGGCTTGAATTTGTGAGCATTCCCACCAAATGTGAATCAGTGTGTCAGGTTGTGAATAACATCTCCAGCAGGAATCCGAGATTGCTGGGTTGAATTTGTGTAGTAGTTCGGGAGTGCGATACCAGCGGGATTGGATTTTGTATCCGTTTTCCTGAGTTGAAACATTAATGGATCCTTTGTGGATGTTGAGGTAAATGTTACCCAAGTCTATGGGTGTTAAGCCCCATACACACGGTCGGATTTTCCGATGGATTCTGTCCTATCAGACAATGTTGTCGGAAATTCCGACCGTGTGTAGGCACCATCGGACAGTTTCCATCGGATTGTCCGACGGACAAAGTCCTATCTCCTGCTGGATAGATTTTTTGATAACAAAGTCCGATCACACCAAATCCGATCGTGTGTAGCGAATTCCGACGGACAAAGTGCTACGCATGCTCAGATCACATTACAAGACCAAAGCTATTGGCTACTAGCCTCTACGTAGTCCCGTCGTAGGCAACAAACGTCACCACGGTCAGAATGATCGGATTTTCCGACAACTTTGTCAGACCGTGTATACGCAAAACCAACATCGGACAAAGTACGATGGAGATGATCCGACGGACCTGGTCCTCGGATAATCCGAGCGTGTGTATGGGGCTTAAGAGATAATGACAGATCTTTCTCCCATATTTTACACATTGCAGGGGTATTGGGTTGACAATCCATGAAAAGAAGGGAATGTGTGGTCTAAATAAAGTGTGTTTGAGGGGACTTCTGGGTGCAGAGGTGTTCAAAAGGCATGAGCTGTCGAGCGCATGAGGATTTCCTGTCTAATGTTCCTAGGTAATGTGTGATTAATAAGTATGTCCATGGTGGTATCGGAGGTCTGTCTAACCGTGTAGCAAGGAGCGATGCACTGTCGAGTTTGCCTTGTTCAAAAAACTGATGAGCTAGGACTTTTCCCTCCGACCAATATTGTGTTAAGAAGTCAGCTGTCATGCCTGCGGGGAAATCAGGGTTCATTCTTATTGGAGACCGAGGGCCAGGTATAGTCGAGAGGGAGGATTGTTTACATACCTTGCTAAAGCATTGTGTGGTTGGCCTGATAAGGGGGTGTGATTTGAGTTCCGTGGGGACATGGCGTTCAAGTATCCATGGAAGTGATGCCAAGTGTAGTTTTTCGTAAATTAATCTTCCAGGCCCACCCAATCTTTTGAGGATGTGTGTAGATCCCAGTCTATGATTCTAGTTAAATGCACTGCCTTATAGTAATTTAGGAGGTCTGGAAAGACCAATACCCCCTAGGTGTTTGGGCAGGGCTAAGTGTGTGTATTTTATTCTGGGTTTGCGTCCTCCCCAAATGAATTTGGAGCTAAGGCTTCTATAGGTTTTGAAGAAGGCCTGCAATATGTGTATTGGTACTGTTTGTAATATATACAGCATTCTTGGTAATACGTTCATTTTCAATATCGCCGCCCTTCCAAACCATGAGAACACTGGTCTATTCCAATTTTTTAGGTCAGTCGTCAGTCTGTTCAGCATTGGTAGTGGAATTTGGCTGGCAATTGTATGCCAAGATAGGCAATATCTTCTGACTGCCAACGGTAGGGGAAATTGTCCTTGCATTGTGTGGCTGACGGTAGGGATATGTTGAGGGCGAAAGACTTACAGAAATAGATTTTAAGGTTGGAAATTTAATTGAAGCGTCGGAATTCATTTAGCAGTACCGGTAATGTCGTATGTCGATTTGAGAGAAATAAGGAGGATATCATCTGCGTATGCAGCTAGTTTGTATTCTTTCTGGTTGGTTTTGATCCCTTGGATGTCTGGGTTCTGTCTGATGGAACAAAGTAGAGGCTTGAGGGAAAGGATGAAGAGAATAGGCGACAGGGGACATGCCTGTCTTGTTCCATTATGGATGGAAAAGGCATTCGACAGGGTGTTGTTTACTGCATATAGGGACAGTATAAGACTGAGCATATGCGGTTTTATGTATAATGGTACTGGGTACAGGCGCTACCTATATCACAAGACAATAGTCAACCTATATGGATGTGTGCGTCCATATGCACATGCACTCTTGTATGTCCAGAAATCCCTGTGCACCCTTAACACAACAGGAGCACCAGGAGGCTAGATGCGTGCCTGGACCAGCTGGTTGGAATTTGCTATACTAGGCTGTGTGGAAGACAATAATCATCATTATGTCCGTCTTAGTACGTCAGGTTGATGCATAAATTGATAAGTTGAATAATGTTATTGTGAAATCAAACCAATATAGTGAAACCCAGTAAAAAAATATATATATGTGAACAAAGTGTACCAAAGTTAGATGGAGTGATATAAAATAAGAAGTAATAACCAAATGTGTATGTGCTTTACATAAGCTCATCCATGTGGGCTAACAATAGTCTCACAAGCTATGTAAAATGCACAAGTTGATAAAAAAGAAGACTTCTCAGGGTATGGTGAGGTACCTAGTAACGACACTAGTCACCATACTCCCTAACAGTATATACCCCTCACTGGGGTGTGTTTCGTGGTTCCAAAGAAAGAGCTTAGTGATATTCATGCTTAGGTATGTATATCTATATGCGTGCTCCTGTAAACGTGTGTGATAACACTGCAAAGACCATACATATGGGAGTGTGCCAATACTAATAGGTAGGTATATGTAATCATATGGCGTGACAGGAATGAAGTATTGGGATCTTCAAAGTACTATATACAAAATAATACTATTGCATGTCATACCCAATGGCATTTAACGTATAAGGCACAAAAGTCTCATGTACAATGCAGATTAATGAGGAAGGAAAGTCCAAAATAATAGTGAAATATAAGAACTCCAGGGTAATTGTTCATATTAAGCGGGTGCCTTCTCTGTGCTCGCAGATCATTCAAGTGACTTTGGGTGCTCCCCCCCCAGTGATATCCCACTCACCAGCTCCCTGCACCCCTGCAGGGGCTACAGGCACGTAGATTGCACTTTACCCCGTCCGGGTCACAGCTCCAGACCCTCCAGCTCCTCTGTCAGATTTCTAGACGTGGTGCAGGAAAGCTTCAAGTGTGCTGGTATATTGGTAGGGTAAATCCTCATATGTGGGGGAGACAGAGAAAGGAGACTCCGATAGTGTATTACTTAAAAGTAAGAACTGCCTTTATTAGAAGTAAGTTCTGTGTAAAAAGTAGGAGGGTAAACAGAACACTTCGCTGACAAAAAGTCTAGGAGGCGGGTCACAGGCGGGCCAACAAGGGACACCCGCCTGTGACCCGCCTCCCACGCATGGGAACTGATTCACCCAATCAGGTGGGGGACAGACCTATAGGAGGGCCCAACATCGTGGGGCATTATTTATGACTACACTGTTTATGACCCGCTGATCTATATGGCTTTATATTGATATTTATTATCCACTGTACTTTGTATCCATATGTATAGTAGAGCGGCCCTTTATATTACCCATAAATGAATCTACTCAACATCAATGGATGCTTTGAAGGTGTGGTAACCTTGCCCCCTCCCCATCTACTTGCAATACATACTATCCTGATTGGCTGTCCCAGTTAATAGAGGGATGGGTTCACCCGGGACGCCCGCCTATATATGCAGAGTGTTGTGATTGCGTGACACCGCCGCTGAAGACGTCTATGACGAAACGCGTACGACGGAGCCACGCAATCACGTCCATACGTCACTTCCGGGAATACGGGCTGGTGGAGGGCAGCTGGAACGCAAACAGCTCACCCACAGTGCCGGCTTTTTGTTTCTCGTCCCAGGAAAGTGTACGTTATACCCACCAGCTGAGTTGCCTCACTAGCACTCAGCGGGGGGCTTCGTTCTTTGTTGGCACATCCTTTGTTTTTATATATATTTTTTAATTTTAGACTTTTTGTCAGCGAAGTGTTCTGTTTACCCTCCTACTTTTTACACAGAACTTACTTCTAATAAAGGCAGTTCTTACTTTTAAGTAATACACTCGGAGTCTCCTTTCTCTGTCTCCCCCACATATGAGGATTTACCCTACCAATATACCAGCACACTTGAAGCTTTCCTGCACCACGTCTAGAAATCTGACAGAGGAGCTGGAGGGTCTGGAGCTGTGACCCGGACAGGGTAAAGTGCAATCTTTGTGCCTGTAGCCCCTGCAGGGGTGCAGGGAGCTGGTGAGTGGGATATCACTGGGGGGGAGCACCCAAAGTCACTTGAATGATCTGCGAGCACAGAGAAGGCACCCGCTTAATATGAACAATTACCCTGGAGTTCTTATATTTCACTATTATTTTGGACTTTCCTTCCTCATTAATCTGCATTGTACATGAGACTTTTGTGCCTTATACGTTAAATGCCATTGGGTATGACATGCAATAGTATTATTTTGTATATAGTACTTTGAAGATCCCAATACTTCATTCCTGTCACGCCATATGATTACATATACCTACCTATTAGTATTGGCACACTCCCATATGTATGGTCTTTGCAGTGTTATCACACACGTTTACAGGAGCACGCATATAGATATACATACCTAAGCACGAATATCACTAAGCTCTTTCTTTGGAACCACGAAACACACCCCAGTGAGGGGTATAGACTGTTAGGGTGTATGGTGACTAGTGTCGTTACTAGGTACCTCACCATACCCTGAGAAGTCTTCTTTTTTATCAACTTGTGCATTTTACATAGCTTGTGAGACTATTGTTAGCCCACATGGATGAGCTTATGTAAAGCACATACACATTTGGTTATTACTTCTTATTTTATATAACTCCATCTAACTTTGGTACACTTTGTTCACATATATATATTTTTTTACTGGGTTTCACTATATTGGTTTGATTTTACAATAACATTATTCAACTTATCAATTTATGCATCAACCTGACGTACTAAGACGGACATAATGAGGATTATTGTCTTCCACACAGCCTAGTATAACAAATTCCAACCAGCTGGTCCAGGCACGCATCTAGCCTCCTGGTGCTCCTGTTGTGTTAAGGGTGCACAGGGATTTCTGGACATACAAGAGTGCATGTGCATATGGACGCACACATCCATATAGGTTGACTATTGTCTTGTGATATAGGTAGCGCCTGTACCCAGTACCATTATACATCTTTCTAAAGTATAGGGGTCCCTCACTGAGGCATACCCCTCTTCTTTATTCCCTGGGTGGCGGCAACCTTGTGTTAATCCACCTAAGCGCGGCATTTAAACACACAATCTCTATATGCGGTTTTATGCCCAGTGCATGTAGAACTGCTGCTATGTAATCCCTGGCCACCTTGTCGAATGCCTTCTCGGCATCTAGTGATAGGAAGAAACCTTTTTGTTTTGACTAAGTGATGTGATGATGTAGATTGATGGTTTTTAACGTATTGTCCCTAGCTTCTCTTTCAGGAACGAATCCGACTTGATCTCAGGAGACTATTGAAGGGAGTAGAGGTAGTAATCTATTAGCTAAAAATTTTTTAATTTTTTTTATGTCCACATTAAGAAGTGAAATTGGCCTATAGTTTGCTGCTTGTGATGGATCCTTGTCTGCTTTGGGTATTACTGTTATGTGGGCTTCAAGAATTCCAGGAGTGAGCATATTGGAGTGGGATATGGAATTGAATGCTTTTAGGTAGGGTGTGCATAGTGTTTCTCCAAAGGTTTTGTAGTATGCAGCCGACAGGCCATCTGGTCCAGGACTTTTTCCGGATTTAAATTTTTTCATAGCATCTTTCCATTCCAGTTGTGTGATCGGACCTTTAAGCGTGTCAGCAGAATCAGATGAGATTCCTTTGGGGCAAAATTTGTCTAGGAATGCTATGATTTTATTGCGTCTCGTCTCGGGTGAAGGAACTGATGTGTTTGCTTCGTCAATGTGGTAGAGGGTCGAGTAAAATCTCTCAAATTCATGAGCTATGTCGGCATTTTTCGTGTACATGTCGCCTGTCGGGGAACGTAACTTGTGGACCATTGTTTTGGCTTTTCCCGTGTGTAGTGCTTGGGCTAGCATGTGTCCACTTTTGTTCCCGAATTCATAGAAAAGTTTTTGTGACAACGTATAGTTTTTCCTTATGGTGCAGCCTAGCTCTTCTTGTATGAGTTTATGTGTGCCAATCAGCTCTTGGTATGTTTGTTGTGCTAGCGTCCATTTGTGATGAGCTTCCAATGTCTGAAGTTTTTTAAACAGTTCTGTAAGTCTCTGTTGCCTGTCTTTTTTGATTTAGCCTGCTGTAGAAATAAGCTTTCCTCTTACGACACATTTGTGTGCTTCCCATTGGGTTATTTTGGAAATGTCAGGAGTGTCATTTTCTTTGAAATAATTGTCTAGGCATTTGGTAAGTGTGGTAACATGGGTTTCATTGGTCAGAATCGTGGAGTCTAGTCTCCAAATTTTGTTAGGTGTGATTTTGTCAGGGAGGGACAGGGTGATTGTGATTGGGTGATGATCTGATATGGTCATGAGTTCTATCGTTGCCTTCGTTAGATAAGTGAGGTCATGTTGTGTTAAGAAAAAGTAGTCCAGTCTTGAGTATTTGTTGAGTGGGGCTGAGTAGAAGGTGAAATCTTTTTCTTGTGGTCTAAGGGTGCACCATGTGTCATGTAAAAGGAGAGTTTGTAGACTTAGTTTTATTTGGCGTAAAGCTTTATATGGTAGACTTGAGGTCCCTGTTGATGTGTCGAGAAGAGGGTCGAGAGGGATATTAAAGTCTCCTCCTAGTATTAGCATGCCACTTTTAAAAGTAGCAAGAGTTTGCATAGTTGTACGAAAGAATGAGCAACCTAGAGATAGCAAGCTAGCAATAAAAAAAAAAAAATTTCTATAAAACAAAAGAAGAGCGACAATTTTGAAAAAAAACACAATATTTTTAACTTTTTGCTATAATAAATATCCCATTTAAAAAAAATAAAAAATGTTTTCCTCAGTTTAGGCCGATACGTATTCTTCTACATATTTTTGGTAAAAAAAAAATCGCAATAAGCGTATATTGATTGGTTTGCTCAAAAGTTACAGCGTGTACACAATAGGGGATAGATTTATGGCATTTTTTTAAATTTTACTAGTAATGACAGCGATCTGCAATTTGTTTCGTGACTGTGACATTGTGACGGACATATCGGACACTTTTGACACATTTTTGGGACCATTCACATTTACACAGCGATTGATGCTATAAAATTGCACTAATTACTGTGTAAATGTGACTGGCAGGGAAGGGGTTAACACTAGGGGGCTAGGGAGGGGTTAATTATGTTCCCTGGGAGTGACTCTAACTGTGGGGGGAGGGGACACACAAGGGTCCTCTGTACTGGGAACACACCATCGGTCTCCTCTGACAGAACGTGGAGCTGTGTGTTTACACACACAGCTCCACGGTCCTGCTGTGTTCCCGGGCAATCGCGGGTGCCCGGCTTGAATACTTCCCTTTTTTGTTAAAGTATCACACATTTAGAGACCCCTAGTATCCACTGGAGCACCTGTGTGGGACACCCTAAAAAATTTGTTCTGGTGTCCCACAATAGTGCTCCTGCTCCTGTGTCCAGATGTGTAAACAACTGCTGAGTGTCCTCTCCTTACACTGAATCAAGTTTGCATTACATTCTAGTTACAAACCCATCTAGACAACAAACTTATTTTAATACAAATAGGCCTGAACAAATGTAGTTAACCTGTATCTGCCAAAAACATCTTATAAGTGGGCGAACGAACAATGTTTCCTACGGCTGATTACTGTGCCCATAAACATGAAAGATGCCATTTTAAACTGTACAACAGTAAAGAAAAGCACATGGAGCAGCATGTAAGTAATAAAAATAATAGGAACACATGACAAGTACTTACTTTTTAGAAGCAGTTTCCTGATTTTTTTGAGGTCTGATCATCGTTTCCTTAGTTGCTCCTTGGATCGCCGTACACCCAAATTCCTGTGCAGACTCTTCACAACTTTAGTCATGATCTTGGCCTTTCTCACATTTGGGTTTGGGTACAGTACATACAGTACTTCCCATCATAGTCGGCACTCTTCAATGTGTCCACCATCTCTATAAAGGACATATTTGAGGCCTTAAATATCCTCCGGGATCGTGACTTTCATGGCTCCGGCCTTTCCTCTGCATGCCCCTGTTGTTTCTCCGCCATGTGCTCTCCCACTCCCCTGAAAGAGAAGGGATGGGGAATAGACTAGAAAGAACGTCAAGGGCGGGTGAAGTGTAACACGTGTGCCTCGTACTTACCATTTGTGAGCGGAGGACGGAGTAATGGAAGCGACGATCGTTATAATGAAGGTACAATTTTAATTTGGTGCATCAGTGGCCCATACTGCTAATAGATTGAGGCCTATATTGGGTCAAGATTAGGAGAGTTTCCCCTGATATTAGGGTTTGTCTTGTGTTGTGTCTTGCAGATAAAATGGATCCCTTCAATTATAGGGAATTCCTAGGAATATTCATTGATATGTTCAGGGAGCTGCCCTGTCTGTGGCAGCTGAACCACCGTTTTTTAATAATCAAACAAAGAGGCAGGCAGCGCTAGAGAAATTGCTTGAATTTGTGAAGCCGATAAATCGTCCACCAATTTTGGATGATTTAACGTCCAAAATTGGTGGCATGAGGAGCACTTATAATAGGGAGCGCAAGAAGGTCCAGGATTCCCTGAGATCAGGAGCAGCAGATGACATTTATGTACCCAGGCTGTGGTACTATGACAGACATGCATTTTCTGTGAGACCAGAGGCAACCCAGGCCAGCACTCTCCAGTCTTCCTTCAAGGCTTCCTTCTCCCCCGGCTGAGGCTTCCGAAGACCAACCTGGGCCTTCCAGGCAGCAACATGTGGAGGAGCCCAGCTTGAGTCAGGTATAGCATTCTTAAAAATATTTCTGGTTGTCAAATTAATGATGTTAAATATATGTTAGTTTTGATCACTAATTTCTGATTTCACAAAGTATTTTACATATCAATAGACAGTAGTGGCCACAAATGATTGTGACAAAAATGAAAAATGCTGGGGTCAGAATGATAGTGTTTTCTATTTATTAACATTCAATTTGCAACAGTCATGAGCTGAAAATTGTGTGTGATTGATGAACCAAAAACTAAAACTATGTCCCTTTTTCATACACAGTAAAGCCAGGCCGTGGAAAGTGGCAGCCAGGAGGTGGTAGCCAGGAGGTGGCCGGGCCCAGTAGCCTGCCCGAATCCCAGGTCCCTCCCCTCAGCCTTCCACAAAAAAGTGCCAGGAAGAGGAGTAACCTGGAGGAGGCAGCACTTGGCCTATTTATGAAGGCTACTGCGGCCCTCAGAAACCCCCCCAGTCTTCAAGAGGACTATGCCTGCATGACAGCCTGCAAAATGCTGGAAATGGAGGAGGGCCAATGCCTCTTATGTAAGGAAGTGATCTTACAAGCCCTAAATAAGGGGTTGAGGGGCAAACTCACAAGCCAAAGCCACATTTGTGAGTTGAAACATGGTCCTCATCCTCCTCCTCCACCTCCTGCCACAACTCCAACACCAGAGCCACAGCCTGGAAGGAAGTGTGTAAGGAAGACCAGAGAGTGATGGCCTGGGTTCAGTCTGGTCTGACAAAAATACCCAGGCTGTAGTATTACCACAGCCTGGGTACAGATTTGCACCTGCTGCTGTTCCTGATCTCTTGTTGTCCTGAACTGGATTGTGCTCACTATTATAAGGAATCCTCAGGCCACCAATTTTGACTGTAAAATAATTGATGTGTGCCCTGTGGTACAAAGGCTTCGCAAATTTCACCAGTTTCTCCAGCATTGCCTTCCTCTTTATTTTGTTATTTTGTTATGACCCAGAATAAATGGCTATTTATTTTTCACAAATACTTGCCCATGTGTTTTACTTCAAAAAGGACAGTTTGTTTGTGAGTAGGCAGGTACATTTCCTAAATACAATGTCAAATTAACAAGGGACACCAACACAAACCAACCTCCTCTAGGTTAAAAAATAGAAGTTAATAATGGTGTTGTGGTAACTTCACACACAAAACAAGAAATAATATTATGGAGAGCGCTAGAAAAAAAAATGTAGATCTTGAAACAAAAATTTGAAACATTATTATGGAGATGTGACGAAAAACAAAATTAATATTATTCATGAGATCACGAGAAATAATAAAGAAATCAGTTTGTGAGAACTCTGTGTGAATATCAGCAGCAAAACAACTTCATTCTTCTAGCATTATAAAGAAGAAGAAAATACGCTGCATTAAACTATTAAAAAAATTGCAGAGTGACGAATGTGCTATCTCCATTACGTGCGCTAGTTTTACCAGACCGATCGCTTCCATCTCGCAATTTATTCTGAACATGCGTGGCACTTTGTGCGTCGGAATTGTGTACACACGATCAGAATTTACGCAAACTGATTTTGTTGTCGGAAAATTTTGTGCGATGGAAATTGCGATGGAAAATGTCTGACAAAAATCTCCCATCGAACACTTTCTGTTGGAAAATCCGACCATGTGTACGGGGCATTGGGTTTAAATCTTGTGGATTAGGCATGTTGTAGGATAGGCTCTGTAAAAGTCATTCCATCTGTGAGAGGAGTTTCCTTCTTCCTGGAAGAAAAGAATGGTTATCTACTTCCATTAAGTGTTCAGGTAAGTGATTATGATCTACAGTGTTGCTGCTTATTGGATAATAGCAGGGTACTGTATGTATAAATCGTTGGCTGAGGTGTTATCATTCCTTATATTGGGCTATGTTATCCTGAGAGGGGGCAAACAGGTCAGGCACTGAAAGTTCAATCCTCAGTGGATGTACCTAGTGTCAAAGTACAGATTACAGCTAACAGATGGTAGCGTAAATCTTTTTATCTTCTAGTCAGGTCAGGGTTTAAAGCAGGATGTTGCAAGGGATCCAGGCTGATCATTCTGGTTCCTCACTGATGGGTAAAACATATTGCTGTGTGAGGGCATGAGCTGTCCTGGGGACCGTTTGATATCCCAGAGCAGGAGTTCAGGGTATGCACTAGGCTAGGTTAAATGTCTTACAAGTGACTATTAGGTAATACTGGGCACGCTAATGCAAGTGAAAGATAGCAGTGGTAGTAGAATCGAAAGTTGTAGTGACTACGGGATACAGCACAAATGAGTAAGTTCTCTTTACCTCTTTAGGAGTGTCTTGCTCTGCGGTTTTCCAGTGATGAGGTAGGGCTCCCGTTTTTCAGCATCCACATTGCTTTTGACGGTGAAAGCGGAGGGTGGGTGTGTCGGTGGCAGATGCTGAAGCCATCAGTACCTGCTTCAGCGATGGCTTCCATGGAGACAGCCTTGTGTAATGAAGGGAGACGAAAGTCGCTATACCAATCAGGCACTTCAACTGGCGGTATGTTGAGGGTTTGCAGAAATGCTCTAAGTCTTCTGGGACTCTGAGGTTCACGGTGTGGCCGTTAAGTGTAGCCGATAAGCAAAAAGGAATTTCCAGCTGTAAACTATAGCCCTGTTTCTCAGGACATCCAGCAGGGGTCTCAGTTCCCTTCTCCTCTGAAGAGTTATGGTGGAGAGATCCTGAAAAATCTTAATGTCCGTGCCTATATCTCTTCCTTTAGTAAAAAGTCATTCAGACAGCAAACAATGTCTCTAGGTGGGTCAGTGTCCCTACCCCTCAGGCGCAGTGCTCTATGAATGCGTTCCATAGCTACTGGGGAGTCAGGGGGTCTCTCTAGCAGGTCATTGAAGAGGGCAGTGACCGAGCGTGTAAGCTGTGTTGTTTCAATAGATTCTGGGAGACCTCTTACCCTGAGATTTCGGCGTCTCCTGCGGTTATCCAAGTCCTCCATGTGACAATTTAACCTTCTCAGGTGTACAGCGTGGGATTCCGTCACTTGTTGAACTTGGCATAGTGAAGCGTCATGGCGGGCTTGTGTCTCCTCCACTTCCTCAACTCTTAGCGATATGGCCTGTATGTCGGATCGTAGGTCCGATATGGCTGCTGAGAGAGTGTTCTTTATGTATGAGGCCACTATTCTGAGATCTTCCATACTCAGTGCTGAAGCTGGGTGAAGATTAGGTGAAGGAGGGCTGCGGCTCCGGTCTCTGTGCGTTTCTCTGTTGGAAGCGCGTGACTCATGTGAGGAGGCCTGAGACGCCATCATGGCTCCCTGAGACTGTGTCCGGAATATCTCTGGGATGAGGCAATTTAGCTGTGTGTCTTCGCTAGTTGAGCAGGAACAGGTTGCTGAGGCACTCCGGGCTTTACTCCCCATGCTAGATCTGATCGTTGGCTGTTATAGTCAGATAGCTGGACCTCGTGGAACAGGAGCTCTGCAGTTAAGCGTCCATCTTAGAGCGGATCCAGGCCACGCCCCCAAAGGTAATTCTATATATGACTTAGCCTTTATATTCACAAGAAAGGAATGTCCACACAAAAATTATTGCTTCCGCACTTTACTGTTGTTCTCGGCAGATGGCAGTGGCATGTATAACACCACACTGACATACTGTCAGAACTCTTCTGCACACATCGCCATATATAACAGCAGACCTACTGTAGCAGTCACTTAGGTGTGGATGCATAATTAATAAGCCATCTTCCCTTTCCTCCCCTCTCTCCACACCACAGTGTTGGGACCCATCTCCCTGTATACTAGATTCTGTAACGTTCTGCTCTATTCAAACCGAGATTCACAAGGGTGAAGCACCCTGCTTTGTCAGAGCGATTAACAAGGTGCTTTCTGTATTATACCAGTCTCTCCCTCTAAGCCCCACTCCATTGCTCTACCCAGCCAGGTACACTCCCAGATGTCACTATCAGTCCCAGGGTTATTATTACTCAGAGGGCTCTGACTTGCCCATCAGCCCATATATATCCAGGTCGCAACTCCTTTTATGTCTTTCCAGAGACAGGACTGCTGCAGCTGCACCTCTAGATTCTGTACACTTCTCCCAAGTGTCACTGAAAGTCCCAGGGGCATTAGTATGCATGCCAAAAAAACACTAGCCTGGCCTAAAAGGCCTTTTGCATCCCACTCCCAGTCCAGTTAGCCCATGTTCCCAGTCCACTTAGACCATGTTTCGTGAGACAGGATGACATGTCCATAAAGACACGAATGAGCGAGTTTGGGGAGGAGGAACTTGACTGGCCTGCACAGAGTCCTGACCTCAACCGATAGAACACTTTTGGGATGAATTAGAGGGGAGACTGTGAGCCAGGCCTTCTCATCTAACCTCAGTGCCTGATCTCACAAATGCACTTCTGAAACAATGGTCAAACATTCCCATAGACCAGGCATGTCCAAAGTCGTGGCCAATGGCGGCCAGGTTCGGATGGCCCGCCTAGTAATTTTGACCCAACAAATCCCTGAGGGGGGCACAAAAGATATACATGCTGGCTGCTTTAGAGGGGATCGGGAGGGGGCAGGACGAGTAATGTACATACAGGATTATTTCCTGTTTACACAGTGGCCTCTGTAAAATGAAGTCCCGTCTCCTGCGCTGCCATTGGATGACTGTTCTGTCCATCATAGGAGGCGGGACTTTCTATTAAAGAGTCTGCAGAGAAAACAGGAGTTTCTCCTGTATGTCTGTCTCATCCCGCCCCCTCCCTGTCTCCTCCAAGGCTGCAGATGGGCATGAATCAGGCTGCATTGATGGCAATGGTGAGTCTGAATTCATGTCAATCGGGGTGCTGCATTCATGACAATGGGGTGCTGCATTCATGACAATGTGGGTGCGGCATTCAGGACAATGAGGGTGCTGCATTCATGCCAATGGGGGTGCTGCATTCAGGACAATGGGGTACTGTATTCATGACAAAGGGGTGCTGCATTCATGGCAACGTGGGTGCTGCATTCATGGCAATGTGGGAGCTGCATTCATGGCAATGGTGGGCCTGAATTCATGGCAATGGTGGGTCTGCATTCATGGCACTTGTGGGGCTGCATTCATGGCAATGGTGAGGCTGCATTCATGGCACTTGTGGGGCTGCATTCATGGCACTTGTGGGCTGCATTCGTGGCACTTGTGGGGCTGCATTCATGGCAATGGTGAGGCTGCAGATGGGAACTGATTAGGCTGCATTGATGGGCACTGGCCCTTATTTTGTTTCACAGTTCTTTATTTAAAATTTAAGAATTTTTCCTGAAACCTCCCTCTTAAAGTGAAGGTGCGTGTTATAAGCCGATAAATAAGGTATATCCAAATAACAAGCCCAAGCTCATCTCTTCACCATACACAGCCACAAAGACAGGAGAATTCTTGTTGGGCAGTGTATTAGTGCTCGAATGAACACACTTATGCCCCGTACACACGGTCGGAAATTCTGACGGAAAATGTCCGATCGGACCATGTTGTCGGAAAATCCAACCGTGTGTGGGCTCCACCGGACTTTTTCCGTCGGAATTCCTGCTCTCAAATTTTCCGTCAACAAAATCCGATCGGACTTTTTCCGATCGTGTGTAGAGAATTCCGATGAACAAGTGCCACGCATGCTCAGATGACATTAGGAGACCAACCTATTGGCTACTAGACTCTACGTAGTTCCGTCGTACGCAACGAACGTCACCACTTTCAGAATGATAGGATTTTCCGACAACTTTGCCCGACCGTGTGTATGCAACACCAGTGTCGGACAAAATCCGTTGGAAAAAATCCTACGGATTTTGTGGTCGGAATTTCCGACCGTGTGTACGGGGCATTAGACCTAATTTTAATGGTTCAAAGAATGTCAGGAAAAATGGTTGGCCCTCACGCATGTTCACTTCATAAAATCTGTCCCTCTTTGAAAAAAGTTTGGACACCCCTGCCGTAGACACACTCCTAAACCTTGTGGACAGCTTTCCTAGAAGAGTTGAAGCTGTTATAGCTGCAAAAGGTGGACCAACTCAATATTGAACCCTACAGACGAAGACTGGGATGCCATTAAAGTTCATGTGCATGTAAAGGTAGGTGTCCCAATACATTTGACAATATAGTGTATCTGCACCTCATAGCCCTCACTTTTATTACATGTATTCTAGCTAATTCACATAGTGTAAAATATTTCCTGTGTTCTACACATATGCTAATACATGTATTCTAGCTAACCCTCATAGTGTAAAATATGTACTTTGCTCTACACACTTGTTAGATTCTGATATATTGTGAAGGGAGACAATCACTTCTCCGAAAGTCATATAATGCACTTGCACATCATACATTTCAAATATTTAGGAGTGCCCAGTATATTTCCCTCAGCTGTTCAGAGGAGGAAAGCAGCAGCATAAACTGAAAGCACAAGAAACAGTCAATTGCAAGTGTCATGACAGATGTTATAAAGGCCTTGGTGTTAAGTGCCCTTTTCAGGATATTAAACCAACATTACAACAAGCCGAAAAAATGAATTGCCAGTGACATTTTGCTGGTCTATCTGGAGGCCTTTTCTGTTTCATTTTTGCAGTCTGGGAACCATTAAATTCCATGGATCAATATTCTGCGCTGTGCTGGAATTTAAATAATGATTTCCAATAAAACCTATTTCAGACTGTTCTGGCTAGAGGACAGAGACAAGCTACAAAACATAATGCACTTAAAGCCTTCTTTAAAGGCCTGAATAATGGAAGAGAGATCTAGAGATAAGGCACAGAAAAAAAGCATTTTAGATTTGGCCAATCTGTTTAGCTAATGGCTGTCAACTGACACCCCTAATGAAATAAAAATGTCTATGTGCAAGTGCACATATTGTTACCAGCAGAGCTAGCAAGATCATTGACAATTTTATGTTTCTTGTTCTTAAATATTCAAAGCTAGGGATGAAATTTGGGTTCACCACTATCTTGGTTTTGCATCAAACTCAGTGTGTTAAAAACTTGCGGTCCCAATAAATTAATGCAGGAATTCACCATACTGAATTCTTTGTAACCACAATTCACTGTCAGGTCTTTGAGTTTAGGTCAGTTGGCTTAAAAGGGCCAATAGTGAGGCTTTTGGATAAGCCAGTCCCCTTTGGATAAGCCAGTCCCCTTTGGATAAGCCAGTCCCCTTACTATCAAAGACTAAGGGTACAGCAGCCCCATAGACAGTGTGCTTTAGCCGTGTTAGGGAAAACACAGAGAGTGCTGTTGATAAAGTCCATAGGGAGAGGTTAGTGTAGGGCTTGTAGGCACAGCATTTTTAAAAATAGATGTAAAGCTCCATTCACACCTTGGTCGCAAGCAGAATTGCCGCAATTCCACACGGAACGCGTTTGCTATGCCATTATTTCTTAATGGCACCCCAAACTCGGGGTGATTTTTACGCGATTGCTGAGCGGCAAATTGTGCTACAATTGCACCAAAAATCACAAACGCTTCGGACTCTCTGCCAAGATTTGATACATAAGCTTCTTTTGGAGAATTTTTGGAGCAGAGGGAGGCCCATTCAAATGAATGGTGCCGCTTCAAAAACGCTTAACTAAAAAACAAAAAAAAGCTAAAAAAAACGAGCTGCAGCAGCTGTCGCTGCAGATCGCTCAGGCTTGAATGGAGCCTAACTGAATTTTATGAGATAACAAAATGCTGAACATCTTGGAGAATTTGGCGGTGGAGGGAGGGGAGAGTATATACTTTTTTTTCATAATTTTTTACATTTTAATCTGACTGATGTTGTGCAGCCACTTTACAGCCTGTCCCTGTCCGCATACTCCAAAGCAATACCAGACTGCATGTGTTTTTCACAGGGCATATTTTCAAAATTTTTCTGTCTGTAATTGTTTTTTACAGGTTCTTCATTGATGAAAAGGGAAGGTCCACTATATTGAAAGCCCCCCACCCCCAAAAGTCAAATCACCTGCAAATGGGATTTAAAAATAAAGCTGTTGCCTTACCAAGAAAAAAATATATACAGTGCCTTGAAAAAATATTCATACCCCTTGATATTTTCAACCAAGAACGTAAATGTATTTTATTGGGATTTTATGTGATAGACCAACACAAAGTGGCCCATAATTGTGAAGTGGAAGGAAAATGATAAATGGCTTTCAACATTTTTTTCAAATAAATATCTGAAAAGTGTGGCGTGCATTTGTATTCAGCCCCCTTTACTCTGATACCCCTAACTAAAATCTAGTGGAACTTCAGAAGTCACCTAATTAGTAAATAGAGTCCACCTGTGTGTAATTTAATCTCAGTATAAATGCAGCTGTTCAGTGAAGCCTTCAGAGGTTTGTTAGAGAACCTTAGTGAACAAACAGCATCATGAAGGCCATGGAACAAACCAGACAGGTCAGTTGTGGAGAAGTTTAAAGCAGGGTTAGATTATAAAAAAAAAATCCTAAGCTTTTTGAACATCTCACGGAGCACTGTTCAATCCATCATCCGAAAATGGAAAGAGTATGGCACAACTGCAAACCTACCAAGACATTGCCGTCCACCTAAACTGACAGGCCAGGCAGCATTAATCAGAGAAGCAGCCAAGAGGCCCATAGTAACTCTGGAGAAACTGGAGAGATCCACAGCTCAGGTGGGAGAATCTGTCCACAGGGCAACTATTAGTCGTGCACTCCACAAATCTGGTCTTTATGGAAGAGTGGCAAGAAGAAAGCCATTGTTGAACGAAAGCCATAAGAAGTCCCATTTGCAATTTGCGATAAGCCTTGTAGGGGACACAGCAAACATGTGGAAAAAGGTGCTCTGGTCAGGGAAACAATACAGCTACAATACTATTCAATTCAAAGGGGTTAGGAGTGCTCTGCTAGACAAACAGTGTACAATTTAAAAGATTGATTATCCCTCTTATTTTGTGTCCTAATCACCTGCTTATATACTTTCCAGCCAATGGACAACATTTGTGGCTATTGTCTCTCAAATAATTCATGCAAATTTTTATAGCAAGATAAAAACCTGATTTGTTTCTATTTGCTGCTGTCCAAGTGTTGTAACAAAAAATACCCTGTAAAGCACAACATATTTTTGAAGCTTTATTATTCTATGGCATTTCAAAGTCAGGGCTAATTTATTCTGATTTGGCCATCCTAAAATGTGGAACATCCTGTTGTTAATTTATTTTGTACTTAGGATCAATGCCATGTTTTAGGTGTTGGAATATGCTGTGAAAAAAATGTTCCAACTGTGGAGAAATGGTTAACCAAATTGTGACATTAACCACAAACACCCAGATCTTTTCCGAATACGAGAAGTAAAATACCAAGAAAACAGATCTTGGCATTAAATATCCTGAATGTTTTTTTTTTTTTTTTTTTTTTAAGGCTAGATTCCTTTAAAAAAAAAAAAAGCATTATGTTGTCAACTGGCCCCAGTAGGTTAAAACACTGAGCATGCTCTAAAACATTGATTCATTTTAATTTGTTTTAATGCCGCCTGTAAAAGTGATTAGACAGCTGTATAGCCACTTGGATCACATTTACTGTGTAGAGAATCACCAGCTGAACAAAATGATACTTGAATCATTTCTGAAGTTGCAGCCATGGTCCAGATATCACTGCCAATTCCCAAGGACGTATATATACATATGTCAGTCAGGAAGTAGATCATTTTAAACAAGTGCATATTATTTTCTCCTTGTTTGTTCTAAAGCTGCAATAGGATTCTGACAGCCTATGTCAAAACCTGGATCACCTGCTGGTGGCACTATGCTTCCCAGAGCAGAAGGTTGCAGTTTTGTTGTCTACCAGCGGTTGTCTCCCAGCAGCCAGCAGATCCCAGTAATTGGTTTCCACCTGATACCGACTGCTGGGAGGGTATTTGGGTCCCTCCCTACTACTGCCTCTACTACCACTCTTTAAAATCAGTGGGAGTCCTTTTACATTGTTTTTTTTTTTTTTAACAAATTCCTAACTTGAATATATCGGTTTTCTTTTTACATTTCCCTAAAGTTTTCTTTTCAGTTCAGCATTTTTTATATCACTCTTATTTAATGCACATTAAAGTATCCTACATCTGCTGCATTTCAGCTAATAATGCTGGCTTTTCACCCCCTCATCACTAACAACTAAAGATACGTATCTTTAGTCTCATACGGATATTGTCAGGATAATAGAAGGATATTTTTAATATTTCTGGGGTATTCTTACATCCATAAAAATACACAATACATTTTAGTAATATAGGTCTAGAGGGAAATTCAAACTATTAACTGCTAAACAGTATGTATAAACTGCCCATGTTTCTGTAAGGCAGAATATTCTTCAAACCATTTCTGAGATGGAATAAAATTAACTCCTACATTAAAGGAGGTTCCAGTCCCATTCTGAATTGACTGGAATAAGCATTTCATTGGTTACAATGCCTTATTCATACTTGCCTCAAGATGGCATGTTATAAAAGTTCACATACTTTTTTCCATCAATTACCTTAATTGGTTACACCATTTGTTCAGCGATAGATTTGAAATTTTAAATAGTGGGTCTGGAGTGTTTTCTATCTTCAGGTGAAAATCATATCACATTTTAGAAGGGATTCATACAGAAATAAAGAAAATTCTTAACATTCACAGAGGTTCTTTCACAACTATATTTCACAAATTTCAAACCTTGTGGTGTAAAGTTTAACCACTTTAGGCACATGCGTGGCAGCTCCTAAGATGGCCGCAAGCATCTAGAGCTTTGCTCCACCATGGCCCCGTAGCAGCCACCGGAGCACTCAGAGCGCCCGCCCGCACAACACACCGGGACATCTGAGCAGGGGAACCCCCGGGAATCCACAGATGTCATCAGCGCAAGCCAGGAGAAGCCTCAATCGCCAGATAACCGACGCGGCCGGCCCGCACAGCAATGCCAAAATGCCGGCCGCTCCACGAAGGGGACACACAGAGGAGGATGTGGAGGACTCCATTGCAAACCAGGACGTAATCCCTCCACCATCTCCAGGTACCAGTCAGCCTCCCATACACCCAGACACCTCTCCCTCATCCTCTGTATCCCTGCTGGGCAGACTGAACTCAGGACTCCCCTCCACCCCCATGATTGACCCACACACAGGCCTGCTTCTGGCTGCTTGTGAAAACTATGAAACTGCTCCTTCCCCCACTGACTTCCCCTCTATGATGGAGGCTTTTCCACACATGCTTTCAAAGAGCCTAGCTTTAAATGCATTTGAAAAAAGATCAATGACCTCGAGAACAGATCGAGGTGCTAAAAATTTGAATCTGAAAAAGAGGTGCAATCCGCAGTCAAATCACTCATTAACCAGTTCCCAACAGGCCCATAGCCAAATGACAGCTACAGGGCGGTTGGATAACTCTGGGAGGGCGTACAGTTATGTCCTCCTAGAATCCCGATCTTGCCTCAAGGTAGCGAAACTGATACATGCACAGGGGTTGGCAGACGTCTGGAGGGAGCTGAACCCCAATAGAAGAGACTACACCCATTTTCCCACCCACACAACACCTACGCCAGGATAGATCCTCTCCTAGTCCGATCCCAAACAATCCCGCTCATTTTGAAATCTCATATTACCTATTCTAGCTTATCTGCGCACTCCATGGTGGTTATGACTCTTCAATCCTACTACAACAGACCGGACCAGAGACAGTGGAGACTCAACGAGTCCATTCTCTCTGATCCTATTCGAGTAACAATGTTGAAAAAATCAATTGAGGAATATTTCAAATTCAATGATCAGGGGAATAGCTCAGCAGAAACGCTTTGGGCAGCTCATAAAGCCTTCATTAGAGGGGAAATCTTCAGACTTGCTTCCTCCCTCCGCCATAATTGGCTACAGGCAGGATGCCTGTAGCCAATTATAGCTCAGGGGCTTTAGTACACGCCCCACGGTATAAGAGGCCGCCGCGCCGGCGGCCTCGCATATTATGTTTCAGTCAGTGTCAGCGTGTCAGCGTGTTAGTGTGCTGCTGACAATATGTGCTTTATTTCTGGGGATATGTGTGTGCATGCTGTTAGAACAGCATTGCAGTATCACATCTGGGGGGTGTCTATAGGTGGCCTGTGAAGGGGGCAGGTTTCCTGTGCTTAGAACTTTCCCTGCAAAAAAGTGTCATTTTTGCAGGAAAAAAGCTATTTAAAATCACTCGCGGCTAATGAATTGATGGCTCCTGTAACACAGAGAACTGTCATTCATTAATAAAAAACAAAAAAAAAGCGTAGGGGTCCCCCCAAATTCAATAACCAGGCCCTTCAGGTCTGGGATGGATATTAAGGGGAACCCCAGCCAAAAAAAAAAAAAAAAAAAAAATGGCGTAGGGTCCCCCTCAAAATCCATACCAGACCCTTATCCGAGCACGCAACCTGGCAGGCCGCAGGAAAAGAGGGGGGGACGAAAGCGGCCCCCCCTCTCGCCTGAACCGTACCAGGCCACATGCCCTCAACATTGGGAGGATGCTTTGGGGGTCTAAGACCCGTAAAGCACCTTGTCCCCATGTTGATGAGGACAAGGGCCTCTTCCCCACAACCGTGCCCGGTGGTTGTGGGGGTCTGCGGGCGGGGGGCTTATCGGAATCTGGAAGCCCCCTTTAACAAGGGGACCCCCAGATCCCGGCCCCCCCCCTGTGTGAAATGGTAAGGGGGTACAAAAGTACCCCTACCATTTCACCAAAAAAGTGGCAAAAATTGTAAAAATGACAGGAGACGGTCTTTGACAATTCCTTTATTAAAATCTTCTTTCTTCTTTCTTCATCCTTCGGTTTCTTCATCTTCTCCTTCCTTCATCTTCTTCCATCTTCTTCTTCCATTTTCTTCTTCCTCCGATCCGCTTCTTCTTGCGCTGGTCTTCTCGTCCTTCTCGTCCGGCATCTTCTTCCGTCGGCGTCGGTGTCGGTGTCTCTGTCTCTTCTTGGGCCGCTCCGCGCAATGTGAGGCTCCGCTCCGTCTGACAGGTCTTTTATAATGGAGGGCACCTGGTGACCCCGCCCCCTCTGACGCACAGGGACGTCATGGGGAATTCCATGATGGCTTTCCCCATGACGTCAGAGGGGGGCGGGGTCACCAGGTGCCCTCCGTTTTAAAAGACCTGTCAGATGGAGCGGAGCCTCACACAGCGGGAGCCTCCCGTTGCGCGGAGCGGCCCAAGAAGACACCGACACCGACGCCGACGCCGACGGAAGAAGATGCTGGACGAGAAGGACGAGAAGACCAGCGCAAGAAGAAGCGGATCGGAGGAAGAAGAAAATGGAAGAAGAAGATGGAAGAAGATGAAGGAAGGAGAAGATGAAGAAACCGAAGGATGAAGAAAGAAGAAAGAAGATTTTAATAAAGGAATTGTCAAAGACTGTCTCCTGTCATTTTTACCATTTTTGCCACTTTTTTGGTGAAATGGTAGGGGTACTTTTGTACCCCCTTACCATTTCACACAGGGGGGGGCCGGGATCTGGGGGTCCCCTTGTTAAAGGGGGCTTCCAGATTCCGATAAGCCCCCCGCCCGCAGACCCCCACAACCACCGGGCACGGTTGTGGGGAAGAGGCCTTGTCCTCATCAACATGGGGACAAGGTGCTTTAGGGGTCTTAGACCCCCAAAGCATCCTCCCAATGTTGAGGGCATGTGGCCTGGTACGGTTCAGGCGAGAGGGGGGGCTGCTCTCGTCCCCCCTCTTTTCCTGCGGCCTGCCAGGTTGCGTGCTCGGATAAGGGTCTGGTATGGATTTTGAGGGGGACCCCACGCCATTTTTTTTGGCTAGGGTTCCCCTTAAAATCCATACCAGACCTCAAGGGTCTGGTATGGATTTTGAGGGGGGCCCTACGCCATTTTTTTTTTTTTTTTTGGCTGGGGTCCCCCTTAATATCCATTCCCAGACCTGAAGGGCCTGGTTATTGAATTTCGAACGTTCGCATCCATTATAACTAATAGGGTTCTAAAGGCTCGCACGGACTTTAGGTCCGTTCGCGGGTTCTGGTGCGAGCCGAACGGGGGGGGTGTTCGACTCATCCCTAATCAAGAGGGAAATGGAAGCAGACATCAAAAGGATAGAAACTGACTATACTAAACTCAAGGCACAGCACAAACTAAATCCCTCCCCCTCCTTGATTCCTCAGCTTGACAAGGCCAGGTTGGAACTCAACCTAGTTCTAACAGCTAAAGCCGAAAAACAAATCCGCTGGTCCCAAAATCGGTTTTACACGCAAGGAGACAAGATGGACTCCATGTTGGCTTCCAAATTGACACCGACTAAAAACGCACACAATGCCGAAAATACAAATCCCATGCCAAGGCACCACAGCTAATCCCTCCAAGATTATGGACTCATTTTATGAGTTCTACAACAAACTTTACTCACCGAATCCCCCCTCAACTGACTCCACCATAAACGCTTTTTTTGACAATCTCCCCATCCCAAAACTATCCACAGAACACAAGGACAGTCTAGAAGCCCCTTTCACAGAAGGGGAAGTCTTAGAAGCAATAAAAACCCTGAAGACTGGCTCTGCCCCTGGGCCGGATGGCCTATCGAACCCTTACTACAAAACGTTTGCCGACATCTTGGCCCCATACTTATCTAAATTCTTTAACTACACAACGAAAGGTAACCCACTTGATCCTCAGATTAATGCTGCATTTATCGCAGTTATCCCAAAACCAAACAAAAATCCGGAAGAAGTTGGGAACTACCGCCCCATCTCCTTGATTAACTGCGATGTCAAGATCCTGACCAAAATTATCGCCAACCGCATTGCTATGTTCATTAATACTTACATCCATAAGGATCACGTGGGTTTCATCCTGGGCAGACAAGGCCCAGACCAGATACGGAGGACAATTGATGTAATGTCTATTCCCCAAACTAACTGGGATGGTGGCCCCAAACAATCGGGAATGCTCCATTCACTAGACCTACAAAAGGCCTTTGATACCGTCTCCTGGCCCTACATCTTCACCATATTAAAGCGATGGGGCTTTGGCCATCGTTTTATGGGCCTAATACAGGCACTTTACTCCACTCCCTCCGCAAAAGTTCGGATCCAAGGCTTCTACTCTACACCCATATCGATAAGACCGGGGACCAGACAAGGTTGCCCATTGTCGCCACTAATCTTTGCTATAGCAATAGAGACGCTCGCCATAGCGATTCATCAAAACCCGGACATCAAAGGTGTCTCCTGTGGTCCCCAAACTCATAAATGTGGCCTCTTTGCAGACGACATTATGCTCTTCATCACCTCTCCCATTACCACTCTCCCCAATCTATGTTCTTTGCTAAGTACTTTTTCTAAGTTGTCAGGCCTTCAGGTAAACTATTCCAAATCGCAAGCCCTCAATGTCTCCCTGGACACCCCTACAGTAGATCTCCTGAAACAGTCCTTTCAATTTCAATGGAGTGAATCCTCCATCAGATAACCTCACAGCTAAAGTTGAAAGCCTATACAGCCACAACTATCCTCCCATGTACCGTAAATTAGAAACAGACCTGCGCAACTGGGCACAGCATACCATTTCCTGGCTAGGAAAGATAAATGCCATCAAGATGACATTACACCCCAGATTACTTTATCTCTTTCGATCCTTCCCCATTCCCATTAGGAAAGACCACATCAAAACCTTTCAAAGTAAGCTTCTAAAGTTCGTTTGGGGCAGGGCAGGGTACAGATTAGCCCAAGGAATCCTTTATGCGCACAGGAAAAAAGGGGGCTTGGGACTCCCTTATTTATATAAATATTAGCAAGTGGCCAGGCTTGCCCAAATATCAATAGTTTATTCCAAATTTGAGAAGCCTGATTGGATCCAAATACAAAAACACGCAGTCCCCAACTTTCACTCTTATTGTGGACCCCTCAGAAGAATAGACCCCCGATTCTTTCCCCGACATTATCAGCTTCACTTGTCTCAGCATACAAACCCTTGACCCACATATTTATCAACCCACAATTCCCCCCAGGCATAAACGTCCTAGCCTTTAAATGGTGGGTTGATAAAGGCCTGGGAAACAGATTTTTACTTCCTCTGGACCAGAGAGAAATGGCATTCTGCATGCGCTAAATCATTCCGGGGAATTCTTAACACCACACTGATGGAGGAGGGCCTAAAAGTAATGACCAGATGGTACTACACGCCTTCCAGAATAGCCTCAATGTTTCCGTCTGCCAGCCCCCTATGCTTCCGAGGATGCCAGCTTTTAGGTATAATGTCACATATATGGTGGGAATGCCCGAAGATTCGCTCCTTCTGGAGAAAAATCTTCAATATGATTGATAAATTGGTTGGCTCTTCTATCCCCAGGTCCCCCTTGGTGGCCCTCCTACATGACTCAATCCCACACATATCTAAGCACTCTAATAGACTGGTACAGTTCGTGCTTTTAGGAGCTAAGCTCACGATTGCTAGGGCCTGGAAAAAAACCGGGCCTACCTCTCTCAATGGCTAAAAGGAAAATTTTTGTGGGTAATGTCTCAGGAAAAACTAACCAGTCTGTTACAGGACACATCTGACAAATTTGAAGCCACCTGGTAACTGTGGGCCCGACTAATGGGAATATCTAACTTTCCCTTCATGTCATATACATGAATCTTCACTTAGACGGGTAGTGTTGCTCCTTTCCCTCTCTTACTCCACCCCCTTTTTCTTTCCCTTCCTATATTTTTGTCTACTTTTCTCTTTTCTTTTTACTTATGTTATTCCATTACGGACGCAGTTCAGGTCCGTGTATCTCAAGGACGCTGTTGAGATAAAGGTGTTCCTGATTAGCTCAGATGAAAATAGCCATTTCTCAGGCGGAAGACCGTGCAGTGTTGGTCTGCTGCCTGATACCCGATCACGGTTCCCTTGTCCTCAGAGTTTGAGAAGCTGCGCATTGCTAGTAGGGTTTGGCACCAGCTCCCTCTGACACAGTGTGATCCCCATGGGGGTGTCGGAGAGTGCAGGAGCCGAAGCTAAACAGCTCAATCTTCTTTCCCAGCCTACTGGCAACCAGTCAAGATTGGAACCTAGACCATGATACCTACTATGCGAACACAGCGTGATCACTCTACACATGGCCTAGTATTTATGTCACCTTTATTATCACCTTACGATTGTAATTTTTTTGGGATACTGTAACTCTATATTTTTGATTGTACTTCTGTTTATTCTAAAATAGAAAATTCTTAAAAAGTAAAAAAAAAAAAAAAATGTTAAATCGCCCCTGTCCCCGAGTGTTCGCATGCAGAAGCAAATGCATACGTAAGTCCCACCCACATATCAAAAAAAAAAAATCTTGATTTTGCAAAGAATTGTGGGAAAAAATTACAACTTCAAAAACCTCACCATGCATCTTTATAAATACCTTGGAATGTCTTCTTTCCAAAAAGGGGTAATTTGGGGGTTATTTGTACTTTTCTGGAATGTTAGGGTCTCAAGAAATTAGGCCGTCAGTACTTCAGGTGTGATCAATTTTCAGATATTGACACCATAGCTTGTGGACTCTATAAATTTCACAAAGACCAAATAATATACACCAATTTGTACTTATTTTTACCAAAGATATGTAGCAGTATAAATTTTGGCCAAAATGTATGAAGAAAAATTACTAATTTGCTAAATTGTATAACAGAAACAAAGAAAAGTATTTTTTTTTACAGAATTTTCGGGCTTTTTCTTTTATAGCGCAAAAAATTTAAAACCCAGCAGTGATTAAATACCACCAAAAGAATGCTCTATTTGTGTGGAAAAAAGGACAAACATGTCATATAGGTACAGTGTTGCATGACTGAGTAATTGTCATTCAAAATGTGAGAGCACCGAAAGCTGAAAATTGGTCTGGTTAGGAAGGGGGATTAAGTGCCCAGTGGTCAAGTGGTTAAAGGTCTCATCCCAGATATTGCAGAGCACCGTCTGGAATTAGACAGGGACAGAGACATCATTGCAAAGCCCTATTTTTACTCAGTAAAGGAGGAAGTGATGAGGAAGTCCAGAAGCTCTGACTCCCTCACTTTACACGGGCACAAAATCCAGATATTCGCAGATCTTTCTCCTTACACAGTGCAGAAAAGATGTTTGCTTAAACCCCTACTCTAGATCCTTATCAATAAGGAAATCACTTACAGATGGTCATTCCCGCTCTGCCTGAACTTCTCCTATAGGAACAAAGGCTACAGTTTCTCCTCTTTTGCAGAGGGAGAGCGCATACTGCTACACATTGGCCTGATCGCGCAATAAATCCCCCCCGTCCACACCAACAAAGACCCTCCTCTTCCACCAAGAGGCCACCCCCAGCAAGCCCGCTGTAACCCACTTACACCAGGGCTCTGGTCTGTGACTTTATCTCCTCACATTATTGGGGTACGACCCCGGGACTACACTTCGGGGGTTCCCCTCCAGGATTGACTTCTCCTACCCATTGACCCAGCAGGAATTCTCTCCCTTCTCCCCTACAGATCCTGATCTAATAGGGTGACTGAGAACTCCAGTACTGGGCTTTACTAAGGGATAAGGATTTTACCCCTTGAGCCCCTGAGTGGGCTCCTTTTGACTGCTAACTGCCTTTACTAGACGGCATCCCACACTAACATAGTGTCTTGTTACATATTGAGTTTTTTTTTTGGTGTTTTCTTGCCCCTATAGAGAGTTCTTAGCCTTTACCCACCGTTAGGTGGAAACAGTTATTTTACGGTTAATATTTTCTATATAACATGTTTCTATTACCTTTGCTTCCAACTTGGCCTTCATGATTGCTACTCCAGTGGTACAAGAGCTCGGACCAACTATACTAATGGGGGACCACCCCGATATAGGCTAAAAGGGATTTAATCATTCCCCTGAATCGGGTCTGAGTGCCCTCCTGGCTCCCTCGCCCCTCTGACTGGGGGGCCTGGATGGCGACGGGGTCGGGGGAGGGGTTCCAGGTGTCCTTGTTTCTTTTTTTTTATTATTATTAGCACCTGATATAGGGCTCTCTGTATGGTTTATATTATGAATGTTTATTTCAAGCCTGTTTTTTATAGGTGGCAGGGCTGTGGTGGAATCCCTATAGTCAGGAAGTTCCAGTCCTCTCAGGTTAAGGGGTAAGTGATGGCGAGTACATCCCTTCCCCGGGGTGGGGGGTCAGTTTAAACTCTCTCTCTTTTTCACCCCTTTTTTCTCTGCTTCCGCCTTCCCTTGTACTAGTTACTCCAGGATCACAACCACCTCTAGCCTACCTCTCCGGGTTCCCGGGCATTGACTATAGTGTATACTCCAGGATCACCAACCACCTCTAGCCTACCTCTCCGGGTTCCCGGGCATTGACTATAGTGTCAACTTGACTTCTGCTGGTCTACGTTTCTCCAGGAGAAGGTAGGATACATATATCTCCCACGGGTCCCTCAACTCTGATCCATGACTTACACAAATCTCACACCCTTCCAACTGTACCAGTCCATGCACGCGGATGTCGTCTTACTACAAGAGACCCACTTCCCAGCTACATATAAACCCACGTTCCTACACCAGAGATACCCCCATTTTTTTATAGCCTCCGAAGACACCAAAACAAAGGGGGTGGCTATCTGGTTTGCTAAACATATCAACCTTTCTCAACCCGAAATTATAGCTGACCCCTTAGGCCGCTACCTACTGGTGTCCGGCTCTATCGATGGGGAGACATATACTTTTGTTACCTATTACACCCCCAACAAGGGCCAAAGACATTTCTTGCAGAAGCACTTTAAGGGTCTAGTTTTCATTGGTGGAGACTCTAAAGCCCCATACACACGGTCGGATTTTCCGACGGAAAATGTCCTATCGGACAATGTTGTCGGAAATTCCGACCGTGTGTAGGCTCCATCGGACATTTTCCATCGAATTTTCCGACGGACAAAGTTTTATCTCCTGCTCTCAAATTTTCCGACAACAAAGTCCTATCGGACTTTTTCCGATCGTGTGTAGCGAATTCCGACGGACAAAGTGCCACGCATGCTCAGATCACATTACAAGACCAAAGCTATTGGCTACTAGCCTCTACGCAGTCCCGTCGTAGGCAACAAATGATCAGAATGATCAGATTTTCCGTCAACTTTGTCCGACCGTGTGTATGCAACATTAGTGTAGGACTAAATCCGTCGGAAAAAATCTGATGGATTTTGTGGTCGGATTTTCCGACCGTGTGTACGGGGCATAACACCGCTTTTGATTTCTCCCTAGACAAATCTTCAGGTGCTAAACCGAAACCCAAACGTCGCTCTAAACAAAGTGCGAAAATTGCCCACTTGCTACACTCGGCTGGGCTAGTGGATGTCTGGAGAGAATTTAATCCCCATATGAAAGATTACACCCACTTCTCAGCTCCCCACTGCTCTTTTGCCAGGATAAACCACATCTTCACACACTCCACAATGATCCCGTTAATCAGAGGATCATCGATTGTTGATTCCCCCTGTCAGATCACTCAATAGTAACTCTGATTTTGCAAAGACCGTCGGGATTCAGGGGACCCGATCATTGGCGTCTGAATGAGGCCCTCTTGAGTGACCCGATACAATGCTCCTCACTTGAGCAGGCCATTAAAGAATACTTTCTGGACAATGATAACAATGAGGTTTCTCCGTCGACTGTTTGGGCGGCACACAAGTTGGTACTCAGGGGGAAATTCATTCAGCTTGCATTAAAACTTAGAACAGAACACAGGACAGATACCCAGAAATGGACAGAGGAATTCCATCATCTAGCGAAGGCACACAAACACAACTCTTCACCGGAAACACTGGCGAAATTAGACACAGCTTGCGTACTTCCCAATCTGTCCCTTACGACCGCAGCACACCTTAGATGGTCTGGGGAAAAATACTATTCTCAAAAAGACAGGATTGGCTCCAGACTTGCTGTCAAGCTGAGCCCTAAACATCGCACACTAGCGCTTCCCAAAATTTGTTCGGCTTTGGGCGACTATGCCAACTCCCCCCAACCACTTCAGGGCACTTTCCTGGATAACCCCCCTTTGCCGTCCATAGGGAACTATTGGAGAGCTTGTTTACACCCGAGGAGGTATCGGACACCATTAAGTCCCTTAAATTAGGATCCTCACCTGGACCGGATGGGTTCTCCACTGGATATTACAAAAAAATTGGCCAAACTCTGGCCCTGCACCTGGCCCAGTTCTTCAATTCTCTCAGGGATGGAGGACCTCTAGGAACTGATCTCAATTCTGCCTATATATCGGTCATCCCAAAATCGGGGAAGGACCCAAGTGAGGTCAGAAACTACCGTCCGGGGGGGCGTGGCCTGGCTTGCAGAGAAGATGGACGCTTAGCTCTTTAGCTCCCGCCGCCTCACGACTACACAACTATCTACCGGAGGTTCCACTCGCCCATACCCTGCTATTACATGGGGACTTCATCGAGGACTTCATCGGCCTCACGATCCCGCTCCCCACGGAGAAACTCCGGGAGTATGAACGGCACTATCCCTGACATGTTCAGGTCTACGGGAGGTAACATGGCGCCCGCTCCCCTCAGGAGCTCTCAAGAATCCCCTCCCGCCCTGACTGACATTCCACTGCACCCTACTCCATTACCTCAGACCGATGATAGATCCACAGACCGTGCCATCCCTGCCTCTCAGCCCCAACTTAGTATCCACGATCTGAGGGCAATAGCAGAGGATATCAAAGGCACCCTCTCAGCGGCCATATCGGAGCTGCGCCTCGACCTCCGCGCCGTCAACGATAGGGTAGCGGCCGTAGAGGATAGAATCAGTATCCAAGGCTCCCAATTACAGAAAACAACCCACTACGTGGACACACACACCCTGCAACTCCGGGATATGGCCCGTCACCTGGAAGACCTTGAGAACAGGGGCAGACGCCATAACCTGAGGGTCAGGGGCCTTCCAGAAGACATAGACGGAGACCACATACTGCCCTCGGTCACAAGCCTCTTCAATGACCTGCTTGGTCGCCCGCCTCAAACACCAATTAACATGGACAGGATCCACAGGGCTTTGCGCCCCAAAGGGAAGGACACTGACCCACCACGGGATATTATATGCTGTGTCTCCGATTTCAAGACCAAGGAATTAATCCTAAAACAGGCCAGAGGAAGACCCCATCTCACATACCTTGGTGCCACGGTCCAGATCTATCAAGACCTATCCAGCATTACCCTGCAACATCGCAGGAATCTGCGACCTTTACTGGATACCCTCCGTGCCCAAGGGATCACTTACAGATGGAAGTTTCCCTTTTGCCTTTCGGCCACCTCCCAGGGACGTACGGCACTGTTGAAAGTACCTGAAGACCTGCCGCGCTTTTGCCATGCTCTGAATATACCACTGGTTGCTGTACCAGACTGGTTCTCAGAATTCCGCCGGTCGGCGGTGCAGAGGGAACCACCTCCAGCCGAACCCATGGAAGCCCAGGCCTTGGATGCTCAACAGACCAGATCGCCCTCCACAGCGGATGATCGTTCAGGACGCTGGTCTTCACATCGCACCCGCAGCCCGTACCGCTCTCCCGCATTCAGAAGGTCCAGGAGGGACCACTAAGCTGCTCTCACCGGAACCCGCCTTTTCGTTGCTACGATCCGTTGACCGCACTCCTCGCGCCCTAATCTGACCTGCTCAAAGACCTTACGCCTCCTTCATCATACAACGGAGAATCAGCCTGCAACCGACCTAGATAAACCCCACGTGTATGCCATTGAGCGCCCTCAAATTGGATCTCATGCTTGCCTGCTGATTTCCGTGCAAGCTACATCCGTACACTTATGCTGTTCCTTCCGAAACCCACAACCACCACCTCCTCCTACAACATCGTACGCCGCTGAACTGGCTCCTGATCCCCAGCCCTGCTATCCCATCCGGGATCTCATCCTTGCTTACACTGCAGACCCTTGCGATATTTGTGACAGAAGTTGGTTTGATTTGATTGCTGCCTGTTATAGTTTTGTTTTTATTTACAGCTTGAATCGCCACTCTACTGTCAGTAGGATATACTGTTCCAAGAGTCTACTCCGTTTATGATTTTCCCTATCTCTTTACTACAATCCCCAGAATGCACAGCGATCGTTCACCTGACTGCCGCTGAACGTTATTACGCTGCCCGGAAGGTGCACGTACGCCCGCATCCCGGAAATACTCTATAGAGCACTGATGTTGGGCTGCCCTCAATTCTACAACCCCGCTCTACGATCTCACGGCGGCTCAAAGGATCTTCAAAAGAACCGCCGCAACAATGCAACTCCCACAGATGGCACCCCCGCGCGATTATCGCACCGGCTCGCTGTACCACTAACTGGTTCCTCTTGATACTGGACCCTGCCCTCACGGTTCATAATGTCTATCCACCACTCTGCTGAACCATCCATTACTGGTAACTGCTTGTCGTTTATTGCATGCTATTTAACATGTTTCACATTTGCAGGTTCAATCACTTGTTTGATGCTTTTTCTGATAGTATTTGTTCTCTTTCTCTCTGGTTACACTTTGACTGCTAAAATGTTCAAGGTCTAAATACATAGATTGAATCCTCTATACTGCCCACTATATCCCACCCCAGGGCACACTGCTCTCCCTCATACACCTCACCTCACTCTTGGCGGATGATTTCCCTTATTTACTGGTGACGTCTCATACCTCCCCCTACCAAGGGGGACTTACCTTCTATCTCCTGTCATTGTAACATGTCTCATCTTCCATACATCTCAGGCATCTCTTTACGTCACATACATTGTATACCCATGTAATTACCCATGACACCTCCTGCTTTTGCCACTCCTCTATAGTCGTGTCCCGGCGGGACTCCTATGTCCTCATTTACATATTCACCTTTACTTTTCTCCGGCAGTCAACCCCCACACGGTAGCGGTTACGAGCACCTCCTCTCCAAGACAAGGAGGGGCTTTGTCACCGCTCTGTACCCTCACCGATATCTCTGATTTGAGATAGTTGGGAATTGCTCCCAGCTACCTCTTCGGTTTTTTTTTTCCTTTTTCTTACTTTCCTTTGAGATTTGATCTCCGACTCCACAAACCCTGATCTATTTGCAAAATCCTGTTCCGCACTAACCCACTTTTACACTCCCCCTCATCTATATCCAGTCCTTGTCATCTCACGACATGAACTCCCCTGACACCGCACAGGATGTACCAACATCCCCCTTAAAACTCAAAATTTGCTCTATAAATGTACGAGGCCTCAACACCCCAGAAAAACGCTCACTGTTGCTTTCACATCTGCTTAAAACAAAAACCCATATCGCCTTGATTCAAGAGACCCACTTTAGGGCTGATCATATCCCTAAACTTCATAACATACACTTCCCCACAGTCTACCATGCCCCCAATCTGGAAGCCAAATCTAAAGGGGTTTCCATCCTTATCTCCCGACACTGCCCCCTTCAAATCACGGATGTCCAAAAAGACATCAATGGCAGATTCCTCTTCCTGAAAGGGAAACTCCTCCAGAGGACTATCACCATCGCCAACCTGTACGCACCCAACACCCACCAAGTCACATTTTTTCGTTCCACCATGCATCAACTCACCGCCTTCCAAACAGGTACTCTTATTGTTGGAGGTGACTTCAATGTAGCACTTAACCCATCTATGGACACCTCCAAAGGACACTCTACGCTGACCTACAGAGCCATACGTGCGATTAAATCACAGTTCCATGACCTACTACTTCATGACTCCTGGCGTACTCTACATCCCAACGGGAAGGATTTCACTTACTTTTCTGCACCCCACAACCGATACTCGCGACTGGATTACCTTTTTATAACCCAAAATGACTTGTCACACCTGTCCACGGCCTCCATTGACCCAATGTTCTTGTCTGACCATAACCCAATATCCATGACCCTGTCCCTTCCCTCTACAATATCTAGATCCCCCATATGGCGGCTAGACAACTCTCTCCTTACGGATCCGGCAAACATCCAAACCATTTCCACACGCCTCTCCCAATACTTCACTGAAAACTCTTCAGACACTTCCTCCCCAATGTCGGTCTGGGCCGCACACAAATGTGTAATTAGAGGTTCTTTTATCTCATTGGCAGCCTCACGTAATAAGATTAGAAAAGCACGCATCGAATTCTTAACTAAAAAAATTAGAGACCTTGAACAGAGACATAAAGCTTCCCTTGCTGCCGAAGTCCTGATGGAACTCACCCAGACCAGAGAGGAATTGGTTGAAGAACTTCAACTCAGGCTGAAACGTAATTACGTAGTGTCCCAAAAAATGTACTACGAATTTGGCAACAAATCCGGCAAACTTCTAGCCAAGGCTCTCCAAAACAAAAAAGCGGCCCATACTATTCACTCAATTAGAAACACGACAGGTAACCTCCTCACCAAGACGGACGACATTGCTGACCAATTCGTGACCTACTTCTCCCAACTTTATAATCTTCCCACCCCTCCTTCGAACCATGATCACCCTGACCGTGCATCTGCCATCCGGGAATTCCTACAAAAATATGCCCCCACACCGATCACTGACTCAGAGGCCTCTGACCTCAATTCACCTCTCACAACAACGGAAATCCTCCACGCCCTGAAACAACTGAAACCCGGGAAGAGCCCTGGCCCTGACGGACTGACAGCCAGCTATTACAAAACCTTCCCCGACATTCTAATGCCTCACCTGACTGAAGCCTTTAACAACTTCTCGCCAAATGACATAGCACAGAGAGACATACTAGAAGCACATATTACACTCATCCCCAAACCAGACAAGGACCCCATGTTAGTCACGAATTACCGCCCCATATCTCTACTCAATGTAGATCTGAAATTGTATGCCAAGGTCCTGGCCAACCGCATGTTACCCCTCCTCTCAAGCTTAATTAACCTAGATCAGGTCGGTTTTGTCCCTGGTAGGGAGGCCAGGGACAATACCATTAAGGCGCTGAACATTCATCACTGGCTTACCACCACCTCCACCCCGGGTTTCTTCCTATCTTTGGATGCGGAGAAGGCGTTCGATAGGGTGGCATGGGACTATATGGAGGCAGTACTCCGCGCAATCGGTTTACCACAACTTTTCGTCCGTATGATCATGCTACTATACTCATCTCCATCAGCCAAGCTCAGGATTAACGGCCGCCTGTCGAACGCCTTCTCCATAGCTAATGGTACCCGTCAGGGATGTCCCTTATCCCCGATCATTTTCTTACTCACCATGGAACCCTTACTACGTAGGCTCAGAGAAAATCCTGACATAAAAGGTCTCACCATCAATCACAACACATACAAAGTAGCAGCATACGCTGACGATGTCCTACTCTTCCTGTCAGACCCACTCATTACAATTCCCAACCTACTTAAGGACTTTTCCCTATTTAAATCCCTTTCCAACTTACAAATTAACTTCTCCAAGTCACAAGCCCTGAATGTCTCCTTACCAACCCCTTTAGTATCCCAATGTAAACTTAACTTCCCATTTGGATGGGCCTCCCAAGCAATCTCCTATCTGGGGATTAAACTCCCCACTAAATTGTTAGACCTATATTCACTAAACTTCCTAAATGCTCTCCAAACCATCAAAGAAGACCTACATAAGTGGCACACGGGACCCTTTTCTTGGTTTGGGAGAGTGGCAATCATGAAAATGAATGTCCTCCCCAGATTACTTTACTTGCTACAAGCTATCCCCATAGCATTACCTCCAGCTTTCTTCACAACATACCAACGAATGTGCAGAACCTTTGTATGGAAATCCCAAACTCCCAGAATTAGCTGGACTCGTATGACTCTCCCTAAACTCCTAGGCGGTCTCAGTCTCCCTGATATCCGCAAATACCACCTTGCTTCACACCTGGCGAGGGTAGTAGACTGGCATCTTCACAAACCACATAAGGACTGGATACGACTGGAACAGGCCTGCTCCTCTATTCCGTTGGCTCATTTACCATGGATTCCCAGATCGCAAATCCCTAAACCCCTGTTAACACATCCACTGATCAATCCCACAGTTCTTTCCTTCCACACCTCATGCACCCATATGAAACTTACTCCAACATACGGCCCCATGACCCCACTGACTGACAACCCTGACTTCCCACCAGGACTGACTTTAAAGACTCCCTTAACAACATTACCTGAAAAACTTCCACGAGCCTCCGATTTCTTCCACGACGGAGAGCTTATGACCCATCATTTGATGTCCTCGTCCCTACCGAACTATAACATTCCATTCTTCAAATTTCTACAACTCCGCCACTTCTTTCACACCTCGACTCAGAACCCACAATGGCACAGAAAACACACACCTTTTGAGACTCTTTGCCTTAGCTCGGAACCCCAAAGACATGTGATATCTAGCACGTACTCCCTACTCTTCTCCACACATATTATCAAAAATGACTCTCTGATCCAAAGATGGGAATCAGAGCTGGCAATTGACTTATCCACTGAAGACTGGGAGCGCATATTCCACTATACACACAAAGGTTCCATCAATGTTTCCTCCCAAGAGAATAGGTACAAACTTCTCACCAAATGGTACAGAACCCCAGACAAAATCCACAAGTTTCATCCCCAAACCTCCCCAATGTGTTGGCGATGCAACTCAGCACTAGGAACCCTCCTACACATATGGTGGGACTGCCCGCTTCTACACTCATACTGGAAAGAAATCCATCGACTAATATCCCAAATCACTACATATACCCCAGATTTTACCCCAGCCCAATTCCTCCTGCACCACACATCACTTCCCCTACATACCTACAATAAATCATTAATGATGCATCTTATTAATGCCGCAACACAATGCATTCCGGTGCACTGGAGATCCACAACTCTCCCCACAATTGCTGAATGGATAAAACGTACTGATAAAATTTCAGAAATGGAGAGCCTCATACACCAGGCTACAGATGTCCCGAACAAACATGGATACACCTGGGCATGTTGGTCACATTTCCGAGGACAAATGTCCCCGACCACTCCCTCTCCCCTTCGGCCTACCCCTTCTTGATCTCCTGACCGTCCTATCTATCTTAATATCCACTTCACTTGCTCATCTCTTATATGTCTCTTTGAATTTCCATGATTCACCATTATACCCTAACTCTACGGGGTATCTCCCTAGTATTTCACCCCACCGAAAGATCCCCCATCAACCCCTGGTAACCCGTACCACCTCCCATATAGTAGAATAGGTATAAACCTCTTAATTATACCATGCGAACTACCCCTCCTCCTGCTACACTGCCTCTCATAGCCCTCTGCTTACATCCTAGTGCCCTGTCCCCGCTCACAGCTAGATCCCCGTGAGGGTGAGTGGGCACAGGCAATGCTGGAAACAGGCAGTACCTTACCCCTTCCTCACCATCGTTACCTATGAACCAGATGATACCCTTGCTAGTCTGACATTAACTCCCCACTCATTACCCCTATTCATCACCTTGCATACCGTGAGAATCCCTAACGGCCTTGATATGATTGGTACTCACACTCTTTCTCCCTTAGATCACATCTATGACTTATGACCGCATTTATCTACATCTATGCAATTGACCACTATTAGTTACAACAATACTCTGTATTACTTTTTTGTTTATACCTTTTTACTGTATTTTGTACATGTTCAACTTTATTGTACATTTGCAAACTTTCAATAAACTTTGTTTGAAAAAAAAAGAAACTACCGTCCGAACTTATTTATCAACAACGACATAAAAATTATGACCAAGATTCTTGCAAATAGAGTAGCGAGTTTTATATCTTCCTACATTCACAGAGATCAGGTGGGCTTCATCCCTGGGAGACAGGGACCGGATCAGATCCAGAGAGTAATTGATATAATTTCATTACTCCAATCACAGTGGAGTGGAGGCCCCCCCAAAAGGGTTTTTTACTCACAATAGACCTTCATAAAACCTTTGGTTCAGAAGACTGGGCCTACATGTCTGGGATACTGATTAGATGGGGCTTCGGCTCATACTTCCTGAACATAATACACTTGCTTTATTCAACCCCGCTAGCCCAAGTATGCCTAATGGGCAGATTATCTGAACCCTTCCCTATTAGAAGGGGTACCAGACAGGGATGCCCGCTCTCCCCCCTCCTCTTTGCGATAGCCATAGAAACTTTGGCCATAGCAATCAGAACGAGTCCTGATGTCAAGGGGGTACTCTGCGGAAACCAGGAACATAAGTGCGCACTGTATGCGGATCACCTAGTCCTTTTTCTCACGTCCCCACTGACATCTATGCCTACGGTCTATAAAATGCTGCAAAACTTTAGCAAGATCTCTGTGTTGCGGGTTAACGTGTCTAAATCAATAGCTCTAAATATATCAGTTCCCCTGGACCTGCTTAAACAGCTTACACACAACTTTGCCTTCTCCTGGGCACCCACCGCAATACTGTATCTTGGCGTCAAACTCACCCCTGATATTAACAATCTCTTCCAAGCGAATTATCCCCCAATGATACATAAATGTATGGGGGACCTGGAGAGGTGGTCGAAGTATGGTCTATCCTGGCTGGGTTCATGCGGTTAAGATGACTCTGCTCCCCCACTTACTGTATTTATTTTGCTCTCTCCCAAACCCGATTAAGAATAATTTCCTTACTAAATTCCATTCCTCTTTAGTGCACTTTGTCTGGGGTAACAAAGGCTACAGACTCCCCACAAGTATTGTAATTAGACACAAATCTCAGGGCGGGGTGGGCCTGCCAAACCGATGGTGATATTACCAAGATATGGGTATCCATGGAAAGACGAGCCATTCCCTTAAATACCATAGATTACCTACTTGGATGCAAACCGAAATCCAGACCTGCAATCATGTCACCTACCCTCTCCCATTCCGTTGCCCTGTGCTCCACACTCTACTCACAAAACTCGCTGATCTCCCCCTTGAAGCCATTATCTCACATCTTCCATAACACAAGATTCCCACCGGGCCTAAATATTAAATCCTTCCAATGGTGGACGGACAAAGGCCTTTACCGAATAGGACATTTTTTCTCCCAGGCCGGACCTCTTAACTTAAATCACTGCAGAAAGAAATTAGAAATGCCCAATTCGGAACTATTTTGATTCTCCCAAATATCTCATTTCCTCTTTACACTCCATTTGGCCCAATAATCAGATCCCCCCACAATCACCCCATATGAACACTGGTGCTCAAACACTGTGGATCAGAGAGGAGGGATCTCGCTGTTCTATTCAGCCCTGGCAAAAAATGAAGACACTCCGTCATATGCTCGGGCCTGGGAGGACACCGGCTGCTCCTGAACTACCTCAGACTGGTTTTGCGCATTTCAGCGCTCATTTAAAGGTATACTCAACATTTCTCTCATAGAAGCCGGCCTCAAAGTACTGACGAGGTGGTATTATGCCCCCTCCAGACTGGCAAGGATATACCAAGGGACCTCTCCCTTGTGCTTTAGGGGTTGCGAGATGGAGGGCTCAATGTTCCACATATGGTGGACATGTCCCTGCATCAGATCCTTCTGATGGAAGGTATTCCACACCATTAGGGTCCTGACAAATACCACGACCACTCCAGACCCCAACATAGCACTGCTAAACCACCTCATACGTGGGTCACTAAAACATCAGAAGGCACTGACTTTAAATGTTTTACTAGGTGCTAAAATTACGCTAGCCAAAGCCTGGAAAAACCCCACGGTATCCTTCAAGGGGTTCAAGCGGAAAGTTTCTTGGATAATGGAACAAGAAAATATAGTAGTGAAACTCCACGATAAAGTAGGGAAATTTAATGCCATTTGGGAACCCTGGGCCTCCTATAGCAATATCTCGATCTGCCCAGGCATCCCACCTAGAGCATTGGCGGATTCTTAAAAACCATGAACCCACTTTCTAACACTATCTTTTCTTTCCTTTCTCCTTCACATGTTTTCTCCTCTTCTCTGTCTGGGATACTCTGTCCCTTCTCTCCTGTTACCTAAAGCAAGGCTTCTTGCAATCCCTAAGTATACATAGGATTTTTTATGAAGCTGGCATTCTGAAGGAAGTCTCTCCTGTTATCTGTAATCAGGGGGTACTTGGGGCCGGAGTAAACCCACAACCCATGCAATTATACACTAGTCACCCTTCCCCAAGGACAGGTGGCTGAACTAGGGAGGGGGGAGGCATGGGACCCGTGGAGGTCGTAGGTACCACACCACCACATAGAGTTCCCAAAGGGGGGAACAGTCGACTCCTTCGAGTAAATACCGGCCTTTAACTCTGTTTACCTCCGGGTTGCAGTATTACCAGCCCTGAATGCCGGCCCTTTTGGGTAGACAGGATTCTCTTTGTTACAACCACAGGAACCAGGTTTGCCTACTTACTAAGTCCATGTTTTAAGCGATTTCTACCGAGTCTTACATGTTCAGAAATAGTTTTCACTTTGTTGATGATCTAATTATCACTGCTTTAATTCTCCTGACTTAGAACCAGATGGTTCTATGTTTTACTCAGCGCTGCATTGTTTGGCACTTACTGTTTTGTCTGAAATTTTCAATAAATCTTTAAAAAAAAGTTTAACTACCGAGCCTCTTTTTGAGATTTGTTGTTTACAAGTTAAAAACAGTATTTTTTGCTAGAAAATTACTTAGAACCCCCAAACATTATTCATTTTTTTTCTAAAACCCTAGAGAATAAAATGGCAATCAATGCAATACTCTTTGTGCAGCGGTCTTACAAGCGCACTTTTTTTGAAAAAAATAAACTTTTTTTAATTAAAAAATAAACAGTAAAGTTAGCCCAATTGTTTTTTATATTGTGAAAGATAATGTTACGCTGAGTAAATTGATACCCAACATGTCACGCTTCAAAATTGCGCCCACTTGTGGAATGGCGACAAACTTAAAACTTAAAAATCTCCATAGACGACATTTAAAACATTCTACAGGTTGCATGTTTTGAGTTACAGAGGATGTCTAGGGCTAGAATTATTGCTCTTGCTCTAATGATCGCGGCGATCTACCTCCTACCTCACATGTGTGGTTTGAACACCGTTTTCATATGCAGGCTCTGCTCGCGTATGCGTTTGCTTCTGCACACGAGCTCTACGGGACAGGGCGCGTTTTAATTTTTTTTATTATTATTTATTTTACCTTTTATTTTTTATTATTACACTGTTCTTTTAAAAAAAGAAAAAACAATTGTGTCCCTTTTATTCCTATTACAAGGAATGTAAACATCCCTTGTAATAGAAACAAAGCATGACAGGATCTCCTAAATATCAGATCTTGGGTCCTTTAAGAGCTATGGGCGCTTTGACGTAGCTTCCACCCTGCAATGGTATGGAGACGGGGGGGGGGGCATCTTCCCCTCGATCGTCTCCATACCCAGCATGAGAAAGGATCCGATCGCCTCTGCCGCTGCCGACGGCACCAGTAAGAGGCGGAGGGCACCGGAGCGTGGCGGGGCGGCCCTCTCGTGCCACCGATAAAAGTGATCTTGCCACAGAGACCACCATTATCGGAAACCGGACAGCCGGTCAAAGAAGAGGATAACAATGATATTCCTCTTCAAAGTTAGGACGTATATCGGCGTGCGGCAGTCCGGAAGTGGTTAAGCCTCATCAGATAGTTCATTGATCAGCTATTTTTCAAATGTACTGTTAAAAGACCCGTGTACTTTCAGGACTACAGTGTGGTTTGACTTTAGCATGGTTGAAAATTGTTCTGTGAAAGTCTACTGCCACATTACATATCAGGTAGCTCTACTTAACATTTTCTGCAGTCTTCTACTTCTGTTTGAAGTATTCAAAGTTATCTTCAAGCCACACCAGAATCCATATACTTTAAATATTATTTATTTATTTATTTATTAATTACATGTATTTATATAGTGCTGACAATTTATGCAGCGCTTTACATTCACATCAATCCCTGTCCTCAAGGAGCTTACAATCTAAGTCCCATCTCACATGCACACATACTAGCCTTAAATTAGACTTTTGAATGTTGTCAGAACATGAAAACAAAACAGAAAAATTAATGACAGGTAGGGTTGCACTGATACCAAATTGGTGCCGATACTAAGCATTTGCACGAGTATCAGTACAAATGTTCTGATACCTGAAACCGATACTTTCAGGCGTGGTTCTTTCAGCTGGATTGCCCCACTGACAGCTGAAATGTAAAAAAAAAGCCAGCAATTATTCGTTGTTAGGAAGCAGGGCCACCACGTCCTTAACAACAGATGACTCATTCAGCTGTCAGGGAGGTTCCCCTGTTGACAGCTGAAGTGTAAACGAAGTCCCAGCAATTGGAGCTGTCAAAAAAAAGCAGCCGAGCAATGTTTATCAACAACATTGCTCAGCCGCTGAACAGAAAGATAAAAAGAAACATTGTTTCTTTTTGTATCGTTCTGTTTATTCATCTACAGATGAACTTTGATCTGCAGATGAAGTCAGTTTACAGCAACTTTTCAAGTAAAAAAATAGTTTTTTTTCCATTTTTTATGAAATGTTCCTGTGTTTAACCCCTTATTTGACCTTAATTTACTCTAAGCCGCCTTAATTAACTCATTATTCTCCTTCTCAGCTTAATTATTATTTTCCTGCTGTTTTTTTTTTTTCACTTCTATTTTATAAACTATTAAGAATTAAAACTTGTTTTGTAATATTTTTACACCTTTAACATATATTTACATGTTTCACATTGAAACAAGCGTAAAATGTAAAAAAAATGTAAATAAAAAAAAAATTTGTAAATAACTTTTTAATGCTTTGTACCATTGCTGACAGAAGAAGTGTAAACAAAAGAGTTCCGGTAGGTATCGGTAAATGATATGGGCGAGAACTAAAAAAAAAGTATCGGTACTCGTACTTAGTTACATAGTTACATAGTAGGTGAGATTGAAAAAAGACACAAGTCCATCAATTCCAACCTATGTGTGTGATTATTTGTCAGTATTACATTGTATATTCCTGTATGTTGTGGTCGTTCAGGTGATTATCTAATAGTTTTTTGAAACTATCGATGCCACCGCCTGTGGAAGGGATTCCACATCCTTGCCGCACTTACTAAAGAACCCTCTACGTAGTTTAAGGTTAAACCTCTTTTCTTCTGTGGAAGGGAATTCCACATCCTTGCCGCACTTACTAAAGAACCCTCTACGTAGTTTAAGGTTAAACCTCATTTTCTTCTAATTTTAATGAGTGGCCACGTGTCTGGTTAAACTCCCTTCCGCAAAAAAGTTTTATCCCTATTGTGGGGTCACCAGTACAGTATTTGTAATTTGAAATCATATCCCCTTTCAAGCGTCTCTTCTCCAGAGAGAATAAGTTTAGTGCTCACAACCTTTCCTCATAACTAATATCCTCCAGTCCCTTATTATTAGCTTTGTTGCCCTTCTTTGTACTCGCTCCATTTCCAGTACATCCTTCCTGAGGACTGGTGCCCAGAACTGGACCGCATACTCTAGGTGAGGCCATACCAAAGTCTTGTAGAGCGGGAGAATTATCGTTTTATCTCTGGAGTTGATCCCCTTTTAATGCATATCAATATTCTGTTTGCTTTTTGTAAAAAAATTGTATCAGTGTATCCCTAGCATTTGGTAGTCTAGGGAAGCATTTCTCAATAGCTATGATTAGTTGATGCCAGAAGTGCAAATAATCATAGATGAAAAATGAATACTGTATATTTATTTAAACTGTAAGCATTTCACACTGCATTGTTTTCCCTGAAAGACTATGAAATATGCAGTGTTGATTGCAACAAAGCACTGAATCTGAGAAACACTTGGCCATGATTGACCACATGCAAAAGTCTGAAAATGTAAGGTGTTCCACCTAAAAAAGAAAATTAAAAGTCAACAGCTACAAATACTGCAGCTGCTAACTTTTAAAATAAGGACACTTACCTGTCAAGGGGGCCCGCAATGTCCTCACCCGTAGTCGACCCGTCCCTCAGCTCCGGGTGGAGGGTCCGGCATTGCTAGTAAGGGAATCAAGAAGTGAAACCTTGCAGGCTTCAAAGCCTGGTTCCCTACTGCGCGTGCGCAAGTCGCTCTGTGCATTCTGAATGGTCCCTGCTGTCTTCTGGGACCTGTGTGTCTGCCAGAAGACAGCGGGGGGGGATGGAGGAGGGGGCTTTAATAATCACCATCATTGTACGTTGGCTTCTTTAAGACCACTACCCCGCCAATGCATGTGGCATTCTGAGAGAGACAGTACAGGGATCTGTCAATGTAGACAGATCCCCATTCTGTCAGGGGAGGATAGACAGATCTGCTGTTCCTAATGATTAGGAACAGTGATCTGTCTCCTAATCCAGTCACTACACCCCCCTTCCTGCCAGTGGCATGTATACAGTAATCAGTGGCAATTTTTAGCACTGATCACTGTATAAATGTCACTGATCCCCAGAAAAGTTTTAAAAGTGTCCGATCTGTCCACCGCAATGTCACAGTCCCGCTAAAAATCTCTGATCACCACCATTACTAGTAAAAAAAAAAAATATTAATAATAAAAATGCCATAAATCTATCCCTTATTTTGTAGACTCTATAGCTTTTGCGCAAACCAATCAATATACTATTATTGTGAATGTATATGTGTATATATATATATATACATAGAAGAATACATATCAGCCTAAACTGATGAAGAAATGTGTTTTATTTTTATTTTTGGGGGGATAATTATTATAGCAAAAGGTAAAAAAAAAATATATTTTTTTTTTCAAAATTGTCGCTCTTTATTTGTTTATAGAGGGAAAAAATGCAGAGGTGATCAAATACCACCAAAAGAAAGCTCTATTTGTGGGAAAAAGAAGACATACATTTTGTTTGGGTACAGTGTTGCCGACCACGCAATTGTCAGTTAAAGCGAAGCAGTGAAGTATCACAAAAAATGACCTGGTCATTAAGGTGGCAGATACTTCCGGTCCTTAAGTGGTTAAATATAAAAATTTCAGGTTGCTCCCCTACCCCAATTATAACTCTTTTTTGTTTGCTGCCAGTGAATCAACAGAAACCACTGGGTCAACTTACAATAAATAGCTTTAAAATCTGTGACTTTTCAAATATTCAAGTAACTTTATGTTGCCTTTGTCTCCACTTGCTTTCATTGCAAATAATCCCATGATATTTACAGGTCAAGAGGGGTTTTGCACTCCCATACAAGTAAATAGCAAACCAAAAAATGCTTGAAGAAGGTCAAATGCAAGTCATAAGGCGGTTATCTGCAGGTCAAATGTATGTGCAATGAACTCTGAATAATCTCAAAAGCAGCTGAAGCTGGTGTCTGTAGTATATTGTGTCTAATAAATATATATATATATGTATACATGTATATATATATATATATATATATATGTTATATATATATATATATTTATTATATGTAGTGTTTTTATTTGGGCATTCTAAAGACAAGTTTATTCTAGGCAGGCCGCTTTGGTAGCTGTTAGTCTGGTTGCGCATATTGAAAGAGGGTTTGTTGGTCAAAGGACAAATGGCCAGACCAGACTTACTCCACATATGAAAGGGAACAGATAATGATTGTCTTAATCTAATCAGTATTCACACATGTCAAAGGGGGAATATGCAAGAATGTAAATTGGGGCAGCTTTATAATTACAACTATTCACAGCTTGGGGTTGTCTCCTGTCACTCTGAAAGACCGGGGCAGATCAAAGCATTTAATGGAAACGCCCAATCAAATTGCTCAGACATTCAGTGTGTGTGGGGGATATAACAGGACGTTCAATCTGTTTAGAAGGGTGTGTTCTTACGAAGGCACCCAAGAGTCACATGGTTCCATGGGGCTCTAAATATTACTAGCACTGTCGTGATATGAACTCTGTTGGATTTTTGTCATCTGTAAGACTGTTCAGTTTTGGAAGTCAATAAAATCTCTCTCTGGGAGAATCGGGTTTTGCTGCGGAACGATTATATTAGATCACTACATTGCTAGTAATATTTAGAGCCCCATGGAACCATGTGACTCTTGGGTGCCTTCGTAAGAACACACCCTTCTAAACAGATTGAACGTCCTGTTATATCCCCCACACACACTGAATGTCTGAGCAATTTGATTGGGCGTTTCCATTAAATGCTTTGATCTGCCCCGGTCTTTCAGAGTGACAGGAGACAACCCCAAGCTGTGAATAGTTGTAATTATAAAGCTGCCCCAATTTACATTCTTGCATATTCCCCTTTGACATGTGTGAATACTGATTAGATTAAGACAATCATTATCTGTTCCCTTTCATATGTGGAGTAAGTCTGGTCTGGCCATTTGTCCTTTGACCAACAAACCCTCTTTCAATATGCGCAACCAGACTAACAGCTACCAAAGCGGCCTGCCTAGAATAAACTTGTCTTTAGAATGCCCAAATAAAAACACTACATATAATAAATATATATATATATAACATATATATATATATATATATATACATGTATACATATATATATATATATATATATATATATTAGACACAATATACTACAGTGTCAAACTAAAACCGTTGACACACTGTGTTTTAGCCCTGGTTCACATCAGTGTGATTTGTCATGCGATTTGACAGTTCAAAATTGCATGACACGTCATACCCCATTGCCGGCAATAGAACTGTTTAAATCGCTGCAACTCTGAAAGAGGTTTCTGTACTATATTTTTGCAATTTCATTGTGACTTGCTTTGACTTCTGTTAAATGAAGTCGCAAGCCCCAATTAAATCAGAGGTCCAAATCGCACTTATCTGGGGCTTTGAAATCGCACTGAAGTAGGGTGATTTCAAAGCTGCACTCATGTGAACCAGGGCTTACTCACAGCAAACAAGTAATTGCAAAGGTGTTGAAGAAACAATCAATTATGGACATAAAACAGAATAAATAACTGCACAATACAGGAAAAATATTCCAGCGTGCTATCTGATAAGCATTGCACATTTCCTAAAATTTGCAGGCCCTCGACCACATATACACCACCGGAAATGCACCTATCCCGTCTAACCTCACATTGATAACCTACTTCCTTTCAAATGATTATATTATTATAGTAGTTATAATTTTACCTAAATTAGTATTATATTATATATTTTTATATTGCCTGGTTCTCTCAACTTTCTTACTTCCCCTTCCTCCCTCTAGATACCGCCATTATTATCTCTCTTCATCACCTTTCTCTGCTTTCACTTTCTTTGTTCTTCAAAGCTTTTAATGTATAATTGCTGATACCACACTTCTGGCATTCTAACTTGAGTACCTCTTAATAAAAATATGGATAACAATTGATAAACTGAAACTAACACTTGAGAATGGTATTCCATCATTGTCCTGGATTTCTGACACACATTATGATTAGGGTTGAGCGAACCCGAACTGTAAAGTTTGGGTTCGTACCGGACTTTTGGGTTTTTGGGTCCCGGACCCGAACCCGAACAATTTACAGTATGTTCGGGTTCGAGTTCGGTGTTCAGCAATGTAATGACGCTTTTTAAAAAGCTGCAGGGCAGCCAATCAACATTTGTTTAACTCGTGTGCCCTTAGAAGCCATCACAGCCATGCCTACTAATGGCATGGCTGTGATTGGCCAGTGCAGCATGTGACCCAGCCTCTATATAAGCTAGAGGCACCTAGCACAGCACGTCACTCTGCTTTAGATAGTAAAGGGAAAGGTTGCTGCCGCTGCTTTGAGGGAGAGAATTAGTTAGGAGTCCTGATTCAGAAATCTATTTACTCAGCGATCTACCTTGATTTTCTTGTGTGGGTGCAGTGCACAATCTTTTTACACTGCCCTGAGCCCAGTGCCAGAGAAAAGATAGATAGTGTAGGAAAAGGTTGCTGCTGCTGCTCTGGGGGAGAGAATTAGATAGGAGTCCTGATTCAGAAATATAATTACTCAGCGATCTACCTTGATTTCATTGTGTGGGTGCAGTGCACAATCTTTTTTACACTGCCCTGAGCCCAGTGCTAGAGAAAAGATAACTTTTATTTGTCTGTTAGTTAGGTTGGTATTGGCGGGTATTTTATGCAAGCTCAGTGCACTAGCACTGCATATGTTACTGTGAGATACACCCTTTAGATACAGTTGCTCTATTCTGCTATTCTAAAAACACCCATTTAGGACAAATAAAAATATTTTACAGTGTTTCCTGCATATCTGTACGTGTGAGATACACACTTTAGATACTGTTCTTCTATTCTGCTATTCAAAAAAAGAAAATTTAGGGCAAAATTTTTTTTTTCTTGAATAGCATTTTCTGCATATCTGTACGTGTGAGATACACCCTTTAGATACTGTTGCTCTATTCTCCTATTCTAAAAACACCCATTTAGGGCAGATACAAATATTTGACAGTGTTTCCTGCATATCTGTACATGTGAGATACACACTTTAGATACTGTTCTTCTATTCTGCTATTCAAAAAAATAATAATCTAGGGCCAAAAAAATATTTTGCAGTGTTTCCTGCATATCTGTATGTGTGAGATACACACTTTAGATACTGTTCTTCTATTCTGCTATTCAAAAAAAATAATAATTTAGGGCAAATAAAAAAAATTTTGGTGTGTTTTCTGCATATCTGTACGTGTGAGATACACCCTTTAGATACAGTTCCTCTATTCTACTATTCTAAAAACACCCATTTAGGGCAGATAAAAATATTTTGCAGTGTTTCCTGCATATCTGTATGTGTAAGATACACACTTTGGATACTGTTCTTCTGTACTGCTATTCCAAAAAATAATAATTTAGTCGAAAAAAATTTTTGGCTGCGTTTTCTGCATATCTGTACGTGTGAGATACACCCTTTAGATACTGTTGCTCTATTCTGCTATTCTAAAAACAACCATTTAGGGCAGATACAAATATTTTACAGTGTTTCCTGCATATCTGTACATGTGAGATACACACTTTAGATACTGTTCTTCTATTCTGCTATTCAAAAAAATAATAATTTAGGGCAAAAACTATTTTTTGGTGCGTTTTCTGCATATCTGTACGTGTGAGATACACCCTTTAGATACAGTTGCTCTATTCTGATATTCTAAAAACACCCATTTAGGGCAAATAAAAATATTTTACAGTGTTTCCTGCATATCTGTACGTGTGAGATACACACTTTGGATACTGTTCTTCTATTCTGCTATTCCAAAAAATAATAATTTAGTCCAAAAAAATTTTTTGGCTGAGTTTTCTGCATATCTGTAAATGTGAGATACACCCTTTAGATACTGTTGCTCTATTCTGCTATTCTAAAAAACAACCATTTAGGGCAGATACAAATATTTTACAGTGTTTCCTGCATATCTGTACGTGTGAGATACACACTTTAGATACTTTTCTTCTATTCTGCTATTCAAAAAAATTATAATTTAGGGCAATAACAATTTTTTGGTGCGTTTTCTGCATATCTGTACGTGTGAGATACACCCTTTAGATACTGTTGCTCTATTCTCCTATTCTAAAAACACCCATTTAGGGCAGATACAAATATTTTACAGTGTTTCCTGCATATCTGTATGTGTGAGATACACACTTTAGATACTGTTCTTCTATTCTGCTATTCAAAAAAATTATAATTTAGGGCAAAAACAATTTTTTGGTGTGTTTTCTGCATATATGTACGTGTGAGATACACCCTTTAGATACAGTTGCTCTATTCTACTATTCTAAAAACACCCATTTAGGGCAAATAAAAATATTTTACAGTGTTTCCTGCATATCTGTACGTGTGAGATACACACTTTAGATACTGTTGCTCTATTTTGCTATTCAAAAAAACACATTTAGGTGAAAAATCTTAAAGTCTAGTCTGTACCTGTACGTGTGAGATACACCCTTTAGATACTGTTCTATTCTGCTATTCAAAAAACACCCATTTAGGGCAAGATCCTAAATTTGAGAAATATGAGGAGAACGTCAAAGAAGGGACGTGGTCCCGGTCATGGTGCTGCTGGTGGAGCTCCTGTTGCAGGGAGAGGATGTGGTCGATTTGTGCCAGCTACACGCACAAGTGAAACACCTTCCTCAGGTGCGAGTAGGCGACAGAGCCTGCAGCGGTATTTGGTCAGGCCTAATGCGGCTCTACGAATGTTGAGGCCAGGACAAGTACAGGCGATAGTAGATTGGGTTGCTGACAGTGCCTCCTTCACATTGTCTCCCACCCAGTCTCCTGCTGAAATATCAGAGTTGGCACCTGCAGCCGATGTCCATCAGTCTTTCACCTCACCCCCTTGCAAATCAGCCAATCAGTCTGAGCCCCAAATCATGCAGCAGTCTCTTCTGCTTTTTGATGACTCTGTTAGCAGGGTTTCCCAGGGCCATCCACCTAGCCCTGCCCCAGAAGTGGAAGAGATTGTTTGCACTGATGCCCAACCACTTATGTTTCAAGGTGAGTACATTATACACGTTTATAAGACTCCCATGCACGGGTGCATATTTGCTTTTAATTTAACTGGTTTTTAATTTTTAATTTTTATGTTTATTTAAATCCTTTTTTGCCACCATTAAGAAAAAAGTTTTTTTCTTGTTTACTATTGCGACCTTATGGGTTATTCCTTGGGTCTGTCTTTATATCAATAAATATTTCCCTTTTTTTAAGGTATTTCACTATTGGAGTCCGTTTTTTCTTTTTTCTTTTATCTTCACTCATGGCCGAGGGGCCTGAGTGTTGATTTTACTTGCAGGTGTTACCTCGGAGGGCTCCCATGGAATCATACTCTCTCAGGGAGATCCTCAAGTCCCAGTGTGTATAGACACTATAGGACCACTGGGATTGGTCACCTGCACTGCCCATCATTCTCACTCCTCCCGTGTGCAACAGTCGGGTGATTCCGGAGACTGGCGGCTGGGTTCCGGACCTCGTTCGTTCCCCTGGGGGGAGAAGGCCGGCGGAAGATCAGAGGAACGTAGGAACGGCGTATATCCTTGCAGAGGATCATATCTGCCTGCGCTACTGACTCCGCTCGTTAGGGAGTCCATCAGATGGGGTAAGGACCCACACTCACCCTAACTATTTTGGGATATCGTAACCCTGAGATATATAACAACCCCTGTAATGGAACAAATATCGGAACATTTCCTGACATAACCACTGTTTACAGGACTTTGTACTCTTTTGCACTGTGGATGTTTTCACACACTGAATTTTATTTTGTATATTTTCACTTGAATTAGTGACATATATTATAAGAGATTTGGAATATATCACATGTAATTTCCTTAGATAATCTTTTAGCACCTATTAATTTAGGTCTGAACACCTTTAGTTGTGATTTCTTAACAATCACCTGAGTATTTGGGGCCACAATTGATTTGAGGTAGTGGTTGCTGTTTTAAGCAATCATTACCAATTTCAATTATAGAACACTTGTGGATTCATTTTGATAGATTTATACTTTTATTAGTAGGGTTCATAGCATTGGGATCCTTTAGTGCAGCAATTGTTTATTTTATCTTTGATTGCCTTAATTATATTTGATGGTTATTTGCTGCGGCTTTAGCCTTTTTTATTTTTCACATATATTTTTTCTAGCGTGGTATTATATCACTTTTGAGTACATGGGAGGACCATCGTAGCACGTCTCGGATGATGACGAAACACAGGTGCCAACTGCTGCTGCTTTCGCAATTGTGCAGCCTGACAAGGAGGGCAGGGGTGAAGACTGGATGGAAGATGATGTGGAGGATGATGAGGTCCTCAAACCCACATGGACCTTCCACCACCGAGGATTGCAGGGAGCTTCAGTTTGCCTCCTGTAGATCTATAGATCCTCACAGCATGTCTGCTCATGTGACAGACCCCTTGCACATGGGCATTAATGCCATGAGCCCTGCCAGTAAACTGGCAGAGACCACACACTGTTTGTGCAAGCGCGAGGGGTCCTGCAAGCTGAAATCTTAGGAGGCAGTTCCTAGGATTGAGTGCATGTGCAAGGGGTCCAGGTATGTCACCCTCGTGTAGTACTGTCTACCTTAGGTAGGTAGGTGCTAGAGTATTGTTTGTGTTTTTACTGCCAGTGCAGGTACACTTAGGCAGGCCTAGCTATGAGCTAGGCCTGTTTGTTTTTGATCTGGGGGCAGGGGGAGAGGTTTTAGTGTAGCAGCAGGTGACTGACATGTGCCTCAGCTCTCTGGCGCCTCCTTTGTTTCCAGTAAAAAGGTTCTGGAAAAGAGGCTGGGTAGATGGTTGGAGTGACTTGGGATGTATTTAGGAGCCCTGACCAATCCCCAACTAGGATTGTCAGGGGGCAGGCCTCCTATATATACCGTACCTATGGTCAGCCTGTTGTGGGAGGAGTTGTAAGGTGGAAGAACTGAGATGATGGAGTGTTATACTGTCGTGGGCCTGAGGAAACCCCCTTTATGGGGGGGATGAACTCAGGCCTGGAGCTCGGGAGATGGGAGGGAGCCTCTCGCTACATGGTCATTGAGAAGTGTCCTGGAACAGGAGCAAGAGGGGGACAGTTGAGAGCACTGCCGTGAAAGTCATTCAGGAGGGATCCATGCCGGAGTCGGTGAGTGAGAAGCACAGTGAGAAGCTCTGGGAGAGACATGCCAGGATTGGATGTGGAGCCAGAGGGAGAGACTGTGGTGTTGTTGAAGTCAAGTCGATGCAGCCAGGAGGGTTGGCAGGATTTGCATTGGACTTGCTGGGAGCAGTAGTCCACCAAGTATCAGTTAGCACAATTATCCTTTTCATCTAAGGTGGTTGCTACCACAGAGGGGACTGCAGACCCCCGCCTGCAAATGGCTACTAGGAAAATGTTAGGACTTATTTAGAGTGAGGCCTAGCCATGTGCTAATGGTTACAGGAATCTAGAATTGGATAGTAGAGGAAAGCAAATGATCTCAAGTATTGTGCTGGAGGAGATGTGAAGTAGCAGAGACTGTCAATTTGGATTCAACTACCTTTATTTCTACTAAGAAAGATTCATCATTTGGGCATCCCATGTCCCTTTTCCCCAAGTTTAATCCCCTAATAAAAACAACAAAAACAAGCAAGAGACTGTTCATTGATTAGAGAAAGTGTGCCTAAAATGGATGTAAGCAGGGTGAGTAGGCGAGAATGAAGGACCTGGACTTTAGGGAGGGGGATGTATTTTTACAAATTATTTTGCAATTGTGTTATAGGGAGGGGGGAAGAAGCAGGACAGAAGAACATAGATAAGGGGTGAAGGTTAGCTTTAAATTCAGCCTAAAAAAGGGGGCAAATAATTAAGGTAAGCCTGCCTAGTTATTAAATTATATATAAAAGTGAATATCTCAATTTTTGTAGAAGTCCAAGTCTCTCTTTAGGCTCATACTGCTTTTGTTCCTTGACAACAAGTCTGTGTATATTTGTGCTCGTAAACAGACCTGGTTATTTTTATTTATTCTGACTAGCTTTGGTTTCTTTAAACCCTGTACTGCAGACAGGAAAGCCCTGTTCAAGTGTGCAGTGACTGAAGTGCTGTGGTTTAAATGGTTTTTCCCTGGATCTCCCTCACAGCCAGCAGTTGTCTGATTTCAATCAGTGGCAGCTCTCACCACATGTCCAGACATCAATCTTCTCCAGACCGTGGGTGAGTGTGTCTCAGCATGGAGTATGTTCCAAGTAAAAAATAGACTCCCTTGCCACTTTTCACTGCACAGCCAATAGTAACCTTTCTAGCTGTTATTTGCTCGGAAGAAATGACATTCTGGAGCTATTAACATTATTATTAAACATGATGACAGATAGGTATACTTTAAACCTAATATGCAAATATAAATTTAAAACAATCTTGAAGTCAAGAAATCACAACGCAATGTGCAAATACTGTAACCCTTAGCAGGTAATAATAATACAATTTTTGGTCACATGATTTTGATGAACTAAAATGACGGTTGCTATTGGTTACTGCCCATTAGCAATACTCCTTGCACAACTTTGTATAGTAAACCTATAGGCAACGCTGATTCTTTTTTATTTTGTTTTATGTTATGAAAGATTGTATCAAAAAAGAGAGTATTTAACAACGATTTAAGGAAATAAGCCCTGATGTTAGAAGTTAGCAAATGTGCACCTATTTTCAAGGCCAAATTTTAATAATATCAAACAAGTCCAAAGAAATTACCAGCTAAACTTACCGACCAACCTGCAACCAACCAAATTATCCTGTCTTATGCCTCGTACACACGATCGGAATTCTCGTCAGAAAAAACTCTGACGGTTTTTCCAACGGAATTCCGACGGAATTCCGCTCAAGCTGTGTTGCCTACACATGATCACACCAAATTCCGACGGTCAATAACACAGCGGCATAACACACGTTCGACAGCACTATAAAAGGGAAGTTTAATGCGTCCGAGCATGCGTCAAATTGTTTTCGAGCATGCGTCGGAATTTTGTGTGTCGGAATTGCCTACACACGATCGGAAAATCCGATAGAAAGGTTTTCCGTCGGAAAAATTGAGAACAGGTTCTCAATTCAAAGTCCGTTGGAAATTCCGACAGAAAAAGACCGTTGACCATACACACGGTCGGAAAATCCGATGAAAAGCTCCCATTGGACTGTTTCCATCGAAAAATTCCGACCCTGTGTACGCCGCATAACAGTTTGCATTAAAAACAGGGGTTTCATTTACACACATTTGCAAAGACATGTGTAAGCTGCAGAGCCACTTCACGGCACCCCAGTATTAGCTGCAGTCCTAACTCTATAAAAGTTTGAGAGCCTCCATAGTAGAAGCACATGCATATTAATAGAGGGCAGGTAATCCTCAAGGGAGCCCACCCTTCTTTAAAGGCACAGGGGCGCACTGAACATCCAGCACATTGCACAATAGCAGCAGAGGTGTCCAGTGCATCCCCTCACCAATATTACATCAGTACAAACAAATGACCACTGCCCTCACATTTACCTGGCCTTTGCAGCAAAGAGCGCATGTCTAACAAAACCAAAGAAACTCCCAGGTCAACTTACCGAACAGCCTGCAACCAACCAAATTATCCTGTCTAATGCACACACTATAAGAAAATTGGGTGAACATTTTCAACCAAGAAACAATCGTATGATTTTCTGAGTGTGTACACAACTTTCGACAGCCGATTCTGACCTTTCGAATGAAAATTTCTGAAGGGACAAACTCCAGAATTTTTCTCGTACTGGAACAGAACGAACGATTTTCGTTCAATGTGTACTGTTTTCGTATGAGAAATATCAGATACAGTCGTACGAGAATTTTTATACATTATTTCTATCTTTAGTTCCGACTTTCTGTGAAACATCGAGGAAAATCAGGGAACATCAAAAGAAAACCGGACAATTATTTGTGTACAGGGCATAACCGTATGTGTTAAAAACAAGGTTTTGTTATATCTCTGCATAGGCAAAACACATTTTTTTTTCATATGGACTTATTCTGCCTGGCCATGTAAGAAAGAATCATTAACAGGCAACTGTAAATCAACTAATGTTGCCTGCCTTTAAACTAAAGAAAGTAATTCACAATACCACATATGACAAAAACAAAAAATGTGATTATTCATGCATCAAAATTTCTTTCATAAGGAGCGCCTATATAATTAGTGTATACACTACAAAAATTATGTTCACATCACAAATAGTGCATAAGAGCACGTAGAATCTAGAGCAAAAATTATTATACATCAATATGATCTCTGCACATGAGTGCAACCTTTTAATTGACTATAAAAGTTTCTACTATTATACTTCACTATTGCAAGCTCATCTGTGGTCCAGAGTTATGACCAGAGGCTTTGTGAAGCAATGTTAGGCTTTCCGTGGACAGGAGGTCAAATTTAATGGTGAGTTGCTTTCTTATGGGGATCGACACTGTTTTTTTTTTTTTTTTTCATCATCTGAATAGTCATTAAAGCAGCCTCCAGCACTGAGAACAGTCAGCAATATATATTTTTTGGTTTAATACGTTTTTATTGCAAATTACAAAAAAGATACAAAATACAACCTGACAGGGCTCTCACAGCATGAAAGCATCAACTGTACAAGTTGCACAAAACATCTAGCTAGCATCTGAAATTGGTTGCTCTTAAAACACTGAAGACTGAGAGCACATTTTATTATTTGGAAGGGGAATGGGAGGGGGAACGCAAGGGGAAAAGGAATGAAAGAAGGAAGAAAGAGAGGGAAGGGAGAGAGGAGAGAAATAAGATGCAGATCATAAGTCTTAGGGCAAAGAATAAACAGTCAGGTCAACAAAAGGGTTAGGAACCTGAAATAGTATCAATGTACAGAGTGTAAGACTTAAACTCGAACCAACAGAGTGTTTGTCAACAGAACCTCTGCCTAAATACGTCAGTTCTTCCATAAGGCTTACGTCATCAACCTTGCGTAACCAATGGGTTAAAGAGGGAAACGTTTTTGCCCCTATAAAGTAGAGATCAAAGATTTAGCTGCATTTAGCAAATGAAGGGTAAAATATCTACTATATTGGCCTATTGGTTCTGTTGTACAACAAAATAAAATCGTCCAGGGCTCGTAACAGAGATTATCACCTTGTATAACAGAGATCATGTTGACCACATTTTGCCAGAATGGGTGAATGAGTGGACAATCCCACCAAATATAAATGTGCGTGGTGTAGCCACTGAATTCTCTACAATAAAGGGGAAAACTGGTTGGAAACATGGCATTAAGCTTAACTGGAGCATCGTGCCATCAAGTTAGTTGCGTAGTTAACGCCCTCCCTCTTTGATGAAATAGATAAAACATGTGAAAGCTGCATGATTTTATCCTTCTGGTTTCCCATGAGAGTAGAACGGAGGTCCAATTCCCAGCAGGTGAGGTAGTCTGGGTAAGTTGGGCCTTGCAGAGAGAGAAGGGCTTTGTAGAATTGTGGCACACAATGCAACAGAGGATCCTTAGAACATAAAATAGATTCTATAGAGTTCAATTCACATAGGGAGTGAAGTGCATGCAGGAGAGAATGTAGAAATTGAGACAGTTGGGCATCGATCCATGAAAGTAGGGCATGCTGAGCCACACAAAGGCTGTAACGGTTTAATAGAGTCCTGGAGAATGTGATACAGCAATAGTGTGTATTCAGAAAACCATAGTTTAAAACCTCCATCTAGGGAGCCTGGTAAGAAATAATTATGATTACGTTTTGGCACGAGGGGGAGTTATATTTCCAAGATTGATGGGCATAACGTGTATCCCAGATGGCAAGAGAAGATATAGTTAATGGGGATGCCGTGGGTGCCAAGGACCTGAATGAACGTAGGAGCCATGGAGCCACAGAAAGGCCTGTTTCCGCAAAAACTGATTTCAGCCCAACCCAGAGGCTGGAACCCTCAGCATATTTCCAATCTGAAATATGAATTAAAGCTATAGCTTGATAGTACAGTTTAAAAAATGGAAGTGCTAAGTCACCTATTTTTTTAGTGCGAGACAGAACATCACAGGAAATTTTAGTACATTTGCCCTTCCAGATATACTGGGAAATAAGTGACTGGAGGGTAGAAAAGAAGCCAATAGGAACACCCAATGGGAGCATCTGAAAAATTAAAAGACCTCTGGGTAGATTGTTTATTTTAACTACATTAATCTTACCTAACCAGAAGTGACGGAGAGAAAATCACTTACAAAGATCAGATTTAATCTTAATAAGTAGGGGAAGATAATTATATTGGAATAAGTTAAAGAGACGCGGCATCAAATAAATGGCCAAATATTTTAGGGTTGAAGTGTGCAAATGAAATGGGAATTGTGGCATAAGCAAGGCAGCTTCTGATTGCAGAATGGATATATTTTGTATTTTCGATTTAGACATGTTAATTTTAAAATTGGAGACACCTTGAAATGTGCATATAGAGGCCATTAAATAAGGTAGTGAGACCCTTAGTTGCTAAACATAAAATAGATTGGCGTCTGCATAGGTGGCACATTTATGAACCCAGTCAGCAAAATAGAAGTGATTTCATCAAATCTCACTTCAAATCTTCTGAGACTAGAAGTCAGAGGATGCGGTACCTTGGAATTCACATTGCAGGTATACAGCTATGACATTGTAGGCACATGAGTGCCTAAGCACACTCATATACCAGAAAGTGCATTGCTATTTTCAGGAGGAATTCCAGAAAAAAATAAATTTGTCAGGGTACTGCTTAGGCAAAATTTACATTTTTGAGTGTTCCTTATAAAATAGCAAGTCAAAGCATTTATGGCCAGCACACCATAGATCTCAGAATAATGTCCAAAAATGTATTAAAATGATCACACCTCAGCAAAAAATTGCTCCGTTTGGAGGGCGCATAGTACCCCTTCATCAGGCATGTGATAAGTACAAAGTGCAATATAGTGACATTTAAAGTACCACATTAAAGTACCCCCAAAGCAGGTAGTGTTTGCTTTGCTATCTTTGGGAACCTGTTGCCATGTATTAAAGTGGTTGTAAGTGCATTTTTTTTAATAACAAACAGGTTTATACTTACCATCTCTGTGCAATGGAATTGCATAGAGAAGCCCCAAACCTCCTTTTCTCGGGTCCCCCTCCAGCGCTTCTGGCTTCTCTCCACCGAGTGCCCCTATTGAAAGTCGCTTCCTATGGGGGCACTCATTAGGACTTTCTTCTGCATCTATTGACACAGACAGTGGGGCTCTGCCCCGCCCCCAACCCCTCCTCACTGTTTTTCATTGACAGCAGTGGGAGCCAATGGCTCCCACTGCCTCAGCAAAGCTTGTGTGACCGGGAAGTGAGGGGAGAGAAGAGCTGCAGACATGCACAGCGCTGGATCGAATGTGGGCTCTGGTAAGTGTAATGCCCTGTACACACGGTCGGAAATTCCGACCACAAAATCCGTCAGATTTTTTCCGACGGATTTTGTCCGACACTGGTGTTGCATACACACGGTCTGACAAAGTTGTCGGAAAATCCGATCATCCTGAACGTGGTGACGTTCGTTGCGTACGACGGGACTACGTAGAGGCTAGTAGCCAATAGCGTTGGTCTTGTGATCTGAGCATGCGTGGCACTTTGTCTGTCGGAATTCGCTACACACGATCGGAAAAAGTCCGATAGGACTTTGTTGTCGGAAAATTTGAGAGCAGGATCTCAAACTTTTTCCGTCGGAAATTCCGACGGAAAAAGTCCGATGGAGCCCACACACGGTCAGAATTTCCGACAACATGGTCCGATAGGACATTTTCCGTCGGAAAATCCGACCGTGTGTAGGGGGAAACTAATACCTAAGCAAGGAATGTATTAAAGTGGATGTAAACCCAATTCATGAAATTTGAGCTGGGCACATATATCTGTAGTGTTTTCTCTTCTCTCTTCTAAGCACTATGTCCCATAGCTGTCCCCTGTTACATTCTTCTGTTATCAGCCTGATAACTTCTGAGAAGTTCTCCATCAACCGAGATAAAAGCAGCCTGAATTTTGCGTTGGGGAGAATGCTATAAATAGATTAGCAGAGTACTAAACCATTCAACGAACAGCTCTGAAAGTCTCTACCTATGAGGAGAGGGGGGGTGTCTTTCCTCCTATCAGCTGTCTTGGCTGTATGCCCAGGCTTCACTGCAGTGCCGAACAGGAAGAGAAAATCTCCTAACACAATCTGAAGTTTCTAAAGAATATATAAAGCTGAAGACAGCAGATATACATGTAAAACTTATGTAGGGAGATTTTTCATCCCTATGTATCATTGGAGGCAGTTCACTTCCCTGGATATACAGTATCTCACAAAAGTGAGTACACCCTTCACATTTTTGTAAATATTTTATTATATCTTTTTATGTGACAACACTGAAGAAATTACACTTTGCTACAATGTAAAGTAGTGAGTGTACAGCTTGTATAACAGTGTAAATTTGCTGTCTCCTCAAAATAACTTAACACACAGCCATTAAATCTCTAAACCGCTGGCAACAAATGTGAGTACACCCCTAAGTGAAAATGTCCAACTTGGGCCCAATTAGCCATTTTCCCTCCCGGTGTTATGTGACTCGTTAGTGTTACAAGGTCTCAGCAGGTGTGGTAAATTTGGTGTTATCGCTCTCACTCTCTCATACTGGTCACTGGAAGTTCAACATGGCACCTCATGGCAAAGAACTCTCTGAGGATCTGAAAAAAAGAATCGTTGCTCTACATAAAGATGGCCTAGGCTATAAGAAGATTGCCAAGACCCTGAAACTGAGCTGCAGCACAGTGGCCAAGACCATACAGTGGTTTAACAGGACAGGTTCCACTCAGAACAGGCATCGCCATGGTCGACCAAAGAAGTTAAGTGCACATGCTCAGTGTCATATCCAGAAGTTGTCTTTGGGAAATAGACGTATAAGTGCTGCCAGCATTGCTGCAGAGGTTAAAGGGGTGGGAGGTCAGCCTGTCAGTGCTCAGACCATACTCCGCACACTGCATCAAACTGGTCCGCGTGGCTGTCGTCCCAGAAGGAGGCCTCTTTTAAAGATGATACACAAGAAAGCAGACTAAGGACATGGATTACTGGAACCATGTCCTGTGGTCTGAGGAGACCAAGATAACTTAATTGGTTCAGATGGTGTCAAGCGCCTGTGGTGGCAACCAGGTGAGGAGTACAAAGTCAAGTGTGTCTTGCCTACAGTCAAGCATGGTGGCGGGATGTCATGGTCTGGGGCTGTATGAGTGCTGTCAGCACTGGGGAGCTACAGATTTTTGAGGGAACCATGGAAGCCAACATGTACTGTGACATACTGAAGCAGAGCATGATCCCCTCCCTTCAGAGACTGGGCCGCAGGGCAGTATTCCAACATGATAACGACCCCAAACACACCTCCAAGACTACCACTGCCTTGCTAAAGAAGCTGAGGGTAAAGGTGATGAACTGGCCAAGCATGTCTCCAGACCTAAACCCTATTGAGCATCTGTGGGGCATTCTCAAACGGAAGGTGGAGGAGCGCAAGGTCTCTAACATCCACCGGCTCCATGATGTCGTCATGGAGGAGTGGAAGAGGACTCCAGTGGCAACCTGTGAAGCTCTGGTGATCTCCATGCCCAAGAGGATTAAGGCAGTGGTGGAAAATAATGGTGACCACACAAAATATTGACAATTTGCACCTAATTTGGACATTTTCACTTAGGTGTTTACTCACTTTTGTTGCCAGCGGTGTAGACATTAATGGCTGTGTAAAGAGGAGGGCTTGGAGAGCTCTAATTAGGTTATACCTCGTCCCAGGTTGAATGGTAGATGGAAGAGCAGGAATAGAGATAGGGGACTATAGCGGTAATAAACAAAAAGTGATACTTGCAACTTTTTTAGAAGAAATTTTAACAAAGTAATTTATTAATAATCGATTTAAAAAGCAAAACCGACACCAAATACAATATACATACAATATAGAGAAGGGGGATACAATGGGATTGGTCCGCCAGTCATATCAATTCCCCAGCAAACAATGGGGACGCAAGGGACTCAGAGATGGCTGGGGGACCAGGGGAGTACAAGAATAACCAGGGGTTTAATAAAAAGGGTCTACAAGGATTTGATAGATCCCGGGTACAATAGGGCTGTTAGAAAGAGCTGACCGACATGTTTCGCCATACAATGGCTTCTTCAGGGTCAATGGATGGTTTTGTACCAGATAGGAAAAGAGTCTATGAAGATATAAAAGACAAAGGTTAATTATAGAGCTCAATTAGTGCATATAAGTTTAATAAGCAGAACCACACCAAACATGTCGCCACAAGGCCCTACGTCCCCTCCCACACACACCCACAGCCAGCGCTGGTCCCAAAGAGTCCCCTGGGTGGGCAAACAGAACGTACCCCTAAGTCACTGGAACAGCCACTTGATTCACAGGTGTGGTCAGATACAATTTCCCATAAGGCGAGGAACTGTCGAAGGCCTAAAGGGAGCCTGGTAAAGTATAGTGGATAATAATATGTAATGTGAAATGGCGACTCAAAAGAGTTAATTTGCCATGCATGGCTAACATAGCCTAAAATATACAGGAACTTACCGCTATAAAGTAAATTGATCATATATATGGAGCGCCAAACAAGGATGATCCTGGGAGAATCTTGTATGAAGATATAAGAAAGCCACTGATGGGGCAACAAGAAAAAATGATTTGAAATGTAATAAGTAAATTACAAAGCTACATACACAGAATAGGGAGTGAAAAAGCTCACCTACAGATGATATGTCTATTAGGATTGGGCTAAACGCTGAGAGCCTAAAGCCAGACTGTTTGAAAAGACAGCAGATGTCTGCTGTCAATGGTTCAAGATTGATCAGAGAAAAAAGACCAGTGGCTATGGGTAAAAGACATAGAAAGGTATAAGTAAAGTATCAAACTATACTTACAAAGTATGAGCAAGGTATAAAAGAAAAAGGAACTAGAGACAAAAGTATCAAACCTGCATTGAAAATGATCCCAACAAGAATGGCGCTCCAGTGTCCATCACCTGAAGTGGTGAAGACTAGGCAGGCTTTATAGGCCCTCCACACCTGATCATGGTAAACCATGATGAGGCGGCGGGCAGAAGAGCCGTTCGCGCATGCGCAAAAACGCCGGCGCGTTTGCCTACAGTTCCCATAATCCTGGCCCTCCCTCCCCGCCGCCTCATCATGGTTTACCATGATCAGGTGTGGAGGGCCTATAAAGCCTGCCTAGTCTTCACCACTTCAGGTGATGGACACTGGAGCGCCATTCTTGTTGGGATCATTTTCAATGCAGGTTTGATACTTTTGTCTCTAGTTCCTTTTTCTTTTATACCTTGCTCATACTTTGTAAGTATAGTTTGATACTTTACTTATACCTTTCTATGTCTTTTACCCATAGCCACTGGTCTTTTTTCTCTGATCAATCTTGAACCATTGACAGCAGACATCTGCTGTCTTTTCAAACAGTCTGGCTTTAGGCTCTCAGCGTTTAGCCCAATCCTAATAGACATATCATCTGTAGGTGAGCTTTTTCACTCCCTATTCTGTGTATGTAGCTTTGTAATTTACTTATTACATTTCAAATCATTTTTTCTTGTTGCCCCATCAGTGGCTTTCTTATATCTTCATACAAGATTCTCCCAGGATCATCCTTGTTTGGCGCTCCATATATATGATCAATTTACTTTATAGCGGTAAGTTCCTGTATATTTTAGGCTATGTTAGCCATGCATGGCAAATTAACTCTTTTGAGTCGCCATTTCACATTACATATTATTATCCACTATACTTTACCAGGCTCCCTTTAGGCCTTCGACAGTTCCTCGCCTTATGGGAAATTGTATCTGACCACACCTGCGAATCAAGTGGCTGTTCCAGTGACTTAGGGGTACGTTCTGTTTGCCCCCCCAGGGGACTCTTTGGGACCAGTGCTGGCTGTGGGTGTGTGTGGGAGGGGACGTAGGGCCTTGTGGCGACATGTTTGGTGTGGTTCTGCTTATTAAACTTATATGCACTAATTGAGATCTATAATTAACCTTTGTCTTTTATATCTTCATAGACTCTTTTCCTATCTGGTACAAAACCATCCATTGACCCTGAAGAAGCCATTGTATGGCGAAACATGTCGGTCAGCTCTTTCTAACAGCCCTATTGTACCCGGGATCTATCAAATCCTTGTAGACCCTTTTTATCAAACCCCTGGTTATTCTTGTACTCCCCTGGTCCCCCAGCCATCTCTGAGTCCCTTGCGTCCCCATTGTTTGCTGGGGAATTGATATGACTGGCGGACCAATCCCATTGTTTCCCCCTTCTCTATATTGTATGTATATTGTATTTGGTGTCGGTTTTGCTTTTTAAATCGATTATTAATAAATTACTTTGTTAAAATTTCTTCTCAAAAAGTTGCAAGTATCACTTTTTGTTTATTACCGCTATAGTCCCCTATCTCTATTCCTGCTCTTCCATCTACCATTAATGGCTGTGTGTTGAGTTATTTTGAGGGGACAGCAAATTTACACTGTTATACAAGCTGTACACTTACATTGTAGCAAAGTGTCATTTCTTCAGTGTTGTCACATGAAAAGGTATGATAAAATATTTTAAAAAATGTGAGGGGTGTACTCACTTTTGTGAGATACTGTATGTGAGGGTTTACATCCACTTTAAGGTAAAACATGGTTAGGCTTTATATCCATGTTAAATGAAAACCATAGTTGTATATAAAGAGTAAAAAAATCTTCTATCAAATACAGCAGATAGATCAGATGCATTCACTGTTTGGGTATTCAGGCAGTCGGCAATGGAGATTCATCTATTTCTCTTATAGTGGGCTAAGCACAAGGTTGCTATCAGACAAAGGGAGCTGCTCTGCAGTACTCTTTGGAAGCCCCCCTGTCATGTATCAAATGTTTAGTTCTTAACCACTTAAGGACCAGAAGTATTTGCCCCGTTAATGACCAGGTAATTTTTTGCGATACGGCACTGTGGCGCTTTAACTGACAATTGTCGTGCAAGGCTGTATGCAAACAAAATTGACGTCCTTTTTTTCCCACAAATAGAGCTTTCTTTTGGTGGTATTTGATCACCTCTGCGGTTTTTATTTTTTACACTATAAACAAAAAAGGAGCAACAATTTTGAAAAAAAACAACATTTTTGCTTTTTGCTATAATAAATATCCCCCCCCCCCCCCAATTTTTTTAAAAAAACACATTTTTCATCAGTTTAGGCCCAAATATATTCTTCTACATATTTTTGGCAAAAAAATTATTGTAATGAGCGTATATTGATTGGTTTGCACAAAAGTTATAGCGTCTACAAAATAGGGGATAGATATATGGCATTTTTATTATTAATTTTTGTTTCTAGTAATGGCGGCGATCAGCGATTTTTAGCGGGACTGCGACATTGCGGTGGACAGATCAGACACTTTTGACACTTTTTTGGAACCATTGACATTTATACAGTGATCAGAGCTAAAAATAGCCACTGATTACTGTATAAATGTCACTGGCAGGGAAGGGGTTAACACTAGGGGGCGATCAAGGGGTTAAATGTGTTCCCTCATGTGTGTTCTAACTGTGGGGGGATGGGACTCCCCAGAGGAGGAGACTGATCGCTGTTCCTAATCTTTAGGAGCAGCAGATCTGTCTCTCCTCCCCTGACAGAAAGGAGATATGTCTGTTTACATTGACAGATCTCCATTCTGTCCCAGTCAGGAGCGATCACGTGTGGCCGGCGGGCATCACGACCACCAGCCACGCTCATAGGCTCTGGCGTTGCGTACCTTAAAGTGCTTAAAGTGGCTGACATACCATGACGGCGATTCGCCAGGGGAGCCAACCTGCCGCAGTATAACTGCTGCGACTGGTCCTTATGTGGTTAAAGAACGATTGCATGTAAATAGTTTAAAAAAACTGACAAAAACATTTAAAAAACTTAAAGAGGAACTGTCGTCTGCTCACATAATTTGTAATAAAAACATCTTTGCCATTCTGAAGCTTCCCTCCAACCACTTTGCATATTATTATATATGTACTGTGATTCTGTTTTTGCCAAATATGCTGCAGAAATCTCCCTCCACTGAGTCTGGCTGCATCTATTTTAACTGTGGGCAATTGAAGCTGTTGCCTGTTCACTTCCTGGATTTAGGCACACCTCCAGCTCTGCAGCTTTCATTGGCCCTCTTATGACTCACCCCCCTTCCATTCCTGGAAAACTCTTACGAGAGTGAGAGAGAGGGCTGTGCATGATGTCATAAGCCTGGGCTAATGACCAGACAAGAAACAGGACGTGAGCTGTATAAGGTATTTACTGGCAGGAAAAAAATGATTTAGGCCCCTTTGACACTGGGGCGGGAGCGGCGGCAACGGGAAAGCAGCGCTATATTTAGCGCTGCTTTACCGTCGTCTTATCCACGGTATTCGGCCGCTAGCGGTGCGGTTTTAACCCCCGCTAGCGGCCGAAAAAGGGTTAAAATCCCCCGCAAAGCACCGCCGTAGCGGCGCTTTGCGGCGGTATTCCCGCTGTGTCCCATTGAAATCAATGGGTGGGAGCGGTATAGGAGCGGTGAATACACCGCTCCTATACCGCTCCAAAGATGCTGCTAGCAGGACTTTTTTGACCGTCCTGCTAGCGCACCGCTCCAGTGTGAAAGCCCGCCGGCTCTCACACTGGAGTGAATGGGGCCGGATTTTTTCAGGCGCTGTACAGGCGCTATTTTTAGCGATGTACTGCCTGAAAAACGCCCCAGTGTGAAAGGGGCCTTACTATCCAAAGTTAAAACAACAAGGGCAGAAGATTTAATAGATGGAAAGTTGAAAAAATAACTGAAGTTCTGCTTTAACTGATATTTTATATATATTAGTATTTAATATGTTATCTCTCTCTCTCTAATATAGATACAGTATATATTAGATATAATAGATGTCATCTATATCCCCTTTTTGGGAATGGTACAGTATTACCTGTTGTTTTAGAAAGTCACAGGTTGTGCTGATTTAATATTAAGCTTGGAGATCCAGAGTTTCTATTACACTTCTATTATAAATTTGAGTCAAGGTCCATTCATTTAGGCTAACTTACAGAATGGCTCAATGAACTCTGTATATTGTGTAGATGAAAACACAGAGAACCAATGTAATAGTTATAGGGGATATGTGTAATGAAAAGGGATATTAATATCCAACATAAAGCATTGTGCAGGTTGTCTTAGTATTTATAGAATGTGTTAAACCCATTTATAAACTCCTTCACTCTATTTGGAGTGTAGTGGAAAAAAAAAAAACAGCAACAGCAAAATTGGATGCCTAATATTGAATGTTTTTCATTTTCTCCTCAAGACAACCATGGTACCACAAATTTGGAAGTCATCCAGAGTGTTCAGTAGAAGAAAATAAGACACTGCTGTCAGTGGTTTTAAGCAGCCACTTTTTCAGAAAAGGAAAATTTGTTACAAATGACTTCTTCAGCATATGTTATTAATTTTATGGGATTGGCTATTTGCCAGTCAAGCTTCAGTACCAGTTTGATTACTTGAAGTTGAAACGAGAAGGACTCCTGAGGTCATTAACGAAGACGGACATAAACATTTTTAGTTTAACTGTTTTGGCGAGCCTTGCTACCTTGAGCACTTTATTCTGTGCATCTGCCAATTCCTCATTTATTATTGGGAGACTTTTAGCCAAAGGTGGAGCTCTGTGTACCAAGCAAATATGAATAGGTTCTCTTGAATAAACTTGTGAGTAGCTTATTTTTGGAATAGAAACAAAATAAATCTGCATGCATACTTTTTATTTTGCAAAAAAGACATCATTGAAAACGTATCCCATTCTTGGATTGCTGTGTTTATGTCACATCATAGCCCGGCCGGTGATTTATTTAAGAATTACAGGAATTCTAAGTATTGATAAAAGCAGCATTATATGAAGGACTGGAGAATGATCAATGATAGTGAGGGCTGCTCTAAACTTGTGTGTTATTTGTTATTGTATATATGTTGGCAGCTTTGTTGTTTGATTTTTGCTACACCAAAATTAATATTAACGAAAGACTTTTATTTTCTCTCTTTTGGACCTTTAAATCTATCAAAGAACTCTAAGAATAAATTCATGATTTGTGAGTTCCTTATATGTTTGAGTTCATAATTCTGAATAATAATTATTATAGCAAAAAAAAAGCTAAGAATCAAGGTTGGCTGACTGACCGGGCAAAGATGAGGCTGTAAGGATATATACTGGAACTATGAAATATCTCCCCCACATTTGTATCAAAATGTTTGTCTAGAGATGGGGGAAGGGGATTGAACAGGATGGACGTGTAGCGAAGGAGCTCCTCCTAGGTCTGGGAAACCACCTGCAGCTGACCACAATGAGCTACAGATGATCCCCACCTACCCTCCCTAAGCCGACGATATGCTGCTCTGACCACAGCTGAAGGACACATCTTTTCAAACTCTCTGCAGCTTAGCTTGCTGGCTGGCGGTAAGCGCAAACAGCGGTGAAAAGGCTCCAAGAAAAGCGCTGGGATATAATCCCAAGAGAGACAGAAAAAGTCCCCAGCGATCTCTTATCTGCAGTGATGGGAACGAGGCGTCCCCAGAGTGCTGACTAAAGACCCCCCTTCGGCCGAAGCCGGGATATACCGAACGGGATACACGCCATACAAACCGTGTGGATTCGACGGCCCGTCGCACGCGGAGATACCAAACTGCCTGGGAAGGTAACACAACAGATCAATGTTGCAGCAACCACCGCTGTGAAGACTACATGAAGCGGAGGTCTCCACAGGGAATCCCTAGAGTGACTGTGCAGGACTAACAGAACCAGCAGATAAGTACCCTATCTCATATACCCTACAGACTAAAGGTAAAGCGGAGGGGACCGACAAAAAAACCCCGTTTTTTTCCTTTTTCTTTTTCCCTTTGGATATGTGTTATGACATAAAAACTGAAAAGGAATAACTGTATAATAAAGGGTATTAAGGGCATAAACGTCACGTCACTCTAGTGGGACCTACACTGTAGTGGGACCTACAGAAACCAGCAGAAAAACACCCAAATATAACCCTCCTGTAGAGAGAAAGACCTCACCGTAAAAGGGTTAAATAATTACATAACTGTACAGAATACCCATTAAAGATATTCCTGGTATATCTGATAAACTTTGCTGACAGTTAACAAAGAATACAGAGTACAATAAAGAGTTTTGAAAAGAAAGGAAAAAAAAAAACAAGAAAAAAAGGGGAAGTTTAACCTAATGAAAAATGGACGGCTAAAAAAGGATTTAAATTGGGGGTGAAGATAGTGCAACCCGGGAGATACCTCCCCACCAGACAGATTAAAAAAGTTATAAGAAAGACCCCTACAACTACCCAAGAGAACAACATTCCATATATATATGGAATATATGATCAGTGGAATATACACTTCTCTTGAGAGGAAAAGGTTTTTTTTTTTTTTTTTTTGGTTGTTTGCTTTCCATCTACTACTTTGAAACAGATAAAAACTCTATAAGGATGCCACCAAAAAGTACACACACTCAGAAAACAAAGAGAGGATCCACAGGTGGAACAACAAAAAATCAGATTAAGCCACATTCTGCACAGAACTCAGATATAAAGGGGTTTTTCAAACTGCCATTAATATCGCCACAACAAGACGCAGAGACTTCCACTGAATTGCATTTTGCTTCACCCAGTATGAGCCCAGAGCTCCCACTCAACAATAGCCCCATAGGGAGTACACAATATCCCATAATGGACACAACGAGATCAACAAACAATCCCAACTGGGACATACAGACACACTTAAAATCACTACCAACTAAAGAGGATATGGATAATTATGTCTATAGATTAGAGACTACATATAAAGAGCAAATAAATTCATTGAAGGTATCCTTAATAGACACCCAAGAGCATATGAATATCATAGATGCCAAAATCCTGACGATCGACCAGAAAACACTTACCCTGGAAGAAAAAATAATAGAACACGATCGATTAATAAAACAAATAAGAGACTCAACAGATGAACTCGAGAATAAGAATAGACGTAATAATATAAAAATAAGAGGACTTCCAGAATCAGTAGACACCGAGAATCTGAAACAAATATTACAACATATATTTAATATTTTATTACAACAACCTGAGACAACAGCAATAGAGATCGATCGAGCACACAGAATTCAAGGACCCAGAGATCCCAATCAAACGAGACCTAGAGACATAATATGTAGAATACATTTTTTCCAAACCAAAGAAAATATAATGATAGCAGCAAGAACACAAAGGGAATTCAAGTATGAGGGAGCTCAACTTATATTCTTACAAGATCTATCTAAACATACATTAAATAAGAGAAGAGCGGTGAAACCACTACTGGAGCTATTGAGAGAGAAGGGATTCCTTTATAAATGGGGATCCCCCTTTCAAGTAATAGTGTACCAAGAAGGCCAGAAGACGGTGTTTCGGAGTATTGAAGATCTACAAGAATTCCTCAACCATTTGGGACTCCCTCTGATAGAACTGCCCTTGTGGGCCCAGATATATTAAATCTCTTCAGAATGAAATGAGGGGGAAAGAGAAGGGAAAGAGATACATAATTTCCCCCCTTCTCCCCTTTTTTTTTTTTTTTTTTTTTTTTTTTACCCCCTCTCCTTCTTTTTCCGGAGAAGGGGGAGATGGGAGGGTGAGGGGAGGGAGAAAAGAGGGAGGTTTAGGAATAGGGTACAAACAGTAACCATCACAATATACACTGCGGATATGTAATAGATAAAGAGGAAATAATGTTAATATTAGAAGTGATCAGGGAAAAGACCAGAATCATTTGAGTATGAATAGGGGCACATTTTTTTTTTTTTTTTGGAACACATCACATAACTTTACCACATCTACACAAGGACTCACATTTTTGGGGGCGGACATAGGACCGGGGAGGGAAGGGTAGAAGGGAAAGGGATACACCGATCACATGCCTGTACACTAATATTATATATACACGACACGGACACACCAGACACAATTTATAATCTATTACTTACACACACATCTCTAGAGGAGGGGGAAATGGAACGAGGGAGGAGAACAAGGGGGATTGGGGAGATTCCAAAAGAATTGGCCTCCCCTCCCCCCCTAGGCGCTCCCCCCTCTTTAATTTTTATTTTTTTAATTTTTTAATTTTATTTTTTATTATTATAAAAAAAATTTTTTTTTTTTTTTTTTTATTTTTTAAAAATTTTTTTTTTTTTTTTTTTTTTATTATAAAATTTTTTTTTTTTTTTTTTTTTTTTTTTTTTTTTTTTTTTTTCCTTTCTTTTTTTTGGGGAGAAAAATGGGGTAACAGGGACTCAAAATTAAATGCATAGAGTTATAAATATAATATGTCAGAATATAATGAAAATATGATAAAAATGTATAAATTGTAATGTACCTGAAAAATGGACACTTATGAGCTGTGGGCTTTTGGGAAATTGGTTTGCCCCCATTGGATACAATTGATTCAATCTTCCTCTGCCCTCCAAAAAAAAAACGACCCTCTGCGGAGGGGAGGGAGTGGGTGGGGTGGAGGAGAGAGAGAAAATTTCCTCCCCTTTTTTTCCTCTAGTTTTTTTTTTTTTTTTTTTTTTTTTTTTTTTTGTTTTTTTTTTTTTTTTTTTTTTTTTTTTTTTTCCTTTCCCTCTCCTTTTCCTCCCTTCTCTCTCTCCTTCTCTCTCTGCCCACTCTATCCCCACAACGAAGAGCAGAGGAAATAAACTGTATAGATTATGCACCAATAAACCACATTGTATCCATGGGAAACAACCCAAATACCAATCTGTAATAATGGAATAACAGAATGGAAAAGACGTATATATACCACATAAACTGTCGGCTTTCAAATATAACTTCAAAGGTGAGGGGGGAGGGGGAGGGGAAGAGGATAGGAGAACAAACATAAGTAACACAATAATAATAGCTCATGAAGGTGATAAATAAGATGTAGGATTAAAATACCCATTAAAATCCTACATCATTTAAACTAAACTATTCCCAGACCAGGGACACGTCCTAACCCTAAGGAAATCCCTATATACCCCCAAATAGGGAACTTACATTGTAAGGGTAGACTCAACGAGTCATTTAGAGAATGATAAAGTATGAAAGTTTTAATCTCAAGTGAGTAGAACACCAAAGAGCATTTGACTCTTAGTGCGAGTGAACGTGAACTACAGAAGAGAAGCTTTTTTTAAAAAGAATAAAAAATATTAAATTTTTTTTTTTTTTTTTTTTTTTTTTCTCCCTTCCTTTTTTCTTCTTTTTCTTTTCTCTCTCTCCTTCCTTCTCCCTCTTCCCCTCTCCCCCCCCCCCCTTTTGCTCTCTCCCTCTTCCCTCCTCTAGACCCCCTATTGTCGAAATATGACAGCTATTAAAATTTGTTCTTTCAATACAAGGGGACTAAATGTAGCATCTAAGAGATCACAAATCTTATATTCTCTCCAGAAACAAAATGTAGGAATTATTCTCTTCCAGGAAACGCACTTCCGTACAAATCAACTACCAAACATACAAAATAGACAATATCCCAACTGGTACCACGATACATACCCATATTCAAAATCCAGAGGGGTCTCAATAGTAATTCATAACTCAATACCTCATCAGGTTTTAGAAAAATGGACAAGTCGAGAGGGCAGAGCACTATTGCTAAAGCTGAATATATACGGACAGATATACACTTTTATTAATATCTATCTACCAAATATAGATCAAATTAAAACAGGCATTCAACTACTAACAAAGATGATGATTAAAGCAGAAGGGACAATCATAATTGGAGGAGACTTCAATTTTGTTCTAGATCGAAATATGGATACCACATCAAAGACAGGACCTCAAAAGAAAAGTGAGAATAGAGCATTTAAAAAACTACTAGAACAATACCAACTAATAGATATATGGAGAATAACAAATCCAAGTATAAAAGACTATACATTTTACTCCCAGGTACACGATACATACCATAGACTGGACTACTTTTTGATAAACTCCTCGGCGATTGCAACAACCTCTACCCCCGAGATAGGGAATTTCATATGGTCAGACCATGCACCCATCTACCTAACTATAGATACAATAAATAAAAGTATGCCTAGAGGTACATGGAAATTAAATGATAATTTACTATTTGATGAATCCTGTAGAACTGAAATTGCTTCCGCGATATTGAACTTTACATCAGACCACATAGAAGATAATACATCACTCCCAAATCAATGGGAAGCCCTTAAATGTATAATAAGGGGCCTCCTTATTAAACATGGGTCTAGATTAAAAAAAATGAAAAACAATAGGTTAAAAGAATTGATACAAGAAATTTCGGCATTAGAGAAACACCATAAACAGAATACAACACGAGAAACATTAATGGTCCTCTCGGATAAAAGAGTAGAGTTGAGAACGATATTGAATGAACAATCACTTCGAATTAGAGACAAAAATCGCGCCCTATATTACCATCAAGAGAATAAACCAGGTAAAATATTATCTGGAGCTTTAAAACAACAAACAAGAACTACATCAATTCCCAAAATTAAAACAGACTCAGGGGAACTGACGTATGATCCCAAAAAGATTATGGAAACTTTCCATACATTTTACTCTGGGTTATATAACCTACCTAACCGACTAACAAAACAAAACCTAGAAGACCTTGACCAAAAGGTAAAACAATACATAACAGAAACCCCGATATCACCACTACCTGATAGCGATATAGAACAACTTGAGAATGAATTCTCAGAAACGGAAATACAAATAGTAATAGACTCACTGACAATAGGTAAAAGCCCAGGGCCTGACGGATTTACCCCACGCTTTTATAAATTATACAAAGACCTGCTTATCCCAGTTTTAAAACGCACATTTAACTCTGTATCTATAGCTCAGCCATTTGTATCACAAAGTATGCAGGCATATATATCTCTCATACCCAAACCCGATAAAGACCATACACTATGTGGAAACTATAGACCGATCTCCCTGACGAATATAGATCTCCGAATCTACTCTAAAGTTATAGCCAATAGGCTTACCCCTAAACTACCAACAACGATACATTTAGACCAAGTAGGATTCGTGGAGGGAAGAGAAGCGAGAGATAACACCTTTAAAACTTTGACATTAGTCGAATATGCGAAAAGACACGCCATCCCATCCTGTCTATTGGCAGTAGACGCTGAAAAAGCGTTCGACAGGGTGGGATGGCGATTCTTTGAAGAGACATTGAAACAATGGGGACTGGGCCCTAGATTATTAGAAAAGATTCTGGTTCTATATCAGAATCCAACGGCCAAAATTCGAGCAAATGGGGAATTATCAGACACGATAACAATACGAAACGGAACCAGACAGGGATGTCCCTTATCCCCACTGATATATGTTTTAACTATGGAACATCTGATGACAGCAATCCGGATAAATAAGGATATACAAGGAATTAGAATAAAAGATCAGGAATATAAACTTTCAGGATACGCAGATGATCTATTATTATATATTACAAACCCCATAGTGACGCTACCCAATCTAATAAAAGAATTCAAACGCTTTGCTGAAGTTAGTAACTTCAAAGTTAATTATAATAAAACGGAAGCCTTAAACATTTCACTTACTACAAACACTGTTGATACTCTTAAAAGGAATTTCTCTTTTAAATGGCAAAATAGTACTATTAAATACCTAGGAATATTTATCCCCAATGACATCAGAAAACTCCAAGAAAACAACTATGTCCCACTAATACAAAAAATAACGAAACTACTTCAAAACTACAACAAAGGAATTTTCTCTTGGACAGGGCGTATAAATATTATAAAAATGGACATACTTCCCAAAATACTATATATATTCCAAACAGTTCCAATATTTCCCCTCAAAAACATATTGAATACTCTACGAAAACTGATAGGCAGCTTCATCTGGGCGGGTAAACCAGCAAGAGTCAGCAGGGAAACACTTATAAGATCTAAAAAAGACGGGGGTTTGGCTCTTCCGGATTTATCCACATACCTTAAGGCATCCCTGATCACTAGGATTCTGGATTGGTTTCATAATAAAGGAACTAAACAATGGGTGGAACTAGAGGAAGAAATTATGAATATAAATTTAAAAATACTACCATGGATAAAAAAAGAGAATAGACCATTAAGACAAGAAATGCCATTTTTGATTGAAGCAACACTGAAAACATGGGACGGACTGATGAAAAGGGGAATAGGGTCATCATATATAGGCCCAATGACACCCCTCTTCGGCAATCCCGATTTCCCCCCAGCAAATGAATCCAGAACCTTTTTAAAATGGGAGAAAAAAGACAACATCAGAATAGTACAAACAATGGAGAACAAAAAACTTATTCGACTAGAAGACATGGGTAGAGAACATGCACACAAATGGATACAACACAGACAGCTTCAGGAATATATAAATACTCTTGAGAAAACAGGAATATTGGACAGAACACCCACAACATTGGAAACATTATTATTACAAGAACAAAGACCCATACATAATCTTTCCAACATATATAAATATTTAATTTCAAACAGTAACACACAAGAGTTAAAATATGTAAGAAAATGGGAACAGGAGATGGAAGAGGCCATACCCAGAGAGAAATGGGACAAAGCAATTTTACTAACACACAAAATGTCTCTATCCAATAGACATCAGGAAAGAAACTACAAACTACTAGTGAGATGGTACAAATGCCCAATTGACCTGTATAAAATTAATGTAGAAAATGATAGCACCTGTTGGAGATGTCAAAAAGCAACCGGGACTATGTCACATATCTGGTTTTTATGCCCAAAGGTGTACATATTCTGGGAAAAAATATTTAAGATATATAGCGAGATGACAGATATAAACATACAACCAGAAATAAAGATCGCTATTTTATCAATGATACCAGGTACGATCAAAAAGATAAGAAAAGGGATACTAAAACACTGTTTAACCGCAGCTAGAACAGTAATAGCAAGGAAATGGAAAAACAATATAGCACCCTCAATTGAGGAATGGATCTTAGAAATGGATGATATGCGTTCACTGGAAGAGAGGATTATAAAGGAAGAGGATCCCAAAGATCACATAAACGAAACTTGGCAAAAATGGAGAGACTATAGGATGTCGTCCTTATTGCTGCGGACGATATGAGAGGGAGGGGGGAGGAGGGAGGACAGGAGAGACCTTGTTAAAACCCCTTTTTTTTTTTTTTTTTTTTTTTTTTTTTTTTTTTGCTCCTTTATTTTTTTTTTTTTTTTTTTTTTTTTTTTCTTTCTTTCTCTCTTTTTCTTTTTTTTCTCTCTACTGGACACTAATATGAATGAAGAGAGTATGATAGATTGTTTGATAAGTTTTAATGACATATGATGGGGAGTAAGAATGAAAGTAATAGCAACATTATATAACTAATACGCAAAAGTACAGGAATAAGAAACTATGGAGTTATAAACAGACACAACTGTAAATGCCTGTATAATACATGTAACTGCAAAGTTTTATGTTTGTCAAGATGTGAAAATGAAATAAAGTAAGATTTGAAACAAAAAAAAGCTAAGAAAATGTATTTATTATTAAAAACAGGTATTTGATGAAATCCAAATGTGGAATTGGTGGGCGCAGTGAATATGTCTGCAACCCACTTTATCATTATGAATTGTTTGACTGAAATTGTCATGATATCTTCAAATGAGTGAACTGGGTGAGATAAAATACATAAAAGACATATCAGCACTGTTAATATTTTGACTTTAAAGTGAACATTTCCAATCTCCAAACATTTAAACAAAATGGGACCTTTATAGCCTGCTGTTTCTAACGCAACTTCACCTTCTCTATGCTGTGCAAGGAACATGATTCTCAAAGGGGGTGTAATGCCCCGTACACACACGAGCGGAATTTCCGTCGGAAAAATCTTGGATAGTTTTTCCGACGGAATTCCGCTCAAGCTTGGCTTGCATACACACGGTCACATAAAAGTTCTCTGAACGCGGTGACGTACAACACTACGACAAGCTGAGAAAATGAAGTTCAATGCTTCCAAGCATGCGCCGTATTGTTTCCGAGCATGCGTATGAATTTTGCACGTCGGAATTGCTACAGACAATTGGAATTTCCGATCTGAACTTTTTCCGTCGGAAAAATAGAGAACCTGCTCTCAATCTTTTCCTGCCGGAAATTCCGCCACCAAAAGTCTGATGTAGCATACACACGGTCGGAATTTCTGACCAAAAGCTCACATCGGACTTTTGCTGGCGGAATTTCCGATCGTGTGTACGGGGCATAAGTAGGTCCCAGGGAAACAGAGTTTTTTTGATGCAATTGGACAGTTAAAATTCAATAAAATTTTCTATCAATATTGGAATATGAATGGGTACTTTAAATGCACTTAGCTCCAAAATGTTGTTGCAAAAAAAAAAAAAGAATATAATAAGATAAAAAATTACCCATACCTCCCTTCTCTCGAACAGAATTCAAGCAAATCCGATAACACAAGTCTGAAGTCTCTGATATCTGAAATCTCATACCTAATCCAGCACATTAATCACATATTAGGCATCTTCAGGTATTCTGTTTTCAATTTAAGCGCACTGGTTTCCTGGAATACCCAGGTGCACCAGGAACGTGGTTCACACTATAACGATTTTGCACTTAGGGGTCAATTCACTAACGTTTGCTGCATGCGATAACTCAGTCACATGACTCATTGCATAAATGATTGAATGTGGTAAATTAAGTCCAATTCATAAAAAAATGTAAATAAAGATTATGCGGTATTTACTGCAAAATAAAAAATGTGCAGGTAAAACGGAAAATTCCTATCAAAATACTTACCGTAATTTTCCTTTCCTGATGGACTCCATGGCAGCCAACGTGTGGGTTTAGTCCCGCCTCCACTACCCTATAGGACGTTACTCCCATAAATCTTTGCTCCCTGCCAGAGGCCGTGTTCGGTAACTATCCTACTCCAGCCATTTGGGAGGGAACTCCGGCTGCCATGGAGTCCATCAGGAAAGGAAAATTACGGTAAGTATTTTGATAGGAATTTTCCGTTTTCCTGACAGACTCCATGGCAGCCAACGTGTGGGAAATAACTCGCCATACACACCCGGGTGGGCAAAATGCTGAACAAACAAAGATTTATTTGACACCGTCAATTGACAAAACTTTAGCACCAAAATCAACTGAAGACAGAGCCGCTGGCTCAACACAGTAGTGTGACATAAAAGTATGGATTGACGACCAAGACGCCGCTCTGCATATCACATCAGGAGCTACATGGCGCGAGGCTGCCCACGAAGTTGAGAGACTTCTGGTTGAGTGTGCTGTCACCGCCTGAGGAGGAGCCAACCCCTTCTCCTTATACGCCCACTGGATCGCTTGAACTATCCAAGCAGCAATAGATCTGACTGATGCTCGGGAGCCCTTGTGTTTTCCATAGAACAGGACGAAGAGATAGTCCGACTGGCGGAATGAGGCTGTAACTTCCAAGTATTGTTTCAGGGAACCCCCAACATCCAGAGGGTGAACATCTGAGACTCCAGTGGACCTGAAGGTGGGTAGAGAAATTTCTTGATTCTGGTGAAAAACTGAGGTGACTTTAGGGTTTGACCCTAACATCGGAACCAGAACCACTCTGTCTGGAAAGAAGGTTAGGAAAGGTTTTTTTGGCTCCTAGAACCTGGATTTCAGACACCCTCTTCGCCGAGGTGACGGCCACTAAAAAAGCGGTTTTTAACGTAAGCTCTCTGACAGAAAGCGGCTTGTCCAGATGAGAGAAAAAGTCCAAAACAAGAGGCAGATCCCACTTAGGGAATCTTGGCTTCCTTTGGGGTCTCAATCTCATTGCCCCTTTGAAAAATTGTTGGATAAGGGCATGTTTGGCCCATGACACTCCCGTGAAGGTGGAAATAGCTGACACCTGAACACGAAGGGAACTGACCGACAAAGGTAGGTCCAGACCTGACTGCAGAAAACTTAGGATGTCCTGAACTGCCGGGGAACCACATGAATTGGCTCTGGAAGACATATGGGACGAAAATCTTGCCCAGATCCGCTCATATACTTTGTTGGTGCTACGCCTCCTTGCACTCAGGAGGGTGGGAATAGCCTCCTTGGGACACCCTAGTGCCTCCAACCTTCCCCTCTCAAGAACCAGGCCTTCAACTGTAGGTGACCTGGACACGGGTGGAGGATCGTGCCCTGGGAGAGCAGGTCCCGACGGGTCGGAAGAGGAACTGGGTCTCGGAAGCTGAGCAGAGACAGGAGAGGAAACCACGGTCTGTTGGGCCAGTGTGGGATTATAGCCACCATCTCCACTTCCTCCCATCTGAGTCTCCTCAGGAATTGAAAGATGATCGGAGTTGGAGGGAAGGCATAGGCTGTGCGGAACCACCAGCGCTCCGTTAGTGCATCCACCCCGTAGGCTTGTGGATCCCTGAACCGCGAGTAGTATCTCGCCAGCTTCCTGTTGTACTGGGAGGCAAAGAGATCCACTTCTGGAGAGATCCCTAGGGATACCACCCAACTGAACACCTCCTCGTGCAGAGCCCACTCGTTGTTGTCCAGCTGCACCCTTGAGAGAAAGTCCGCTTGGACGTTGAGAACCCCGGGAACATAGGTTGCCGTCAAGTTGGCTAGATTCCTCTGTGCCCAACGCATGATAGGTTCCACTTCTGCCAGTAGGGAACGACTCCTGGTGCCCCCTTGTTTCCTTATGTAGGCAACAGCTGTTGTGTTGTCCAATCTGAGAACAACCGACTCTCCCGATATCAGATGAGGGAAGGCCACCAGAGCTAGGAAGGCTGCACGCAACTCCAGGACGTTCGAGACTATCCCTCGAGAGGGAAAGTCCCAAGTGCCCTGAGCCACCTCCATCAGACAATGGGCCCCCCAACCTCTGTTGCTGGCATCTGATGTTACTGTTATCCACCTGATCGGAAGAAGGGAATGGCAATTCAGTAGGTTCTCTCGCTGAAGCCACCAGAAGAGGGAACTCCTCATGACTTGAGTGACACGAATTGTCTGGACTTTGTCTCCCGACCACTGGAGAAGAAAACCCTTCTGAAAAGGACGCATTCTCCACTGTGCCCACTTCACCATCGGTATTGTGGACACCATGGTGCCTATGACCTTCAGGCAATACCGAGTGCTGAGATGAGGAGACGCGAGAGCCAGGTGGATCCTGTCTCGCACTATTCTGACCTTTTCCTCGGGCAGAGAGATGGTACCTCTCACCGTGTTGAAGAATGCTCCCAGGAACACGAGATACTGTGAAGGTTCCAGCTGGCTTTTTTCCGTATTCAGGAGCCATCCGAACTCCTTGAGCGTTGAGATGGTCTGATCTCTGTGATCTACTAGACAACTTCTGTCCTGAGCCAACAAGAGTAGATCGTCCAGGTAGTGATGGATCCGGATTTTTCTGATCCTTAGCAGAGCTACGATTGCTAGTAGGACCTTCGAGAAGGTACGTGGAGAAGTGGACAGACCGAAGGGAAGGCAAGTGAATTGTAAATGAACCTGGTCTATGGAGAACCGCAGGAACTGTTGGAAGTCTGTTGCGACGGGCACGTGGAAGTAGGCGTCTTTTAGGTCTATGGAGACCATCCAATCCCCTGGCTGTACTGACTGTTGGATTGTGGCCAGGGTCTCCATCTTGAACCTCTCCTTCTTTATGAAGCGGTTCAGATATGTCAGGTCTATTACGGGTCTCCACGCCCCGCTCTTCTTCTGGACTAAGAAAAGAGGGGAATATATTCCCATACCACGTTGCTCGACTGGCACGGGAATAGCTGCGCCTTGTTCCAATAAAGATTTTACGTAGGTTGAAAGTATCATCCTTTTTCCTTCTGATGTTGGAATGGATGTGGGGACACACCTGCACTTGGGGACCCTGCTGAACGTCCAAGTGTGTCCTGAGGAAACCGTCCTGACGGTCCAGAAATCCTGGATTGAGGCCGCCCAGACGTGACGAAAAAGGAGCAGGCGAGCTCCCACCCGGTCCGTCTGGACGGGCTCGCTCTCAAAAGGACTTGGTCGGTTGTTTCTCACCCGACAAACTGCTTTTTGTAGCTTTTTTGAAAGATGATTGCCTGGACCTCCAAGACCTGGAGAATTCTTTCCCGGGCCTGTAACTGCGTGCCTCCCTGGCACGGTCTTGACCTTGCTTCCTTGGAAACGAACCTCTGGGATTTTGTTGGCGCCTGTCTTGGGGAAGGAACCCAGACTTACCGCCCGTGGCCCGAGTTATAGCACTATCCAACCTATTCCCAAACAAAGACGAACCGTCAAAGGGGATCCGGCACCAAACCTGCTTAGATGCCGGGTCGGCCAGCCAAGGACGGAGCCACAGGGCACGCTTGGCAGTCACAGAGGATAGCATAACTCGAGACAAGAGACGAATAATGTCAATTGAGGCCTCCCCCAAGAAAGCCGAGGCCAGCCTCAGCTCCTGTATAGGAGAACTCCTGGCTAGCTCTTCTGAGACACCCCTGAGTGTCTCGTCGACACTGTCGGACCAGACCTCCATCGCTCTAGACAAGGCCGCCAGAGCCAGGGCCGGTTTACAGGCCGTGCCAGCCATAAGGTAGACCCGCTTCAGGTCAGAATCAATTCTCCTGTCTAGAGCGTCCTTGAAGGAGACCGTGTCCTCTAAGGGAAGGGTCACATGTCTGACCAACCGCATTACTGCCGCATCCACTAGGGGGGGTGATTCCAGCTGTTTTACCTCTTCTTCTCTGAATGGGTACAGCTTCTGAATTTTTGGCAGGAGAGAGTTCTTCTTCTCTACCTTTCCCCATTCTTCCGTAATAACCTCTCCTAGTTCCGACAGAAAGGGAAAAACTGATCCGCTCCTTCTTTAATTGTTTGAAAAATTTTCTCTGCTTCGCTGGAGCCGTCACCGGCTCTTCCCAATTCAAGGTTTCCTTGATGGCTTTGACCAAAGGAGGGAGCAGAGCAAAATCAAAACCGGAACCAGCCACATCTTCCTCAGATTCACTATCGGAGAGATCCGCGGATGGATGGCTTGGTAACGAGGCTTCCCAAGTATCTTGAACCTGGGTATCCCTCACAGGAGATTTGGGCGACTCTACAGGAGATACATGAGGGGCTTCCAGCTCCTTTAAGCTGTCCTTGACCATCTTCTCCACCATAGACTTTAACTGTTGGCCAGAGTCAGTCCTTTCTCCAGTCGCCTTTACATAACAGGCATCACAAAGGGACTTGTCCCTAGGGACTTGAGCCCTACACCCCCAGCATGACCCTTCAGAATGGCTGGGGCGAGTCGTGGAAGAGCGGGATGGTTCCCGGCTACGATGACTGGATCTCGCAGAAGAACCGTGGTGTCTAGATCTGGAAGAGGAGTGCCGGCGGGATTTTGATGAACCGCTTCCTTTATGCGAACTCCGGTGTTGAGTAGACCTGGAAGGGCTGAAAGAAAAAGACAGATCCACCGTGTCAGCGGAACATCACCTATGATGATGTTCCACCCTCCCCCCTCCCCCAGCAGGCACCCCAGGGAATGCCCCCCCCAAAATACCTGCTGCGAGAGGGCTGGCCACTAGCAGGCGGTGACGGCACAAGTGGTCCGGGAAGGTCCATTATGCTGCAATCAGAATTGACCCAAATCAAAAACTAGAAAAAAACATCAACACAAAGACAGCAGAGCAGGCCACCGAGGATTCCCTACCTTTTGTAGCAAAAACGGGCTCTCTGGAGTGCTTCTGCAGACTTACAGGCATTCCAGAGCCTGAAATCTGTCTTTCCCCTTTTAAATCTGCCGCCTATCGTGACGTCATCAGCGCGACGGCCACGATGCTAGTGCGCATGCGCGAATACCGCTACGCGCATGCGCGAACCAAGCCTCGTTCTCGCGCTGGCTCTGCGCATGCGCAGAACGACCGCGCGGCGAACGAGGAAGGGACTCAGCGGCTGGAACGCACAAGGAACCAGCCGCCATGATGACCAGACACACCGCACCAGCGGTGTATGGGGACACAGAACCAGGAAAGGCACAAAACAATACTGCCACAAACAACAGAAACAGGCTGCCATGCAGAACTCACCCCTCCTGTGAACGATCGTTTGGCCGAAGGTAGGAAAGACTTACATGCCGGACTTTGTAGGGGGAAACAGTCACCTGCTAGTAGCCAGGATTAACGACCATAACGCGGTTCTGCCTTGTCAGTGACCAGGAACACACCTCTTCAGCGCCTCTTCCATATGCCCCTTTCCATACTCCGCTAGTAGCCAGAGCTTATTGGAAATGTGCGACTCCCAGTCGCTCGGCCAGTCCGTATCACAGGGGGGAACGATAATCTTCAGGTAGAAAGACATAGTATAGGTCCTTCGGAGGAGGACAAAAAAAAGAACACGGCCTCTGGCAGGGAGCAAAGATTTATGGGAGTAACGTCCTATAGGGTAGTGGAGGCGGGACTAAACCCACACGTTGGCTGCCATGGAGTCTGTCAGGAAATATTTTTTTTTAAAAAGCTCTTCAGTCAAATTCACAAAGTAAAAAAATGAGATTAAACGTGATATTTACGTGATATTTACCTACAAATGAGGTGAAACAAATGTCAATGTAAAAAAGAGAGACAAATAATTCCACAGTAGCGCACTAAATGAATCTACAATACTCCTAAATATTAGCATTGTGAAATTTACCACCAGGGTTTTGCTGACGGTATCACATGCTGTTTTTTGACAAATAGCTGGTTGCTAAGGTGTGGGCCAGGAAGCCGGCTGCCACGTCCTGAACAACGGATGACTCATCAGCTGTAAGCAGGTTCCCCGATGACAGCTGAATTGTCAGCAGGTTCTCCGCTGACAGCTGAATGTAAAAAAAACATGCTGACAATTAAAAATGATGAACAAAAAACAATGCATACCAAGCCATTCAGGTCTGGTATGGATTTTAAGGGAAACTCCACGCCAAAATAAAAAAAAATTTGTGGCATCGCCCCACTTGTGACATCATGGACTGGTGCATGCTTGGTCGGTGACATCACGGGTGGGGCGGTGCCACTAGGTGATGTCGCCAGGTGGCCTTGCCCTTACCTATATAAGAATTGTCACACGGCAGAGGAGGGATTCGACGGCCAGCTGTTCTCAAGAGCGGATCTCTTTTTATTTTCGGGTTCTGGTGGTGCACGGGCATTGTGATTGATGATGGATTTACGTTGGGGGACACTGTTTTTTTGTTTTTATTTTTTAATACAAGAATTTTCAAAAACTGTCTCTGTGTTTTTATTACTTTTTGACACTTTTTTGGTGAATGGGTAGGAGTACAATGTAGCCCATACTCATTCACATGGGGGGAACGGTATCTTGGGGACCCCCTTGTTAAAGGGGGCTTCCAAATTCTGATAAGTTCCCTGCCCGCAGACCCCCACAACCACCGGCTAGGGTTGTGGGGATGAGGTCCTTGTCCCGATCAACATAGGGACAAGGTGCTTTGGGGTGGGCTGGGGGGCCCATGTTGAGGGCATGTGGCCTGGTATGATTCAGATTCAGATTATGATTCAGATTATGATCACTTGCCCCCCTTTCTAACCTGCCGGGCTGCATGCTCAAATAGGAGGCTGGTATGGATTTTGGGGGAGACTCCACACGTTTTTTTCTTTTTTAATTTAAAATTTTGGTGTGGGGTCCCCCTTAAAATTTATACCAGACCTGAATAGCTTGGTATGCATTGGGGGGAACCCAAACTGTTTTTTTTTCATCATTTTAAATTGTCAGCATGTTTTTTTTGGGGAACACACTGATGAGTCATCTGTTGTTTATGATGCAATGGCTGGCTTCCTGGTCCTCTTCTTAGCAACTAGCTCAATGCGGTACATTACTGCATTAAATAATGTGGTAATTACCGCTAAATCGAACAAATACCACATTCGGTATTTAATGCAAACTTCTTAGTGAATTGCACTTTCACAACTGATTTACTGCAAGCGTTAGTTTACCACATTTTTTTGGCCATTATTTAACTCTTAGTGAATTGATTTTCAAGCTTATGGGACAATCAGCACCAGAAGACTGAGAGTAATTGTCACTGAGCAGCTTAACTGACCAATGAACCCTTTACACACATACACATTAGCAGCTACTCCATGTTTTAACAAAAACAAACTCCATTCACAGCATATGCTGTTGCAATCCTGGCCTTAGAAACTGTCTGTTTTATTTGCTGCCACGAAAAGGCAGGAATGTAACTCTATGGTTATGGCTCTTCTTCACAGAGGAGAGGTCTCTAGTAAAAGCATTCAGAAATTCAACTTAACAATGGTTTACATATCATTCTAATAAAGAAAACAAGAAAAACATTGCAGGAAATATCTACAGACATTGCAGAAAAAGATGTAAGTAAATTAAAGGGTTTAAATATAAAAAATAGGCTCTGCCTGGTCTTTGATTCAGTACAGAGTTTGGATCACTTTAAGAGTAAGGCCAATCTGACAAAGCATAGTCACTGGCTCTCAGAAAGATGACTCTGTAGGGGTTGATTTACTAAAACTGGAAAGTGAAAAATCAGGTGCAGCTGTGCATGGTAGCCAATCAGTTTCTAATATCTGCTTGTTCAATTAAACTTTGACAGAAAAACCTGTAAGGTCTTTGGTTACTTTGTAGAGCAGCACCAGTTTTAGTAAATCAACCCCTCTATGTTCTAAGTAGTCTTGATGGTAAACGGGTGCTCAGAGTTGCTGATGCAACAGCTTTTAAGTGATACTAAATACACACCATTTAATTTACATTATCTCTTCTCTTTCTGTATGTGGGTGATGGCACTGTAATTATGTTAATGAAAAAAAACATCTAAGTACCCTTCTTTCTATTCGATATACAACTTTCACATAATCACATATTTCTCATTTTAGGGTAGTGATCTGGTTTAGTGGTGGACTCTTTAGTTCTTTTTAGCCCACCTCACTGTATGTAATAAGTAATAACGTGAGGATCCCAAAAGGGAACTTAATAAAGAATTTACATACAATAAATACACTGGGGACCTCAACATTGGCTAATAGTGATGAGCCCAACTGCCTTGGGTTCAGTTTAAGTGGGGCTTGGCAACTTCAGAGAAGTTCGGATGACGAAACCAAACCCCACTGAAATCAAGGGGAGCCAAATCTGTTAGATTAAAATATTATTTTATGGGCAAATAGGCAAGGAAGTACAGAAAATGCATGTAGGTGGACACTACCCTGGGTAACATGTAGCAATGCAAAGATATATATATATATATTTTTAATTTCATGCAGTCGGCCAGCAACAGTATATAAAGGACTGGGCAAGGATAGTGGTGACAACTAAGCCCTAGTATGACCATGTAACCCACTCCATACCTTGCTCATTTGCTTAAGCAGGAAATGTGTGGGATTCCCTGCCATGTAAGTAAATAGGCTAGGTAATGTCAATGGTTGCTAAGGACATGGCAGGTGCAAGCACCTGCTGCTTCCATAACAAGCGTTGACAGCCAGAAGCTGTCATGTTCATACATGCTGAACGCCCTAAACATTCCGCCAGTGTTCTGGCCAAATCAGTGCTGAAGTCATCCCTATTGACTTACTGATGTACTGAGTATGACACAGGGTTTTAACCCAAATCACGTTGTGTAACTTTTGCTCAAAACAACAGTAAGTTGAAGGCAGTGGTATGCCTCTTAATTCTTTGTGTTTATTGTGTGTACTGGTGGTCATAAAAACACTTTGCGTTCTTCACCTTGACCTTTCTTTATTTAATTTTTTTTGTGGGGGGGGGGGGGGTGCTGGCCATTTTTACATATATGTCAATGCTTGTGGTGCTATCCATGTGTACAGGAGGGATTTTTCCTATACTAGCAGTAGTGGACCAAGGAAAATGAGCCCCGGCTATGTCAGCTTGGTTGGGTATTATCCATTATATTCCTTTGTCTGTTTACTTACACTAGTCTAAACTCTTATAGTCAAATTTGGTTTATTTAAAACAAAGAACTGCGATCTATAGATCACACAATATGCTCCCCAGGTATTCCAGCAAGTTCTGTACAATAATTACAATTACAGATTCTTAGATAAAACAGGGGGAGGCAGATTACTGCCTATAATATTTTAGGACTTTCTGATATTTATTTATCCTGTTTTTATAATAATACAAGTCAGTAGTTTATTGAAACAAAGCCATTGTTGACCCTTAAATCAATGAACTGTACATTTTTGTGTTTTAGCTTTCAAATCCAGTAAACACTATGGAACACAAAAGTCATATGAAGACAAACTAAGTTGCTTGTTTCTGAGTATGCAATCACTGTTTCTGTTGTAGTATGCCTGTTAGAAAAGTGTGATCCTACACATATTTGGTCAGAAGCATGGGATTCATCTGCCAGCCAGACTCAAGAGGTGAATTTTAAAACCATTCAAACTTGTTTTTAAACATGTGGTGTAGACCAATGATTCATAACATGCTACCGGCACAGTGCAGCCATCATTTGTGGTTTAGAACAGATGCATGTCTAGATCAAAAATAATAATTATTAAGCTTTTCTTCGTAGTTTCGTAAAACAGGGTTCTGAAATTTGTGTTTTAGTATACAGTATGGTGCAAGTTTTTCTACACCAGCCATTGTATGGCTGACCATTTTTTTAGTCAGCAAAGCAAAAATTATAATATGTGGCAGCATTAGATACCCCTAAAACTTACGCCCCTGGCACAACAATGAATATGAACAATTGTTGGGCATCTCCCTATGACTTGCGGTTCTAGAGTACATAGCAAAACAATCTACATAAAATGATCTACTATTTAAATAGTAGGGTTTATTTACTAAGGCAAATCCACTTTGCACTACAAGTGCACTGTAAGTGCACTTGGAAGTGCAGTCGCTGTAGATCCGAGGGGGACATGCAGGGAAAATAAAAAACAGCATTTTTGCTTGCTCATAAATGGATGATAAAATCGGCAGAGCTTCCCCTCATTTTAGATCTTCCCCTCAGATCTACAGCGACTGCACTTCCAAGTGCACTTGCAGTGCACTTGTAGTGCAAAGTGGATTTGCCTTTAATAAATCAACCCCTTTATAATCTACTTGCTTACATTTGTAAGGCTGTTCATACAATTTAGCTCTATGAATAAAACAATGATATTTTATTTTATATGGTTAATTCATCCTTAAAGCGGTTCTTCACCCTGGGAACAAAAAATTTAAAATACAAGCAATGTAGCAGCTGACTTTAAAAAAAGGACACTTACCTGTCCACGCATCCAGTGTCTTCTTCACCCGATCCAGTTCTTCACTGGTCTTGGCCATATGCTTTAAGTTTATGTTTGTGGGAAAGAGTGCAGTACACCTAAAATGTTTGAGCACGAGGGTATCATCCTGATATAGTAGCAAAAGGACAGAGAGTATTTTGGGACTTTAAATTTACCCAAGTGTGTACACACTTACCATGCAAAAAGAAAAATGATCCTATATCATACAGTTTGTATAAAAAAACATTTTTTTCATACAATATAAAAACACATATTGTTGTACATTAAATGAAATACATTACAAAGATAAGCACATTAAATCTTCTGAGGTAATTTTGCAGATCATCCACTTCATTAAGACCAACAGAATTGGGTGTATTGAAAACAAGTAAATCACAGACAGTTAAAGGGGTTGTAAAGGAAAAAACATATTTTTTTTAAAAATAACAAACATGTTATTCTTACCTCCACTGTGCAGCTCGTTTTGCACAGAGTGGCCCGAACCTGGTCTTCTGGGATCCCTCAGCGGCTGTCTCGGCCCCCCCCCCGCAAGTGCTTCTCACCTAAATGCGAGCTCCCTCGCATGGTGAGAAGTACTTGCGGGCGCTCTCCCGTTATACAGCTGGTGGATTTTGCCGTCATTGTTTTTTTTAATGCATAGAATGCATTAAGGAGAAGATCCAAGAGCAAACAATACAGCCTATTCATGAGTTGTTGGTACAAATTAGGTTATACAGTAACATTTATCTGAAAATAATCATACACAGTTCAATACATTCCTCATGCAACAATGAATTAGTATCTAAAATATTATCAATCTATGAGGGTACAATATAGGTTACTTACCTGGAATGGATGCAATATAGTGTGCTCAATGCTTTACGGAAGGAGAAATTGAAGGTCTCAGAGACAGCCCGCCGGCTTATGGGAAGACCACACTCAAGAACATAAACATAGACCAGAGCAAGCTGCAACAGCCAAACTAGGAACAATAAAATAAAATATCAACCCAAAAGGGCCCATCAATGCACCTGCACAAACCGGCCATATGTGCAATGACTGCCCACCTACACCCCCCAAAGCCTGCATACAGACAAAAGAGAAAAGGGTGCTTACCCAAAATGTAGTCTGATGTAGATAAAATGTCTGACCGTGATTCATACCTACTTACTTTGATCAGGGAGGTCCCACTAGGACACTGATTAATTTGTAATTTTTTCATCTCTTATATTTGAGGGCAAGTTTAGTTACTAGCCCCTCCCCTTCTTTTTAAGTGTATACTTTGATACTAGGGATGCACTGAAATTTCGGCCACCAAAACATATCGGCCGAAAATGGCCTTTTCGGCAATTTGCCAAAAGAAAAAAATGGCCGATAATGGGGCCAAAAATGGGGCGGGCCTGGATGGGGCTCCGCCCGCGGAGCCACCCATTAGGGGGGTGTCGTATAGCGCAGAAGAGAGAGAAGAGCCGCCACCACCTGTTTGATTAGAGCGTCGGGAACATCACAGCTTATATTTCAATAGCTGTGTGTTCCCCGCCATGTGCGCCGTCATATACAGCCCCTCCCCCTTGTCCGGGCACTTTGATAGATAGATCACCTGTCGGCGGTGGCTCTAAGCTCTCTTTCCTCTTTTCCCCTGCACAGGCTGGCTGCACTGGGCACACTGGCAGGCTGGGCTGGCTGCACTAGGGACACAGGCAGGCTGGGCTGGCTTCACTGGGACACTGGCAGGCTGGGCTGGCTGCACTGGGGACACTGGCAGGCTGCACTGGGGACACTGGCAGGCTGGCTACACTGGGGACACTGGCGGGCTGGCTGCAATGGGGACACTGGCAAGCTGGGTTGGATGCACTGGGGGTGTAAGTGGGCGGTCATTGCACATATGGCTGTTTTTTGCAGGTACATTGATGGGCCCTTTGTGGGTTGATATTTAATTTTATTGTTCCTACTTTGGCTGTTGCAGCTTGCTCTGGTCTATGTTTATGTGCTTGAGGGTTGTCTTCCCATGAGCTAGTAGGCTGTCTCTGAGATCTAAAATTTCTCCTTCCATAAAGCATTGAGCACACTATATTGCATCCATCCTGGGTAAGTAACCCTGGGTAAGTATGTTTTTCCCTAATGGATTGATAAGATTTTAGATACTAATTCATTGTTGCATGAGGAATGTATTGAACTGTGTATGATTATATTCAGATAATTGTGATAACTTGATTTGTACCAACAACTTATGAATAGGCTGTATTTTGTTGCTGTTGCTTATTTTTCTTCCTCTTTGCTTTATTGTAGATTTGTTTTTAACTGTCTGAGATTTATTTGCTTTCAATACACCCAGTTCTGTATGTCCTGATGAAGCGGATGATCCGTGAAATGACCTTCTCAGAAGATTTAATGTACTTATCTTTGTAATGTATTTCACAGACAACAATATGTGTTTTTATATTGTATGAAATAAAAAAAAATTTTTTTATACTTAATGTATGATATAGGAAAATGTTTCTTTTTGCATGGTAAGTATGTACACTGGGGTATATTTAGAGTCCCAAAATACTCTTTGACCTTTCACTGGTCTTTGGTCCCTGGTGATGGCATGTTAACTGTTGGCAGCTGGCTGTGACTCCTTGCAGCTTCACAGCTGGGGCTACCCACTGCACAAGCCTGAGCCGCAATGTGCTTTGTGAATGGTCCTGGGACCTGTGACATATCCCAGGAGGTTGTGGATGGGGGGGGGGGGGACTTCTGGTGGACCCCCCATGGTAATCTGACCGGAAGTGGGAGCAAGTACTTTTGAAAACCAAGTACCCCCTTCCCCTCAAAAAAAAAAGCACCTTTTGAGTGAAGTTCTGCTTTAAGGAATAATTTTGGATGAAGTCTAGTGTTTGGGGGGGCGTGACCGGATGTGAGTGCTGAGCGGCGCAGAGTGAAGAGGGATGTGTGAGGGAGAGGAGTGAGAAGCTGCCCGTGTGTGTCCTCCCGACCTCCCGATCCACTCCCATGCCGTGAGGTCCGGGGAATCCCTCCCCTGGTAATACAGCTCGGAGACACGTGGGTTGCGGAGTTCCCTGGCTCTACCGGAGCCTTAGGTCTGAGACTGTGGATGGACGCAGAGGGCTGGAGGTGACGTCACACGCTACCCCCGATACCATACCCGTACCGAGCCGAGAGAGCGGTGGGGGTTCCCGTGGCCATCGTGGAAGCAGGCAAGCCGACAAACTGCATGGCGAGGTGACAACATTCCCTCCAGAGACAGGGGAGGTTTGCGGTATACTAGCGCATACATCTTTCGATATATGGACAGAAAGACGGGCATTCCAGGGTCGGTTGCGTGAGTACCAGTAAATCTCAGCAATGAAAGTTTAAAAATACCTGAAACAAGGGAAAAATGTGTGACCAGAATCTGTTTTGGATATAGACTGTCATGTCTCTGGCTAATGTGGCTGGTCTGGCTAAATGTTTTTTTTTTTTTTTCTGACCTTTTTCATATAAACTTTTCATAAAGCAAGGAATCCCTCTGCCTGGGATCATGTGATTTTTATAAGGCTATATGCATTTAAACCACTCACGCATAGAGATACGGTAGATACCCTGGGCCCGGCTGTTTTGTGTATATCTATATGAGAAAAGGAAGAGACTCTGCCCACCTCTCCCTGCAGGTGAAGAGCCGCAACTACTGCTCCACTAATTGATCATATACTTGGCGGTTTGTGCTCTTTTTCCCCCTTTTTTTTTTTTTTTTTTTCTTCTTTTTCCTATATGTGGACTGTTTATCTATAGAGACGTAAACTACGAAAGAAAGAGAAAAAGAGAATATTTTCGGCCAGGCTGTTTTTTTTTTTTTGTCTTCCTTTTTTTCTGCCATATAACCTGTCAGATAACCCACGGGGACATACGGTTGTGCAGGTTAAATCATATATATATGAAAAATACTATGTGGAAAATACCCAGGGTCTGGCTGTCTTTGCAGGGGAAAAGGAGGATATCCTGTGTACTTGTTTGTCTGGGCCTCCTATAGGTGTAGATGTTCAGCTAATATTCGGACTATTAGTAGATTATTGATCTGGTTGTTTGTACTCTCATATGAGAACTGTCTATCTATATTAAATACACTTTGAATGCATCTTGAGGAATATACTCCCTGCCCTGCGGGTCGCAATACCACGTGATCATAAGATTCCATCAGGTGAAGAACCGTAGCCTATGGGTGAATACCAGTTGACTACCCACCTGGTAGTTTATACTTTTAAACGAGAAAAAGACTGTTTGGTTTGTTTATTCCATTAAGTGGCTGGGTGGCAAGGACAAGGATAAAAATGCTCAGCAGACAGGCATGGCAGCGGCAGCAAGACTAGAACAATTTGCTCACTCAACTTGGGCAACCCACGTCGCAGTCTCCGCCAAAAAAGGGGACCCAGCCTAAAACCCAACAAGGAGGTACAGGAGAGAGAAAAAGTCAAGGGCAGAGTCAACCAAATGCTACAACACCTAGAGCCCAGGGGGCAAAGGTACAGACACAGGGTGGTAAAAATACATTGTTACCAGATCAAAACCCTAAAACAAATACAGAATCAGTTGGCCCCGTGGTAGGGCCCGCCCTGCCTATGGAGAAAGAACCAACGTTACTCGACGTTTTTAGGGCAGTAAAAACCTCTAATGATTCACTTAAAGATTTGTGTGAACAGATGAGGGGAGTTAAAGAGGACCTGGCATTGGTAAGACAAGATATGCAAAGGATTGCCGAGAGAACTACAGAACTGGAAGGAAGGATCAGCCAGGTGGAGGATGATGTTCTTCCTCTGGTCAAAGAGATGAAGAATATAAGGGAACAACTACACCGGCAAGCCGCCAAATTAGAGGAAATCGAGAACAGGAGTCGAAGAGATAATATCAGGATAGTAGGAATGCCCGAGAAGAGTGAAGGATCCAATCCAACTGAATTCTTGGAAGGCTGGTTAATTGAGATTTTTGGGAGAGAATCCTTCTCAGGATCATTCAGTATTGAAAGGGCACATAGGGTGCCGTTCCGCCCTCCTCCAGTAGGAGGCTATCCACGAACCCTGTTAATGAAGTTCCTCAACTTTAAGGACAAAGTGACACTTCTACGAAAAGCTAGGGATAAGGGGAATATTTTTTTTAATGGGATTAAAGTTTCTTTTTATTCAGATTTTTCTCAGGAACTCCAAAAACGCAGAGCAGAATTCATCCAGGTTAAACGTTCATTACAAAAATTTAAAATTCAGTACGCTCTCTTATACCCGGCCAAATTGAGGGTAATTGCTTTGAGGATCCAGGGGGGGTGGAGAAATGGGTGGAGGAGAACAGGGAAAGGTTGTTGGCACTGTGATATACCATGCTACTCTGAATAGACTACATGAAGGGGGGGATGGATTCGGGGAGGGGGGGTTGCACAGAGGGCGGGCACGAGAGGATGATGGTATGGGTATATGTGAAGAAAGTGAAGAAAGGGTCAAAAGTATGGGTTAAGGTCACTGGTAGCCCCTTGGGGGTTCACCTAGAGAGGTGGGGATGGGGGGGGGGGGGGGTATGGGTATAGGTACAATTAGAGAACAAAGGTGTGTAAAGGGTCAAGGGAAAAAGGGCACATCCACTGATATAAGAGAGAGAATCATAGCAGACGCACAGAAGAGGGAAGGAAAAAGGGAGATATTAAGAGTTTTTGCAGGGGGAACCATTAGGATAATGAGTGAAAACACTGTTATAGAGATAAAACATGATTGGTTAAAAATATATATAGATATTGGGTGAAATTTGATGCAATCTAAAATATTAAGAATGGGGTCATGGAATATAAGGGGATTGGGCACTGCGGGTAAGAGGGCAATTGTGTTTTCAATGATGGGTAATTTTGGGATCAACATGGTTTGCCTGCAGGAAACTCACTTAATAAAAGAAACAGCCCAACAATTACAAAGGCAGAAAGGGATATACCAACATCAGTACCACTCGGTTTACGGATCATATAGTAGGGGGGTTAGCATAATGGTCAAGAAAGGAGTGAATTTTTCCTGCACGCAAGCCATCTCAGATGAAATGGGTCGGTATATTTTTCTTTGTTGTCAAATTGAAGATAAAAGGATGGTGGTAGCAAATGTGTATGTCCCCCCCCCATTTAAAATGGAGATCATGCTTAAATTAAACGAGTTCCTGCTGGATAAGCAGGGAATACCAATTATAATAGTAGGAGATTTTAACCAGGTATTGGATTACAATATGGATAGATAGATTCCCAGCCCAGAGGATAGGGGAACCCACGAAGAAAGGGCAGTTGAGTCGGTTTATGGGGGAGGTGGGTTGGATAGACTTCTGGAGGGTGCGGAACCCTGACGCTCAGCAATTTTCTTGCTGGTCGGCCACGCATTCTACTCTCTCCAGAATCGACATGGTCATGGGAAATGACAGAGCACTGGAGTTGGTGGAAGAAGTTAAGTACTGGCCTAGGGGGATTTCAGATCACTCCCCCCTCACGCTTAGTCTAAAGATAGGGAGGGAGGAAATACAGAGGGGGTGGAAAATTAACCCGTGCTGGTTTGAGATACTTAGAAATATAGATACTATTCCATCAATATTGAGAGAATTTATCGAAATCAATGCAAATACAGCAGAATCAGGGATCCTATGGGATACCCTGAAGGCCTTTCTGAGGGGATTATTAATTCAGCAGGTAGCGAAGTATAATAAGGGGGTAAGGGCACAAGAAGAAAATAAAAGGGAGGAAGTGGCTGCAGCAGAGGATAATTATATATTAGCCCCAACAATGGAGGGAAAAAAAAAAATGGCTGGAAAAAAACAACAGGAATATAAACTATGTGTAATACAGAGAGTTGAGACTAAACAGCTGCTACAGCGGCAGGAGGCCTTCATGGAAGGAGAGATGGTGGGGAGAATGCTGGCCCAGGTAGTAAGGATGAACAGGGCCCCCAGTAATGTATTAGCAATTCGGAGTAGAGAAGGGGGGGTAACCTCGAATCCTAAAAGTATACTGGAAAGCTTTGAGGAGTTCTATAGGACTTATACTCCGCACGGGTAAGGGGAGCTGGGAGAACAGTGATGGAGAGCTTCTTGGGGAATTTAGCCCTCCCAAAGATAACACAGGAAGAAAGAGATGGTCTGGATTCCCCAATAACGCTCCCCGAATTACAACAGGCCGTAGCCGATATGGCAAATCAAAAGTCGCCGGGTCTGGATGGTTTGCCAACGGAAACGTACAAACACTATGGAGATATCCTACTTCCAGAACTATTGAAGACATTGGGGGGGGGGCAATGTAGGTGGGTTATCTCCCTGGTTCAATGAGAGAGGCAACCATCATTGTGCTCCATAAGGAAGGGAAGGACCCCTAGACGCTGCCTCATACAGGCCATTTCCCTTTTATGTACGGATGCAAAAATTTTAGCAAAAGTCATTTCAGCTAGAATGGATAAAGTTATCTCAAAATTGGTCCACCCTGATCAGTCTGGGTTCATAACAAACAGATCAACTAGTACAAACATAAGGAGAGCCTTTTTAAATATCCAAACACCAACAGATAATGAAGGGTTGAAGGCGATATTATCATTAGATGTGACCAAAGCTTTCGACTCTATTGAGTGGGAATATATTTGGCGCATCCTGGAAGAGTTTGGATTTGGGCCTAGGCTGATCGGATGGATCAAAATGCTCTATGACAGACCGGTAGCTAGATTAAAAATAAACAATAGATTTTCAAATCAAATAAAATTGGAAAGGGGAACTAGGCAGGGGTGCCCTATGTCGCCCTTGCTTTTTGCCTTAGCAATGGAGCCCCTGGCAGAGCATATCAGAAGGAGCCATGAGATTGTAGGCTTTCGCAGGAGCATAGGAGAAGAACGTATAGCATTATATGCTGATGATATATTGCTCTTCCTGGGGGACATGGAACACTCGCTGGAAGAAGCAATGAAAGCTGTGGAGAGGTTTGGTAGCTTTACGGGCTTAGAGATTAACTGGACAAAGTCAGAGCTCCTTCCGATGGCCGAAACAGGGGACGGGATGGTATGGAACTGCCCCAAATTAGCAATTGTAGACTCCCTCAAATATCTAGGGATCAGGATAACAAGAGACCCCAATCAATACGTGTACAATAATTTGATTCCAATATTGGGGAAGTTTAGGGAAAAAATAAAAATCTGGAAATCTCTCCCACTGTCTAGAGCCGGTAGATGCTCATTAATAAAAATGATCTGGTTGCCCCAGCTGTTGTATGTGCTGCACAATGCCCCTATATGGATCCCCAGAAAATGGTTTGACAAAATAGAGAGCCTATTTAGGGAATTGGTCTGGAAGGGGGGACAAGCAAGAATACGACTTCGTACCCTGCAATTGCCATTAGGGGAAGGGGGTCTTGCACTGCCCAATCCTGAGTTATATTACCTAGCTTCACAACTACAACAATTAGCGGGATGCTGTGCTCAAGGGGGTGGGTCCCCTAACGGAAAAATCCTTCTAACAGGCGCTCTTCATGAGACCATAATAGAATCATTAGAGGCAGGGTCATTTGGGTTTGTGAACCCAACAATAAAAATGGTCAGTAAAATATGGAAAGTTGTCAAAAAAAAGTTAAAACATAGGGAGATTAATATATACACCCCAGTTTGGAATAACAGTAACCTACAGGAATTAAGTGCAATGGGTAAAATTAGGGAATGGGAAAATAGGGGAATTAAGAAAGTGAGCCAACTGTATGAGGGTCAGACCATTAAAAAATTCGAAGTATTAAAAAGGGAATTTAATATCCCCCATAATACACAGTTTAAGTATCTTCAAATCAACCACGCCCTAGAAGCCCAGTTCAGAAACCAACTTATGGTATGGGAGGAATTACCAGTGCTACAGGTTATTGGGGATCCAGGAACTACTAAAGGACTAATATCCACAATATATAAATTATTAAATAGAGAGACTTTAGGAGAAGAAAAGTTATCAGAGGTGAAAAAAAAAATGGGAACAGGATGTAGGAGCCTTGCCACAGGGACAATGGAAGAGAATATTAGAACTAAGCCCGTTGATATCGGTTTCACCCACACAGAGATTTTCGCATTTAATGCTACTTAATGTGGAGATGCCCCAAGCTCTTTCGGTACTGGGAAGGGGTGATAGAAGTACTGAAGAGTATATACAACAGGGAATTGGTAAGGGAAGTCGGACTCTGTATTTTGGGGTATAGACAGGAAAAAGGAGAAACAAAAAGCATAACAGTAGCAATACTAAGGGGCCTGTATCAAGCTAGGAAGATGATAATGATGAGATGGCAATCACAGGCGCCACCTACAGTAAAAAACTGGATTGATATAATGAACGAAACCATTCCGAAGGAGAGAGCCGCGTATACAAGGAGATACAATATGAAGGAATTTGATAGGATGTGGAGACCTTGGATAGAGGGAATACACCAGATACAGTTAGAATAGAGGGGGGGGGGGGGGGTGGGGGGGTGGGAAATGTAATAATACGTGATTTTTTTTTATCAAATATACGCAGTATTGCTTGAATGGTCTGTCAAGAACTTGTAAAAACACGTGCATGCAGACGTGTGTGTTCTGATGTGCATGCAAGTATTTCAGGTTAAATGATGCAGTACGTCATTAAAACCTCTAAACGTCTGAGAACATATTGTGGCAGAAAAAGAAGTACTGTGAGGGACAACTCCAGGTTGAAGCCCAGAGTTGGGTCTTATGTCATCCCCTCACAATTCAATCTCTTGGGAACTCCCACAGATAGAATTCCTTCCTTACCACAATTAGAATTCCTTACCTGTGTTTATTTCCACCCACTCTGGTGTTTTAGATATTTCCACTATTCCTGTTACACATTCTCTGTAAAAAAAAGAAATACCGTACATAAAAAAAAAGGAAATTATATATATATATATATATATATATATATATATATATATATATATATATATATATATAATAATATATATATATATATATATATATATATATATATATGTATGTATATATACAGTATATAAAAAAATTTATATATATACATATTTTTTTTCTCATAACAATTTTATTGAATAAAGAGTATACAGTGGATTATGTTTACAGAAGCAAAGAACATCAAATGTGTGGTAGAAAACAAGTTCCTTCGATAGGTAACAGTGTTTGAAGGTTAGGCTTGGTAGAAATTTAACTATAAAAAGCAAGGAAATATCACGGTTCACAACTGATGAGTGATTATTCTCTTTTCCCCTATCTATGGGGTTTCATATCAAAGAGGGGCTGAATGACTCAAAATGGTCACCAGGGACGCTTGTTCTAGTTTTGTGAAGTAGGCGTGTAGTGTTTGGTTGTCAATTCCAAGGTTATTTGCTGTATCCTTTGGGCTTATGTGATAAGAGTACCAAGTAGTTTGTCAAGTGTGAAAAGTTGGTTGAGAACTAAGCATTAGTGAATGCTAGCTGGTCTGTTGCAGTTGAGGTAGGACTTGTTTGTACGCTAGTTAAACGTCTGGGTGAGGTGTAGCGTTGATGTATGTCTGAGGTCTGATTGGGGTCTGGGGGTGTGATGGTGTGAAGGGGAGGTAGTGAAGTGGAAGGGAGGGAGTCAGGCAGGGGTTGGATGGGAATAGGTATGGGTGACGGAGGGGGTGGGTTACCATCTCTCTCTCCCTCCGTGGGAATGGGAAGGGGTAATGTTAAGCGTTAAGGGCTCAAGGTGGTCGGTATCGGTCTATAGTGATTTCAGAAGTGTATTGAAAGGGGTCTGCTTGATCCTAGGGCAGTTTATGTTGGGATATTTTGTGGTGGACTCCCATGTTGTGTGCTAGGGGTGACAAGGTCTTGGAAATTTGTTGTTGTCTGAAAGTGGGTCCAGCAAGCCCATTTGGTGGAGAATTTTGTAGGTGTGTCATGAGCGATGCTAATGAGGCATTCCATTTTGGCAATCTTGCTGATTCTGGTCAGCCAACCTTTAATTGAGGGAGATTGATGAGTCCCCCAGTAGATTGATATGCATTGTTTGGCTGCATTTACCATATGCATAGCAAGGGATTTAAGGTATCTATTATTTGTTTGTTGCCGTTGAGTTATATATATATATATATATATATATATATATATATATATATATATATATACATATATACAGTATATATATATATATATATATATATATATATATATATATATAAATCCTCCAACAAGAAGTATGGGACCTCCTGGAAATCGCCAAAACAGCTGTAAAGATCTTGCTTGAGTTCCTTAGAGATGCAAGTGCTTTAAACCTCTAACGTTATTTTATGCTTTAAAAAATTATTTATTTAAAAAAAAAAAAATGAAAATAATAGTTTCCCATACAACAAAATGTGTGTCTTTACCAGGAAAAGCTTTTGTTATTTATTATTTATTGAATCTATGAAACATTCTTTTTTAAGTCATGTTTCTGTTTTTGTAATGACTTGAAATAAGCAGATATTGAAGCTAATCCTTCAAAATTTTCTATAATCCTGCAATTTTCCTTCATTTGCAATTGTGAATGTAGGTGAACATAGAGATGACAGAGATAATCTATAGCAGGTTTTCTTGCCCTAGACTAGTGCTAACAGTTCATTTATTGCTACAGCAGATGCGCTTGTGTTGCCAGCCAGCTGGAAACCTTTAAATAAGAGCTAAATGGCAGCCTGGTCTGTAGACTGGATATGCACTCTGGCACAAAGAGAATGTTCTTATTTAAGCCTGTCCAAATAATACTCATGTTTTGCTAGTCTTTCTTCAGCTCTTCTGTCCATTAAATGGGGACATCAAACACCAAAATCATATTCATAATGGATGCTGTGATTCATTTATTAATTTAGCACAAAGCTATCTACAGTTTTACTCATTTCCCTAGGTAGCACTGCTATGCATTATTTAAATTTATTTCTAAACTTATTTTGGGAATAAAAAAGAAACCTCTATTCTGTCTCATAGTTTAATATGTTTGCATATTTTGGTTGCCCAGAATATGAATAGGTCCTCAGTGCAAAATACTACAATAATATTAGCAAAAATATAAAATGCATTATATGGTTAAAGAAGGTAATATGATTTTAAATAGAAGGCTATTAAAACTAAAATTTCTTCTATGAAGGTATACTAGTGGTGTGGATTAACATACTTTTTAATATTAAAGAATATTCTTTAATGTACTTTTACTAACCTTAAGAGACTAGGTATTATCCAATCCATGGGATTTTATGAAATTGCACTAAGGCCTTGTAAATATCTGGGTGGTTTCCTCTGGTATAACTTGTGTGTTTTACCACAGTAAGATGCAGGAACTGTCAAATGTGCCATGTTATGTCAAACTACAATATGTTCCCTATAATCTAATTTAATATAATTTTGCACAATGGGCATTGCTAATATCATTTTACACACCAATGTGCATCACTTAACCCTATCGCTTTATTTATTGGTGTCATTAATCAGCTGCAGTGCTTTTTGATGTTGAAACTTTCAGAGTCAGTGAAATTGACATATGATGAACACTAAAAAAAAAAAAAAAAAAAAAATTATCACATTGAAAAGTTATGCTGAATATTTATTTCAGTCAAAGTTCAAATACACCATACATTAAACCCTGACCTTCAAAGTGGTTGTAAACCCTCACATATACCCAGTGAAGTGAACAGCCTCAGATGATACACAGAGATGAAACAAAACCTCCTACATAGGTTTTAATTGTTTATCTGCAGCCTTCTCCTCTTCTCTCTTCACCCCTTCAAAAGGGCAGATTGTGTTAAAAATATTTTTTCATCTGTCAGGATCACAGAGGAGGGGGCGGAGAAGTTGCAGTTATAGTTTGTGAGAGCTGATTGGAGGACAGGATCACACCCCCTTTACACAGCAGAAGAACTGTGTTCTGAATAGAGAAGCCCTGTTCTGAGCTCCTCCCGACACAAATTTATCTCACCCTAACACTTAAATCTAACATTGAACCCTCCCTAACCCTTAACTCTAACATTCATATCTAGTGTGTAACTTTGGCCAGGGTATAAATATTCAAATATTACCATTTCCACTTGAACACCAGGCCTTTTCTGGCACTTTTTGGCTAGAAAATTACTTAGAATATTATATATATATATATTTATTATTTATTATATATTTTTTAAACGAGGCCCTAGAGAATAAATTGGTGGGTTTTGCAATTTTTTTATGTCACAGTGTATTTGGGCAGCGGTTGCAATTTTTAGTAAAAAATAAAAGACGATGTTACACTGAGTAAATGGATACAAAAAATAGATACCAAACATGTCACACTTCAAAATTGCGAATGCCATCGCAACGGTGACAAAGATTGTGAATTTTACTATCCTTAGGAAACACTTTAAAAGCCCTCACAGGTTACCACTTTGGATATACAGAGGAGGTCTAATGCTAGAATTACTGATCATGATCTGACGTGCATGTTTACCTTTGCGCGCTAGCATGGGGGGGGCCGAGGCAATAATTATTATTTTTTTTTTAATTATTAATTATTTTTTTTTATTTTTTTACACTGTTAATTTATTTTATTTTTTATCACTTTTTTTCTGTCACAAGAAAAGAACCCAAATCCCTCCTCTGCGATTAAAAGAATTTAAAAACACAGACATCTGTTTTTTTCAATGCATTTCATTATTTGAAAATGGTGCTGAAAGCAGTGAGCTTTTGACTTCATGTGTCTCTCAAGGGAATGGAAGATATTCTGTAGTGCCAACATACTTCCTTTCTTAGGGTGACAACACTGCTGCACCATATATATGGTACAGTGAGTGAGCATGGTCACCCTAGGACATGAACTGTGTTACTAGCAAATTCACCAAGTGAAAATTAAGGAAACAATGCACAAAAGTATTTAGATATTCACGTATTTACATATTTGTAAAAGCAGTACATTATATCTAAAACAAGTGTTTATTGCTACAGGCACTGTGGAGAAATTAATGCTCAAAGTTCAAAATGAACTTGCTTTGTGTTTATGTCAGAAATTAGAAGGCAGAAGACTGCTGATTCATGGCTGGATGGTGTAAGCAGAATGAGCTCAGCTGCTGAGAGCAGGACAGCACTACTTCTATCAAGATGAACTACTCCACTGTTTGTGGAGCTACAAAGGTCAGTGAGGGCTTGTTTAAAGAACAAACTCCAGGAAAAAAATTGTATTCTCCCATGCAGTGGGGCTCTGCCCGCTCTGCATGGGCTAACTGCTCATTTTGTCTAGGGGCGCAAGGGAAAGCTGTACTTACCTGGTCCTTCAATCCTCCAGGAAACCACACTCCCCCATGTCCAGTGGTGGACTGTTCCTGCCGTCCTTGCGTCCAGAAGAAAAGAATGCAGGCGCCTCTGAGTGCAGACTGTTAAAATATATTTGTAAATCACAATAGAGCAACTCACATTTAAGAATGCAATGACAAGCACATCTTATGATAGTTCGCCAGGTGATGCATCCATATAGCACTGGTCCACAAGGGGAGTCCTCCTGGCCGCTCTGTCGTCTATTGTGGCCGGAAAGATGGTGGTATAATGGAGGAGAGCCCCACTGCATGGGAAAACATATTTTTTTACTGAAGTTCTTCTTTAAGAAGTAATTTACTGACTGGTAATGTAATGTAAATTCTTGAAAATCCACAGTCTTATCACAGGTTCCCTTTAAGGTTAAACCTGTTATCAATGTAACACAACATAAATGGTACTATCAGGGGGGGCGTGTCCGGACGCAGAGCTGAAAGGACGTGTTTCAGCTGAGCTCCTCACAGGAGACTGTAATCCACCGCCATCCGGAGCCAATTTACGGCCAAAAAAGCCCCATCCACCCTGGGATACCTGTGGGATCCCCTGCCCTACCTGGCCGGAACATTTTTTTGGGGGAAAAGAGCTGCGCTGTACGGGACTCTGCCTCATTGGAGTCACATTCCCGGCGCCATCTTGCGGCCTACGGGCCCGACGGACTCCGCAATCCCCGGCCCCGCCTGACTCATCCCGGCTGCATACCGCGGCCGGACACCAGCCACAACACCATCGGTCACCCGAGGGGAAAAAAAAAACGTGCCATTTGAAGCGGCCCCCCTGCATCCCGGCGGCGCCTCCCGGACCGACAGGCCCAGGCATCTGCAGACCCAGGGTCACAGTGAGTACCGGCCAACGGCCCCCAATCACCTGCATAGGCCTCCCGGAAAACGCCACCCCAGCAGTTACCAACGGCCCCCCCTCCTGATTGTGTAGACAGGGGAGATAACAGACCCACATAGGGAGGAGAGTAAAGCGGCGGCCGTCACTGATAAGAGAGCCCCCGGCTCCGGCCTACCTCCCGGCGGCCATCTTGCTACCCCCAGTGCACCTTATCCCTTTATCCACCGAACTGCACAGGACACACCTGCCATCACAACTGACCCACTGTGCCCTTAACACTAAAGTACCCTCCAAGCAGTCGACAGAGGGAGCGGAGGGCTGGTACACTTGGACGGCTGCCTGGTATCTTCTGAAACACTGCGGCCATCTTGGTACTCCACATACACTCAATCCGGCCAGTATACAGCAGCACCCTGAAAAGTGACAGAGACTGCCTAATTTCAGTGTGGACCTACTCTCACTATCCTTCATCCCTGCATGCTTTCTGTTTGAAGCAAGTGTACATGAGGCGTGGGCTCACAAACCTGCGATTCTCATACTGTAGCGCTCACATGCTGCTAACTTAATGTGACTGTGGGGCGCTCCGCCTGACATCCAGCGTCAAACTCCAATTATGCCAGCAAAGACACCTAAAACCCGTTCTGTAATTGCGAAGAAATCCAGCAAGAGCTCATCAATAAATCAGGCTGTCTCCGGCTCCATACAGAAATTTCTAGCTACTAGTAGAGCAGGCCCCGGTGCAAGCAGCTCCCAAGCCAGATCCTTGAGGCGCAGCGCATCCCCGGCCTCATTGGCTGCCTCCGTGAGGGAAAGCTCACCCGCATCATCCTATTGCTCGGACCTCATGGAAGACCCAGGGTCCCCCACGGGTTCCGAAATGTCATCCCTAATGAGAGGTATTAAAAAAGAACTTGCCGGCATGTTCCACGGTTTAGAAAAATCTATTAAAAAGGAAATCACGGGGGTGAGGGCAGACATAGCGCACATCCTAGATAGAGTTGAAGAAACGGAACAGAGGCAGGATTCACACGCAACGGCTGTAGTATATTATATCTAATATATATATATGTATACATATATATATATTATATATATACATATTTATATATATGTAGTGTTTTTTATGTAGTTCGTATAGGCATTCTATTTAGGCATTCTAAGACAAATTCATTATGCAAGAATATAGATTGGGGATTCAAGTCTATTCTACACCTCAAAAGGGTGTCCAGGTGTCATCTCTTAATCTAATCAGTATTCACACATATCAAAGGGGGAATATGCAAGAATGTAAATTGGGGCAGCTTTATAATTACAACTATTCACAGCGTGGGGTTGTCTCCGGTCACTCTGAAAGACCGGGGCAGATCAAAGCATTTAATGGAAACGCCCAATCAAATTGCTCAGACATTCAGTGTGTGTGGGGGATATAACAGGACGTTCAATCTGTTTAGAAGTGTGTGTTCTTACGAAGGCACCCAAGAGTCACATGGTTCCATGGGGCTCTAAATATTACTAGCACTGTCGTGATATGGATTTTTGTCATCTGTAAGACTGTTCTGTTTTGGAAGCCAATAAAGTGTTTCTCTCTGGGAGAATCGGGTTTTGCTGCGGACAATACTTTTAATAACCATATACCATCTACGAGGAACGATTATATTAGATCACTACATTGGTGCCGTTCAAGCGACCAGAAGAGCATTTTCAGGACTTTGTATTAGAAATCGTGGTGATAACAATCCGTGAGTTGGACAGAAGTCTGATGGAGACCCAAGACCTGTGCTGTGACTCTAACGTCTGGTTGTGACATAAGAGAGTCTGATCTACAAAATCAAACAAGTTTGGAACCCCAGAATTATTCTCTGGAGACTGGAAACGAAGAAAAAGGACTGCATCGTGTACCAGAAGACGTGAGCTGGAAGCTGAAGGAGTAATTAATGCGGTGAGTAAAATATTTCTCTTTTTAAATTATTAATAATATAGTCAAAATGCTTACTCAGTGTGAAGCTAGTGTCAGTTCTGATAAAGTTAACAGATGGGTGTTAAAATGTATTAAACGTCATGGTGGTCCTTATGAAGTGCCAGAAAAATATAAGCAGACATGGACTATGATGAATGAATTTTTAGAAAAAAATGTTTTTGAGAGCAAAATTTCAGAAAGTAAAAGAAAAGGTTGTATTGTACAGGGCTTGTTATCTTGCTGTTTAACAATGGAAAGTTCTTTGAAGGATAAGGTTGAGGAAATTACCCAGTTACAGAGTGCAGTTGATAATAGCAACGAGGTTTGTCAGAGGTTACAAAACCAATCAGAATCTGAGACTGTAAATTTAAAATTGCATGCAGTCACCATTGGGGAAGCTCTGCTTGAGAAGTCTAAACGTTGTAATGAATTATCAGAGGAAAATGAGAGATTGAAATTAAGAATTATGGAATTAGAGAAGAGATCTCAGGAATGCAGATATGCATCGAATCGTGGATTCAGCAATCTGCAGCAAAATGCAAATACAAACATTCTATCAAATGAAACAGAACCTCATATTAAATCTGATAATTCATTGCCAGCCGCACCCACTGTGACCACCACAGTTTATAACAATAATAATAATGCAGGTGAAGTTCAGCTTGTAATGAAGCCTTTGAAACCAAAAGAATTAGATGCAATTCTTAAAGAAATAGGAATGATTCCCTGCCATGATTTAAACAGATTTTTAAAATGGTTTTGTGACTTGCAGAATGTCAGAGATATGTACAATCTCAACCCATCTGATTTAGACAGAGTTATGCAACATTCTATAGGAAATAGTCTTTGGGTGAGAATTAAGCAGATCTGTACTCAGCCAATGAGGACAAGGGACATATTGATGGAATTGTTATGTGTTTTGTATGGTGTACGTTCTGATGTTACTGTTCATGGGAAGATCAAACAAATGAAAAGCGAATCTCCCTACGAACTGTCAGAAAGGGTAAAATCTATTATGGAAATATTGGTCAGTAATAATCTTGCATTTGAGCATGGTGGCTTGTTACATATGAGTATATTTCTACATGCTTTAAATGAAGAGATCAGACAAAATATTTTGCTAGTTACCCCAAATCCTCATGATTTAAAAGACGTATTGTTGAAAGCAGACAATTTATGGAGAAAGTCAAATGAGCAAGCTGTCAAGATTGATTTAGCCACATTGTTTAGGACAAATACTGAACATAGAGATCAAAAGATAATGTCTTATGATAACAATCAAAGAGGAGACACCAGGTCAAATATGGGTGATATTAATATGAAAAGCAGAGCTGACCAAAATCATAATAAAAAGGTATCTAAGGCTTGGATACCATTTTCTCAGTTAAAACAGAAATATGACCACTTGAAGATTGAGTACGATAAAATAAAAATGGAACATAACACATTGCTGGGACAGCTAAACAGATTACATTATCCAGATCTGTTTTTGAATACAAGTGACATTCCTCTAGCAGTGGGGGTGGTTTAGTTTCAACCTGTGGATGTGTAAATAGTCCTTTGTTTTGACTTCAAAGAATGTTTAAGGATCTTGCTAATTAGTTTTGTTGGAGAGTTTTTTTTGTCTTTCAGATATTGAAGATACTGCATCCGCATAGCATGTGAACTGCAAGCTGAAATTTCTGGCTAGTGGGGGAGAAACACTGAATAAACAATATCATGGACTCTCTCAATATTCATCAAGCAATTGACTTTTTTTTTTTTGACTTTTTGACTTGGACAATGGACTTTTCCCTATATTTTATTTTTTTATTTTTCACCCTTTCCCATTTTTATTCATCAAGCCCTATTTTTTTTTTTATTTTTTCACCCTTTTCCATTTTTATTTTTATTTTTTTTTTTATTTTTTTTTATTTTATTATGTTTTATTTCTTGAACTTTATCTTAAAACCAGAGCGAAACATTTAAACCTAAAATAATTTTCGTGTTACATAACATGTTGCATATTACATATTGATCAATATATTTGACATCTAAGGTGAGATGCTGCACAATGGCTTGGCATAGCATAAATTATAGTATGTTGGGTGGTTTTCCTAAATTTATAAGAGGGGTGAGTGAAATTCATCACTCCAGTCATGATTTGAAACTTTGTTGAATCAGTCATTAATATTATTGACATATGGATGAAAAAAAAGACCTAACTTTACTGGCAAGATTTTCCACTGCTGCTTTGTCTGGATAGAAGATCTGATAAACGCTGATGTCAAGCTGATTCTATCTAAAAGTGGGGGATTATATATGGATTATATGGATATATGGATTATAGATTGGTATATAGATTGGTATACCATTCAGGTGGAATTATGGACTGAATGATTCAAGTAACTGCTCTATTATGGAGGCAATGAGGAGTCGGCCTACAGCAAATTACAAAGTACAGCAATAGCAGTTTTTTTCAACCGTATCCAAACCTTTTGAACTTGAAAGTGAGAGCTGGTACATGGATGGTTCTTCTTACTATAAAGATGGAAGTAGAATTTCGGGATTTGCTGGTGTTTGTGCAAAAGCATCTTTAAGAAAATGAAAACCTTGAGCCTGGAGAGGAATCCTGGAGTTATGTGGATCGGAGCTCCCAGCACACCAAGTCTACTTTCAATGAGAGTTATGATGAAGTTGAAAATTGAAGAATGAACTGCGACATCCGCTCGTTTTTGTGCAATATTCAAGATCTTGATGTGATATAACAAGGATGTGTACCAAACCCTTTTCAAGTCATGGTCTAAAGCTATATTATCTAATGACTTTTTCATGGGGATATTTTAGAGGCTGGTGAAGAGAGATGTAACCAGTTTCAACTTTATATTTCATATGAGCCATTGTGAAGCATCCAATACCTCAAGTCGGTAATGCTATGTTTGTTGCTCGATTTATGGGTCAGTTCTAGTAGTTAGAACGACCCAAGTGGGGGTATATGTAGTATATTATATCTAATATATATATATGTATACATATATATATATTATATATATACATATTTATATATATGTAGTGTTTTTTATGTAGTTCGTATAGGCATTCTATTTAGGCATTCTAAGACAAATTCATTATGCAAGAATATAGATTGGGGATTCAAGTCTATTCTACACCTCAAAAGGGTGTCCAGGTGTCATCTCTTAATCTAATCAGTATTCACACATATCAAAGGGGGAATATGCAAGAATGTAAATTGGGGCAGCTTTATAATTACAACTATTCACAGCGTGGGGTTGTCTCCGGTCACTCTGAAAGACCGGGGCAGATCAAAGCATTTAATGGAAACGCCCAATCAAATTGCTCAGACATTCAGTGTGTGTGGGGGGATATAACAGGACGTTCAATCTGTTTAGAAGTGTGTGTTCTTACGAAGGCACCCAAGAGTCACATGGTTCCATGGGGCTCTAAATATTACTAGCACTGTCGTGATATGGATTTTTGTCATCTGTAAGACTGTTCTGTTTTGGAAGCCAATAAAGTGTTTCTCTCTGGGAGAATCGGGTTTTGCTGCGGACAATACTTTTAATAACCATATACCATCTACGAGGAACGATTATATTAGATCACTACAACGGCGTGTGAAGAGCTGCAAGATACGGTTACACAACTAGCCTTTGCCCACCGTGCCTCGCTATACAAACTCGAAGACCTCGAGAACAGAAATCGCAGAAACAATCTGCGCATTAGAGGCCTTCCTGAGGCAACTGGTGACGAGGACCTAGAACCATCCATCCGTGGGGTCTTCAACACAATATTGGGAAAACCTCCCACTGACCAGCTGCAATTTGACCGAGTACACCGTGCGCTCAGACCTCGCAGCCCCAACACCGAACAACCCAGAGATGTCATATGCCGCCTTCACTATTTCTCAGACAAAAATGCCATTACAGCCAAGTTGAGGAACACCCCCAATATTGACTTTCATGGAGCGATCCTAAGCATCTTTTCCGATTTATCCAAAGAAACCCTGGACCGCCGCAGAGCACTTAAGCCACTTCTGGAACACTTACGCTCCAATGGGATCATTTATAGATGGGGTTTCCCGGCGTGCCTTATTGCCACCAAAAATGGTCGCTCACATACCCTCAGATTCCCAGAGGAACTGCCACAATTCTTAAAAGACCTTAATCTGCCTCCTGTAGATCTGCCCGGATAGCATGACCCGGTCCCAAAGTTTTCACACATTCAGGACTCCCAATGGCAAAAACCACCCACAAAGAATAGGCACGCACCTGCGCAGGGATCTGCACAGTCGCATGGCTAAGAAAAAGGTCCGACTGGCCTAAAGGCTATGCTTGCTAATTTTGTCTTGCATCCCGTTTTTGTTCTTTGCTATTTCTCTATATGTTTAGCTTGTTGCAGGCACTCCTACTCCAAGAAGCACTTATAAGAAGGGATGTACACCGGCAAAGACTACGTACCTTCTCTTGACTACCCATTCGGGCACGGTCCACCCTTTGGTGAATTGCCAGGACTCCAGAGGACAACCCCACACAAGAGCTTTCTACAGTTGGATGAGTACCCCTGCCTTGTATAATGTTATAATGTTGTATATCTGTTGTCTCATCAGTTAAAGCTATATGGTCAATACGGGTTTGATTGATATTCATTATTGGAGCAAAATGTTTTTCTCCCATGTAATTTGCACTATAGCTGGATGCGGGCGGAGCGCCTTGCTCCCATGTACCTTTCACACGGTACACCCCCCCGCCCACACTTCCTCCTGGGGTGGGTGAGAATGGGCAGCCCTCGATTTTTTCGGTCCAGGCCCACCTTGAGGCCGTGGACGGAGGCCCGCTCTCCCTCTCCCCACAGGGATCACCGCAGGATTCTGCGTGACAGGTTAAGATTTCCCACATGTGTCCATTTGGACGTTGTTGTTGTTTTTGTAAAATTGTCTTTTTCTCTTCTCTCTCCTCTCTTTTCTTATTCATACTATCACCCTTCTCCTCTCCTTTGTCCCCATTTCCGTGGTTGGCATGCATGGTATCTTAAGCCTGAGGGGTGCGTCCTACCGATATGATGGCCACAATTAAAATCACCTCCTACAACGTCAGGGGTTTGAATGTCGCAGCCAAAAGACATCAGATAGCCCGTGAACTACGTAAATCAACCACTTCCATTGCATTCCTACAGGAAACGCACCTGACCCACACCATACAGGTCGAACTGACCTCGCCTTACTTCCCCCAGTGGTATTATAGTCTTTCAGATACAAATAAAGCAAAAGGGGTGGCCATAGGATTTGGTAGAGATGCACCCTTTCGGCTAGTAACAATGCGTGCGGATGACCATGGTCGCTTTCTTTTCTTAAAGGGCTACCTGGGCAACACCCATTGCACACTGGCAAACATTTATTCTCCGAATCACAACCAGCCCACCTTCTTCTCCCAAATCCTAACGGAATTAGCTGAGTTTGCAGAGGGTCTGGTGTTATTAGCGGGGGATATAAATATGCCCTTAGATCCCGTTCTGGACACTTCTCAAGGGCGCTCTTACATACCCTTTAAACGCTTGGCCCACGTTAAAAAAAGACTCAGGGAACGACAATTAGTAGACGCTTGGCGCATGCTTCATCCCAAAGACAAAGATTTCTCCCATTTTTCGAAAACGCACCTGTCTTACTCTTGCATTGATAATATTTTTATAGACCATTATCATCTCCCACAACTACAATCCGCAAATATATGTACTGCAACGCTATCAGACCACGCACCTGTATCGATCACCTTGAACATGCCCTCTTTGGCTCGCCGCACCTATAACTGGAAACTTAATGACTCCCTGTTATCCAACGAAGCTGAAGTTGCAATGATATCTACACAGATATCGCAATATTTTAATGAAAACAAGCCCTCGGAGACCTCACCAGCTATAGTATGGGAAGCCCACAAGGCTACTATGAGAGGCCGGTTTATCGAACTAGGGGTGAGGAAAAAAAGAGAGCATGGTCAACAACTCGAGCGACTCTTGCAGGAAATAGCAGACCTTGATAAACAACACAAGCTTTCCCTACACACAGCACATTTAGAAGCCCTCACGTTGAAAAGGGAAGAACTGAAAAATCTCTTGAATTTAGACACCATTAGAAAATTCCAACACTATTCGCAAAAACTGTACGAATGGGGGAACAAACCGGGTAGACAGTTAGCGAGATCACTGAAAGAAAAGCAGACCAGGTCATTTATACCGAAAATAAAACTACCTAATGGGAATTTAGTGCATGCAACCCCACATATAGCGAAGGCCTTCAGGGAATACTATGCAGACTTATACAATGTACAATGCGACTCACCGTCCCTGACTGTGCAGGAAAGGCGGCGGCGTATGCTTTCATATTTAAAGGAAGCGAATCTGCCGAAACTGTCACCCCGGTCCCTCAAAGAACTGGAGGCTGAACTCTCTGTTGAGGAATTCCAGACGGCTTTGAAATCAACCCCGACAGGTAAAGCCCCAGGGCCCGACGGATACACTATCCTCTACTACAAAAAATTTAGCGATGTTCTCTTACCCCACCTTACGGCCTACGCCAACTCTATCTCACAGTCCTCGGGTCTTCGCCCAGAATCCCTTACAGCTCACATCTCGGTCATCCCCAAACCGGGAAAGGACCCTACCCAATGCAGCAGCTACAGGCCAATTTCCCTGTTAAATGTCGACATCAAACTATACTCTAAAGTAATGGCCAATAGACTACTCCCCCTTATTCCCAGCTGGGTCTCCACGGACCAGACGGGCTTCATGCCGCATAGAGAAGCCAAAGATAATTCCCTCCGGGCAATATCGCTAATACAATATGCCCAAAGATCGGCCCAGTCCACCCTACTTATATCCACTGACGCTGAAAAAGCGTTCGATAGGGTGGACTGGGACTACCTGAAAATGACCCTACGCCATTTCGGGCTGGGGCCCAAAATGTTCCACCGCATAACCTCCCTATACTCCTGTCCCACAGCCCAAATCCGGATAAATGGTACCCTTAGCGACTCATTTCAACTGTTTAATGGGACTAGACAGGGATGCCCCCTCTCACCCCTCCTGTTCGCCCTCACCCTAGAACCTTTTCTAGCAACCGTGAGGCGTGACGTAAACATCCACGGGATCCAAGTAGGCAATAAGACCCACAAATACGCGGCCTATGCCGACGATATTTTATTTTTCACACAACAACCCCACATCTCACTCCCCAACCTAATGAAGGCCTTCTCTACCTTCCAGACAATATCTAACTTTAAAATCAACTTATCGAAGTCCGAGATGTTAAATATTAATTTACCCAGCAGGGAGGCAGAACGATTAAAACCCCTCTTTCCCTTTAGATGGGTTCACCGTAGCATGAAGTATTTGGGAGTATTTCTCACACCTAACATCCAGTCCCTCTTTAAACATAATTATATCCCTTTACTGAATAACATCAGAAATGACCTCACAAAATGGAAAACGCTTGCACACACATGGCTGGGTAAAGTGAACATAGTCAAGATGAATATTTTGCCTAGAGTGCTATTCTACTTCCAAATGCTCCCACTGGGTGTGCCGATAGGGTTCTTCTCCTTGCTGCAGACCATGGTCTCCCGCTTTATCTGGAGGAACAGCCACCTCAGAGTGTCCAGGGACGTGCTTTTTCGTCCCAAGGGCGCTGGGGGACTGGCCCTCCCAAATTTTAAGGCGTATTATAACGCTGTGGTCCTGTCTAGGATCTCAGAGTGGAGATATGCCGCTAAATCTAAATTATGGGTAAGTCTTGAAACTGCTCTAAGCAATACGGACCTTGCAGTCACTCCATGGCTCCCACGCCCCCATAGACACCTAGCCACAACTACCTCATCGTTAACCACTTCCACCTTGGACATCTGGGACTCTCTACACAGAAAGTTTCTTATGGTCTTACACATCACCCTTGCTGCCACTCCTGGGCAATGCCTTCTTCCTCCCTGGTCAACTAGATCCTGGCTTCCAGACTTGGTCCCCAAACAGACCTCTCCTACTTCATCATGTTCTTCAAGCCAACACTCCCAAATCCCTAAGGGAGATTCTTGGCCCTAAATCACCAGTGCTCCTTGATAAATGGAGGTACATTCAACTACGGCACTTCCTCGGTTCCCTTCAGCAGCCTCTGAGGGGGCTACAGGACCTGAACGGCATTGAGGAAATACTATACCCAGCAGACCCACCTGAACACTGTATTTCACTTTTTTACAAAGCACTCATCAAGTTATAGGACGATAAACACCCTTCCTTCCTTGCGAAGTGGGAAGCAGATCTGGACTCCTGCCTCTCAGATAACCAAAAGGATAAAGTCCTGCAGCTGGTCCACGTCTCCTCAATAGCGTCAAAAATGACCGAGGTCAATTACAAATTACTAACTAGATGGCACTATACCCCATCAAAGCTCCATCAGATGTTCCCCGCCAATTCCCTGTTGTGTTGGAGGAATTGTGGGAACAAAGCAACCCATGCTCACATATGGTGGTCGTGCCCACTTATTCGCCCCTTTTGGGCCAAGGTCATCCACAGTATACACCAGATTTCCAACGTCAACCTCCCCTCCGAACCCTGGATTATCCTCTTCCACGCAACCAAGGAACTAATTGGAAAATACAAACGATCTATAGTCCCCCACCTACTTAACACAGCCAAGGCATTAATACCTGCACTGTGGGGCCAGCCAGAGACTCCAACATTGAAAAAATGGTTTAAAAAAATATCGGAAGTTGCCCTTATGGAAGACATCACACACCGCGACAGGAACACCTCGGAGCGTCACACCTTGACTTGGTCCCAATGGACAGACTTTAAAACCACCACAGCCTATAAGGAGATAATTGCTCAATGAGTGCTAGACCCGAACTTTTATATAAAGGACCAGGCCTCATACACCCTAAGTGGTCCTTTGAGACAACCACCCAAATGTATGCATACCCCTTTTTCCTGTAATAGCACAGTTTAAGATTTCTCTGTATGAAGGTTACATGCATGCCGACCACCCCCCTTCTCTCCCCCCCTCTTCTCCCTATCTTTCCTCCCTACATTTCCTTTCCCTCTCCTCCTGTTCTTCCTAGACACTCTAGACTACATATGCCTAGACTATGCACTTTTTAGCAATAATAAGGATTAAAAAACTCACAATCAAAGCGGAAAAAGAACATGTTATGAATGCGTATGTGGTGATGAGTACTATGAATCTTCATTCTGGAGTCACGGCATGACCAGGCATGACCAGTCACGGCATGACCGGAGCTAGAAACGGCACAGCGTGCCCTTTCTAACTCCGGTGCATGCGCAGAAGAAATCGTCCTACGGTGATTTGCAAATATAATTTCAAGCACCTACAGGTAAGAGTTAATCTAGCCTTAATCTAATCCTTACCTGTAGGTTAAAGTGGTTAAAGTGGTCTGTAAGGGTTTACAACCACTTTAATGCTATTTAGTAAGGAACTTTTTTTTTTTTTTTATAAATACCCTTTTATAAATTATTCTGTGCTTGTTCTGTCAATTGCGGTACTACACAAACGAACTTACAGATTGCACTTGTAGAAATAACAAGGGAACAGTGGGAGTGGGGATAATCGTCTAAAAGGACCTGCTAAAGATCTGCAGCTTCCCCACCTTCCCAGCTTGCAGGACCTGAATGGGACATCGTATACCTCTATGTGAGTGGATATTATTGTTTAATAAATTGAATTTTTTATATATACTCAGAGGCGCCCCCCTTTTCCTTGTTTATTTCTAGCTCACTGGAACCCGCTCTCTGGTTCTCCTGGGAGGCTGCCCTGACTGACCAAACGACACTTTTAACCTTTTTAGAGTATATATATGTATATGCATATATTATGACCAACCCCGGACTATCTGGTGATCCTGTATGAGGTATTTTTATTTGTGCTGAAGCGCCTTTTTTACTTGTATTTTGTCTAAAAAAGTTTGCCTTGCATATGCTATTTTGCGTCATTTCCAATGTTGTGGATTGAACTAATTGGCAGAATCTCATCTTGGAGCAAAAAATCTCCCCTCATCATTGAGAAGGGGCTTGACAAAGAGGAGTACTGTCCTTTATTATCTGCTAGCAATAAGTAAGTAATGTTTGGTTTGTCATCAACAGTGAAAAAAAACAGTACCAATGATAACCAGATGTCAACACCGGAAATGTATGATCAGATTTAGCAATGCGAGTATCCTAAATATCTTATCTTAGCCTTTAACTCCCTGGAATGAAATTATGAAGTAGAGCAAAATACCTTGCTGCAAACATTATACTTTAATAGCAAAAATTACTTCCGTTTTGATGACTTTCGTGAAAAACACAATTTTAATTACAACAACATAGTAAAAAGGCTGTAATTAGATAATTTCAAAGTCACTTATTTTGTTTAACTTAAAGTGGTGTTTCCCCCAAAATGACAACTTTATTTATTTATGCATTAAATCTGCTAATAAAAAATAATTGGATAAAAAAAAAAAATGTAACTTACCTATTTCTCCCTGTTGCTAGGTGGTCCCACGAAATCTGCAAATGACACTGGGCAAGCTGCAAATGACACTGGGCAAGGCTGCAAATGGCGCTGGGCAAGCTGCAAATGACGCTGGGCAAGCTGCAAATGACACTGGACAAGCTGCAAATGACACTGGGCAAGGCTGCAAATGATGCTGGGCAAGCTGCAAATGATGCTGGGCAAGCTGCAAATGACGCTGGGCAAGCTGCAAATGACACTGGACAAGCTGCAAATGACACTGGGCAAGGCTGCAAATGACGCTGGGCAAGCTGCAAATGATGCTGGGCAAGCTGCAAATGACGCTAGGCAAGCTGCAAATGACGCTTAAATGTAAGTATTTTTTTTTCCCTAAACTTCCCTCCTAAACTTGGGGTGCGTGTTATACGCTGATAAATACGGTAGGTTTGCAGGTGGTGAAAAAGAAGGCATAATCTTTGCAAATACTGTATTTATCGGTGTATAACACGCACTTTTTTCCTCTTAAAATCAGGGGAAAATCGTGGGTGTTATACGCCGATCCCCGCCGATCTCTGCTGATTGTGAGCAGAGCGAGCGCCACCGATATACACATAGCCGAATGTACTCAGCTAGGCTTGGCTCCTCTCGGCTCCGCTCGCAGTCACACCCAGTCCCGCCATTGGACCTGTGTTATGTCCATCATAGGAGCTGGGCGGGACTGTGAGAGGAGCCGAGAGGAGCCAAGATACACAGGACATCCGGCTCTGTGTATCTCGGCGGCGGTCATTTTAAACGATAAGGCGATGACACTGGGCAGGAAGGCGGCAATGACGCTGGGCAAGAAAGCTGCAAGAAGGCTGCAATGACACTGGGCAAGAAGGCTGCAATTACACTGGGAAAGAAGGCTGCAATGACACTGGGCAAGAAGGCTGCAATGACACTGGGCAAGAAGGCTGCAAGAAGGCTGCAATGACACTGGGCAAGGCTGCAGATGGACACTGATCATTCTGCAATGATGGACAAGGCTGCAGATGAACACTGATAAGGCTGCATTGATGGGCATTTAAATGTAAGTTTTTTTCCTTAAATTTCCCTCCTAAAAGTTTTTTTCCTTAAAATTCCCCCCTAAACTTGGAGTGCGTGTTATTACTGTTATATATGCAGATTGCTGTAGGGCAAATAGAGGAGGGTTGGCTAAAGGAATTAAATGCTTTAAGGAAGTGTGGAGATAAGATCAGTAAAAATTGTTTTCTTCTACATATTTTTGGTAAAAAAAATCACAATAAGCGTATATTGATTGGTTTGCGCAAAAGTTATAGCGTCTACAAAATAGGGAATATTATGGCATTTTTATTATTATTATTTTTTTTTAGTAGTAGTAATGGCGGTGATCTGCGATTTTTATCTCCGATATTGCGGCGGACAAATTGGACACTTTTGACAAATTTTTGGGACCATTGACAATTATACAGCAATCAGTGTTTTAAAAAGGCACTGATTATGCCTCGTACACACGCTCAGACTTTCCCGCGGGAATGTCTGCCGGACCTAGTCCGGCGGACAAGCCGCCGGATCTTCCAGCGGGGCTTCGCCGGACTTTCCGAGCGTGTGACTTGCCCACACATGCCCGGACTTTTCCGGCGGACAATCCGCGGGAAAAAGTCAGCGGGACTTTTGAAAATGAACGGACTTGCCCACACACGGAGCAAAGTCCGTTTAGAATGTAACTGCAGGTAGACGGGACAAGCGAAGGCAGTGAATGCCTCCGCGCTAGCCCCGTCACCTGGCATGGATTTAAATGGAATCCCTACGCCGAAAAACGGCGTGGGGGTCCCCCCCAAATCCATCTCAGACCCTTATCCGAGCACGCAGCCCGGCCGGCCAGGAAAGGGGTGGGGACGACATGCTCATGTCACATGGTGACCCCGCCCCCCTATGATGTCACAGTCCCGGAGGATGCTGGGACTGTGACATCATAGGGGGCGGGGTCACCATGTGACATGAGCATGTGACCCCGCCTCCTTGTCCCTATATAAGTCCCAGCACAGCGCGTCTCTGCCATTCCAGCCAGAGAGAGCGACGAGTCAACATCGGAAGAAGAAGAAGGAGAGGAAGAAGAAGAAGAGAAGAAGAAGGTGGCGGCGGCGGCACAGAAGGCGACGACAGCGGCAAGAACAGAAGAGACCCCGGAAGACCCCCGAAGGCGGATCGAGACCCCCAGACGACGGCGGCGACGACGAAGAAGGTAACCGGGCTCCTCTGCTCTGTAAAAGAGCTAGGTAAAATAGCAGAGGAGTCCGGCGAGAAGACCCCCCAAGACGGAAGAAGACCCCCGGAGCAGTGCAATAAAATATTTTTAAAAAATTGTGTGTTTTTTTTTTATTTATACTTTACACCTTAGGTGAATGGGTAGTACTCATACTCATTCACATAGGGTGGGGGGCCGGGATCTGGGGGCCCCTTATTAAAGGGGGCTCCCGGATTCCGATAAGCCCCCCTGTCCGCAGACCCGACAACCAACGGCCTTTCCCCAGGGCATCCCCCATGTTGAGGGCACGCGGCCTGGTACGGCTCAGGAGGTGGGGGCTCATCCCCACCCCTTTCCTGGCCGGCCGGGCTGCGTGCTCGGATAAGGGTCTGAGATGGATCTGGGGGGGACCCCCACGCCGCTTTTTTGGCGTGGGGATTCCCTTTAAATCCATACCAGGTGACGGGGCTAGCGCGGTAACATTCACTGCCTTCGCTAGCCCCGTCTACCTGAAGTCACGTTCTAAATGAACGGAATTTCCGATGATCGGCAAGTCCGTTCATTTCCAAAATTCCGGCGGACTAGCATACAGACGGCGGGATTGTCCGCCGGACTGCCAAGTTCAGCGGACAATTTTAAAACAAAACTTAAAACCTAGTCCGCCTGACTTTTGGCACCAAAAAGTCCGCCGGCGCGCACACACGGGCGGATTGTCCGGCGGACTTCAGTCCGTGGGAAAGTACGCTCGTGTGTACGAGGCATTACTGTATAAATGTCACTGGCAGAGAAGGGGTTAACACTAGGGGGCGATCATGGGGTTAGCTGTGTTCCTTAGTGTGTGTTCTAACTGAGGGTGGTTAGGACTGACTAGGGAAGGATAGAGATCGGTGTTCATACTTGGTATGAACACACGATCTGTCTCCTCTCCCCTGATCCCAGTTCTTGCTCTGTCATGAGCGATCGTGGGTGCCCCTCGGTCATCGTGCCCGCTGGGCACTCGTATTGGCTCCAGGCACAAGCTGCGGGCACGCCCCCTAGTGGTCAAAAGGCGAACCGACTTAAGCCCCATACACACGCTCGGATTATCCGAGGACCAGGTCCGTCGGATCATGTCCGTCGTACTTTGTCCGATGTTGGTTTTGCGTACACACGGTCGGACAAAGTTGTCGGAAAATCCGATCATTCTGAACGTGGTGACGTTTGTTGCCTACGACGGGACTACGTAGAGGCTAGTAGCCAATAGCTTTGGTCTTGTAATGTGATCTGAGCATGCGTAGCACTTTGTCCGTCGGAATTCGCTACACACGATCGGATTTGGTGTGATCGGACTTTGTTGTCAAAAAATCTATCCAGCAGGAGATAGGACTTTGTCCGTCTGACAATCCGATGGAAACTGTCCGATGGTGCCTACACACGGTCGGAATTTCCGACAACATTGTCTGATAGGACAGAATCCATCGGAAAATCCGACCGTGTGCATGGGGCTTTACAGTTCCTTCACTTGACTGAATGAGCACCAAAGTCACCGTTTATTGAACTTTTTTCTCCTTTTTTCATCACATTTTGCATACATCTGATTGGAGTGGTTTCTGGACTTTTTTTTATTATTTTTTCACTATTATTATCTATATATACAAGTCAAAGCTAAATTATTTAGCATATGGGACTGGTCACTTAATATATTTTTTATATATGTGTTATATATGCTATCTGCTGCTAGTGCACTGATTCACAGCAGACCATCAGTTTTTTTGTTTGGTTTAAAGTATATTTTTTTCTCACTTGGGATCATTGCACTATATTAAGTTGGTATATATATATATATATATATATATATATATATGTATATTTTTGGTAGTTTGCTACACTGTTTATCTGTCACCACAGGCCGACATTACCATCATAGGTGGTGTCAGGTGCATACATATCGCCTTGACGTGTTAGGTATTTATATCTGCTCATCTAATAGGCCACTTATACTATATCCCCACATTGTGTGGTGTAGGTATTATGCACCAGGCTGAATGTTGGGTTTAAACTGCATCACTTAATAGGTTATTTCCTTAATTTTCACATTTGTGTGTTTTGTTTTATTTAGTCACTCTTTATATGACTAACCAATAGGGAGCGCCATTTTCCACACTTATCATTATATTTATCTCTCACTCTTTCTTTAGTCTCTTATTTCCTCCTTGTTGTCTGTTAAAGGAAAAGTGCACTTATCCTGCATGTTCCTTTAAGCTGACCTATTCGATCTCATCTTCCCTTTCGCATTCCACATTCCTGTGCTAATCACATGTGATGTCTGTGCGGTGCAATTTATGCCACATATTTTGTATGTCTTAAATCGCATTTTTTTGCCGTGCCTGAATCACATTTTGTGGATGTTCACACCAATGCGATCCGATTCTGGCAATCGCACTGCGTTTTGCAAGTTGTTTCGGGTGTCGTTAATTTATCATTGACACCCGCAGCAGATAGCATGGATGCCATGTGATTGCAATGCGGTGTGAGAAACGTACAGGATTTGCTGCGTTTCCCACATCGCATCAGTGTGAACCAGGGGAAAAGGGAATAAAAGGGGAAAACAGGATAAGTGCACTTTGCCTAAAAGTGTACTTTACCTTTAAATATGCCACTGAATGCCTTTTGCTATATCTGTTGTATATGTTTTCAAAGGATAACTTCATGAGCTTTCTGCCTGTGTTGCTCACTAGGTTCAGCCACACGTCTACTGGCAAGGACTGGCAGGCTGCAATATATCACAATTAAATTTTTGAGTTTAGATGTTTACAAAAATGCATGTGCTTTTAATATACCGCTTTTTTTTTTCTTTTTTTCTTATGTATTATGTTCTCATATAGTCTGGGTTTACATGCCTGCTCCACAGATATAAAGTCCTTGCATTTTTGTTTTTAACATACTGTATTCTCACAGTAATGATTCCTCTGGCTGGACATATTTACAGTATATGTATCATTTAAAGATAATAGTAAACTGTCATACATTGTGTAATAACTTTCTGAAACTGTTCAACTTCTTTTTCCTTTCCCAGGACATTTTCTTACTCCAGATCCACTGCAATCGACAAGTGTATACAAAGCACTTAATGTGTGGTCTGTAGTCACAACTATGCTGCTGTAGCTATAATTCCCTCGCCGAGTCTTTTTTAAACTGTACTTTACCAAATAGTATGAATCAAGTGTCAACATATTTTCTCGAATGTTTCTGCAGATTTTTCATACAATAAAACATTTAAACTATTCTTGAAGTATATGTATAGCCAGAACCTAGTTTTTGAGTAGGGAAGTATCATGCAGACTATGGGAGTGATTTACTTAAACTGGAGAGTGCAAAATTTGGTGCAGCTGTACATGGTAGCCAATCAGTTTCTAACTTCAGCTTGTTCATTTGAGGGTGGTTTCACACTGTTGCGAATGTTGTTTCTCCACATCCAACTCGCATAGCAGGCTTTTGTGACCAGCTCTCTAAGAAGCCGGTTCACACATCTCCGCAGCGGCTCCGGTGCGAATTGTACAGGAGTCCTGTGCATCTTTTGGTCTGTTTCAGGTCCAAATTCAGCCAAAAATTCAGGCTGAAATTGGACCTGAAATGATGAATGGGGACGCACCAGACTCCTGCTGTGAGCCAGAGCGTGCTGCAGTTTTAACCCAGCCTAAAGTGGTTCCAAAGTCAGAAGTTTTTTTATCTTATGCATTCTATAAGGTAAAAACTTTCTGGGTGCAACTAACCTCCCTTATACTTACCTGAGCCCCATCGGGATCCAGCAATGTGCATGAGAGCAGTGGCTCTCCCGGGTCTCTCTCTACTCATTGGCTCACACAGCAGCTAACACAGCCAGTGAGAGAATGAGGAGAGAGCACAGGGTGGGGCCGTACCACTGTCTGTGTGTGTGAATGGATAATGTCCATTCTCAGGAGCGTGGCTCGGGAGCGGGCCTGCTCCAGTTCCAGCACTCAGCAGGGAGGAAGAGCCAGGACCGCCAGCAGGGGACCCAGAAAAAAGAGGATTGGTGCTGCTCTGTGAAAAACCATTGCACAGAGCATGTAAGTATAACATGTTTGTTATTCAAAAAAAAAAAGCAGGAGCCTTTAGTTTTACTTTAAAATGGAAGTCCATGCTAAAACTAAAATCCCTGCATCTGTAGGCATCCACGATCTAACACTAACCTATCTAGCCCTGTAAAGAAAAAATCAGTATACATACCATTTTTTAAGGTGATCTGACCCGATCCCATGCTAGGCTGTCAGCTGTGCCTTCGATGTGGAGGCGGGTGTAGGATTCACCCGGACAGTTCAGGTTTGTAATCATGCGTCCGGGTTTCAGACTGCCTGAAACCCGGACACATTATTCAGAGTGGACTATGGCTTCCCTGCTGGCTACAGTTGGCTAAGCTGAGAGTGTCTGTTACACTCGATTTCGCAGTGCCCAAAGACAGCACTTACTAATCCCCCCCCCCCAAAAAAACACACAGACGGGAGAGGAGAGAGGGCTTGTTCTACACCTCTTTATCCCCCCCTACTCCTCTGTGTCTGCCCACACTCCAATCCCTGGCGATGTGCCTTTAGAAAAGGATAGTGGGGCCCAGAAATTTGAAGTCCAGCAGCCTCAGATACATCTGAAAGGGAGGTGCTGACTGCCAAGGGGTGAGAGAGCTCACCATCCATCCCTGTCTTTGACTGAAGTCTCTCCCCTTCTCTATCCTGCCTCTGAGTGAGGTAAATCAGGGTTCTCAGAGTTCCCCTTTACACCAGAGGCCACAGTGTTCCCCCTTACAGCAGAGTCCTCTCCGTACATCAGCTTAGTGTTCCCCCTTAAATCAAGGTTCCCAGAGCATCCCTTAGAGTCCCCAGAGTTCTCCCTTACATCAGAGTCTGCAGAGTCCCCCTTTACAGTGAAAGGGAACTCTGTGGATTCAGATGTAATGGGGGACTTTTGTTATTAAAGCGGTTTGGTACTCAAAATTAAATCTATATCTTCATAAACAGACATTTTAAACTAGATGCACAAACGAGCATTAAAAAAAAAAAAATTAAGCATTCGTTAGCTTTTATTAGTCATTCTAATGCCGCGTACACACGTGCAGACTTTTGCCGACGGACCTAGTCCAGCGGACCCCCAGACGACGACGGCGACGACGAAGAAGGTAGCCGGACTTCTCCGCTCGGTAAAAGAGCTTGGTAAATGGCGGAGGAGTCCGGCGAGAAGACCCCCAAGACGGAAAAAGACCCCCGGAGCAGTGCAATAAAATATTTTTTCAAAAGTGTGTTTTTTTTACTTTACATTTTACACCTTAGGTGAATGGGTAGGGGTACATCGTACCCCATACTCATTCACATAGGGTGGGGGGCCGGTATCTGGGGGCCCCCTTATTAAAGGGGGCTCCCAGATTCCGATAAGCCCCCGCCCGCAGACCCCGACAACCAACGGCCAGGGTTGTCGGGAAGAGGCCCTTGTCCTCATCAACATGGGGACAAGGTGCTTTGGGGTGGGGGGGCCGCACGGCCCCCCTTTCCCCAGGGCACCCCCCATGTTGAGGGCACGCGGCCTGGTACGGCTCAGGAGGGGGGGGCGCTCGTTCGTCCCCACCCCTTTCCTGGCCTGCCCGGCTGCGTGCTCGGATGAGGGTCTGACATGGATTTGGGGGGAACCCCCATGCCGTTTTTCGGCGCGGGGAGTCCTTTTAAATCCATGCCAGCTTACGGAGCTAGCGCGGCGGCATTTACTGCCTACGCTAGCTACGTAACCTGAAGTCACGTGCTAAATGAACGGACTTGCCGATGAGCGGCAAGTCCGTTCATTTTCAAAAGTCCGGCGGACTAGCCTACTAACGGCGGGATTGTCCGCCGGACTGCCAAGTCCAAAGGATAATTTTAAAACCAAACTTAAAACTTTGGTCCGCCGGACTTTGGCGCCAAAAAGTCCGCCGGCGCCCACACACGAGGGGATTGTCCGCTGGACTTGAGTCCAGAGGATAATCCCGCGGGATTGTCCCTTCGTGTGTACGCGGCATTAGAATGACTTCCGGTCTTTCCTCCCGTGGGAGTAGGCGTGGTTTTCGCTGCGCAATGACCCCTGGGAGCTGTGAGACAGTATTCCCATGAAGCAGTGGGGGACGCCGTCATCCAGAAATCTCGAGAGATTTCGGATGATGCTGGTCACGTGACGAGGGACGGCGCTGCTCGCTCAGATAACTGAGCATGCGCGGGATCGAGCGGTGAATGCTGGGAGCACAGCATTCGCCGCATCTCGGAATCAATTGCTTGTGGGTTTTCAAATGCCCACAAGCAAAATGGAAACGCCCGGGACAGATTTTTATGAGTTGGATTAAAGGACTAAATTGGCGATCCGGGGATGAAGAAGCAGCAACAGGTGAGTGCTACAGTTAGTGGCTTAGAAGAAAACAATGAAAAAAAAATAGGTCAGCGGAATCACGCTTTAATGTCATATGATAAGAAATGTTATTTAATAGCAAAATATATGTATAGTTTATACTATAAAAGAAAAATTGCTGTGCGCTGCTAAAGTGTTCGGGTTTGATTTGAAGAAAGGGTGGCAACCCTAGGCGGGTGCAGAGGACGCGTCCGACAATGGAAGCCCCATAGTAAGTCTATGAGTGATATCACTTCCCATTCATTTCCCAGACGTTGTTGGCCGTGTCCTCTGCAGAGCTTCCGCCGCTGGAGATCGGGTCGGATCGGCTTCAGAAAAGGTATTTATGAAGATTTTTTCTTTACAGGGCTAGATGGGTTAGTGTTAGATTGTGGTCTATGCAGGGATTTGGGTTCTAGCATGGACTTCCACTGAACTTCCATAAAAAAACAGAAAGGTGACTGATTTCTGTGCACAGCTGCACCAGATTTAGCATTCTCCGGTTTTAGCAAATCAACCCCTTTATCTCACTAAAGTGATTAGGGTGCCCTCATATATTCAGTATCTTCACCCATTAAAGATGCATTGCCCCCACTCTGGTTAGTGTCTGGTGTCAGTTCCCTTATTGCGGGAAGTTTTTTGGAATAGGGTTCTGAGCTGGGAACTAAGCTTGCCTAATGTACCCAGCTAGAGTTTTACTAAATACCAAAGTGTCTCCTACACTAAAGCACCTCTAACACTTAACCTTCCACTACCTGAGCATTTAACACCTAAATCCTTAAAATTAACCCTAACATTTTTTTCTATACATTCTTTATTTAACATTTTTTTTAAAAGGGCATAAAGGAAAGGTAATTGTTTGACATAACAAAACAATTGCTGACATGAACCAGAGGTACATCAAGTACAAGGAATTGATAATACAGAAGGTGCACATTAAAACTGCAGGTGAAGGATATATTTTTTTGAGCAAAAAATAGATTAATGCCCCGTACACACGATCAGAAATTCTGCCAGCAATAGTCCGATGAGAGCCTTTGGTCAGAAAATGCGACCGTGTGTATGCTCCATCGGACTTTTGCTGGCGGAATCCATTCCCCACCAGCAATAGATTGAGAGCAGGTTCTCTATTTTTCGGTCGGAAAAAGTTCCTATTCGAAAATGTGCTCGTCTGTATGCAATTCGTATGCGAAAAAACTCACGCATGCTCGGAATCAAGTACAAGACGGAAGCGCTCAGTCTGGTAAAACTATTGTTCGTAATGGAGCTAGCACATTCGTCACGCTGCAATTTAAATAGTTTAATGCAGCGCATTTTCTTCTTCTTTATAATGCTAGAAGTTCTCACAAATGTATTTCTTTATTATTTCTCGTGATCTCCTGAATAACCTTTTTTATTTTTCAAGCCAGATCTCCATAATAATATTTTTTTTTTATTGTCATTTTTTTTATTTTTTTATCAAGAACTCATGTGTGTCAAGTTTCCAAAACAACACTATTATCTTGTATTTTTTCACCTCAAGGAGGTTGGTTGGTGTCCCTTGTTAATTAGACATTTTATTTTTGAAATGTACCTGCTTACTCACAAACAATCTGTTCTATTTGAAGAAAAACACATAGGTAAGTATTTTCATATAAAAAAAATCTCCATTTATTGTGGCTCATAACAAAATAAAGAGGAGGGCAATGCTGGAGAAACTGCTTGAATTTGCGAAGACTTTGTACCCCAGGGCACACATCAACTCTTTGTAAATAAACATTGGTAGCCCGAGAAGTCCATAGAATAGGGAGCACAATCTGGTCCAGGACTCCCTGAGATCAGGAACAGCAGCAGATGACATAAATGTCCCCAGGCTGTGGTACTACAACAGCCTGCGTCTTCTGTCAGACTAGACTGAACCCAGGCCATCACTTTCTTGTCTTCCCTGCAGCCTTCCCTCCACGCTTCCCTGCAGCCTTCCCTGCAGCCTTCCTTGGAGGCTGTGGCTCTGGAGGTGGACTTGTGGCAGGAGGAGGAGGATGGGCAAGCGCACACAAGTGCATGTTATCACTAATTTGGCCCCTCAACCCCTTCTGAAGGGCCTGAAAAATAATATTCTCACAGATGAGGCATGGCCCTCCTCCATTTGCTGCAATTTTGCAGCTACATAGCAGCCATAGGCCTCTTCAGCGTCTGTTTTTTTTTTTTTAGGGCTGCATTAGCGTCCTTAATGACCAGTGCTGCCTCCTCCTTGTTACTCCCCTTCCTGGCCCTTTTTGTTGTAAGGCGGAGTGGAGGCACCTGTGATTGGGTGAGGCTACTGGGCCTGGCCACATCCTGGCTGACACTTACCCCCACCTCCTCCTGTCTGCCACATTCCAGAGCCTCGTCTTGGCTAAGGTCTTCCTGTGTATGAAAAAGGGACATAGTTTTAGTTTTTGGTTCATCAATCACACACAATTTTCAGCTCATGACTGTTGCAAATTGAATGTTAATAAATAGAATAGACTATCATTCTGACCCCAGCATTTTTCATTCTTGTCACAATCTTTTTTGGCCCCTACTGTCTATTGATATATAAAACACTTTGTTAAATCATTAATTTGTTATCAATAATAACATCTAGTTAACAACAATAATTTTCGGACAATAAATATGTTAACAAATACTATACCTGGCTAGAGCTGGGCTTCTCAACTTCTTCCAGGATGGAAGGCCCAGGTTGGTCCTCGGAAGCCTCAGCTGGGGTTGAGGGAAGGGTGGATGGAAGTGTAGAAAGTGATTCCCTGGCTTTAATCTGGTCTTACAGAAACCGCATCCTGTTGTAGTACCACAGACTCGGTACATACACATCTTTTGCTGCTGCTCCTGATTTCATGGAAGCCTGGACCTTATTAAGCTCCTTCCTATACATGCTTCTCAAGCTACCAATTTTCTTATCCACAAACTCGATGTCTGACTCTGGGACCTGCGTCTTCACAAATTGCAGCAGTTTCTCCAGTGGTGCCTTCCTATCTGGTTTATTTCGATATAAAGGGTTTTTAACCTCCCACAAATTTCTAATATCCCTGTATCTGTCTATGAACTGGCTCATGAATTCAGGGTCTTTGAATTGTTTTTAACCTCCCACAAATTGTTTTTAACCTCCCACAAATTTCTCATATCCCTGTATCTGTCTATGAACTGGCCCATGAATTCAGGGTCTTTGAATTGTTTCATATTTGCTGCAAGACAAACCACAGGACAAAAACACTAATATCAGGCTAAACTCTCCTAATTTTATCCCTAATTTTACTATATAGGCCTCAATCTCGAATCAGTATAGTCCACTGATGTCCCGAGTTAAAATGTTACCTTTGTTAGAACATTCGTCCTCCTTCCTCTGCACACAGAACGTACGCATGACACACGCGTGTTAACTTTATATACACTGCGCATGCGTGAAACTCCGCCCGCATCACCCACCCCTGACATTTTTTCTAGAATATTTCCTGCCCAGTCTCTTTCGTCGTAGTGGGAGAGGAACATGGCGAAGACATAGTAGGTGCATAATAGCAGTAACGAGGAGGAGGAAAGCCCGGAGCAAGAAACGTCCCCATCCAGGAGGAGATTTAAGGCATCATATATGTCTTTTGGTGAGATGGTGGAGATGGTGGACATCTTGAAGAGGGCCGACTATGATTGGAAGCATGGAACGTACCCAAACCCAAATGTGAGAAAGGCCAAAATCATGACTAAAGTTGTGAAGAGTCTGCTCCGGAATTTTGGGGTACGACGATCCAAGGAGCAATTGAGGATACGCTGGTCAGACCTGAAATTGAGGGAGCAGGAAAAGTACAGAAGGATCAAGAAAGTGCTTCTAAAAAGTAAGTATTTGTCGTGTGTTCCTTTTATTATTATTACTTGCATGCTGCTCCATGTGCTTTTCTTTACTGTTGTACAGTTTTAAATGGCTAATTTCATGTTTGTGGGCACAGTAATCGGTCGTAGTAAACATTGTTCGTTTGCCAACTAAATACGATGTTTTTGGCAGATACAGGGTTAACTACATTTGGTCATGCTAATTTTTATTAAAAGAAGTTTAGGACATTGTTGTCTAGATGTCTTTGAAACTAGAATGAATTGCAAACTTGATTCAGTGTAATGGAAGGAGAGGACACTCAGCAGCTGTTTACACATCTGGACTCAGGAGCATGAAGAAGAGATGCCGTGGAGGAAGATGCCGGACGAGAACACCAGAGCAAGAAGAAGCGGATCGGAGGAAGAAGAAGATGGAAGAAGAAGAAGATGGAGGAAGAAGAAGATGGAGGAAGAAGATGAAGAAACCGAAGGATGAAGAAAGGAAGAAGGAAGTAGACCAGAAGAAAGAAGATGAAAGAAGACTTTAATAAAGGACTTGTCAAAGACTGTCTCCTGTCATTTTTAACACTTTTGTCACTTTTTTGGTGAAATGGTAGGGGTACTTTTGTATCTCCTTACCATTCCACACAGGGGGGAGGCCGGGGGATCTGGGGGTCCCCTTGTTAAAGGGGGTTTCCAGATTCCTATAAGCCCCCTGCCCGCAGACCCCCACAACCACTAGCCAGGGTTGTGGGGATGAGGCCCTTGTCCTCATCAACATGGGGACAAGGTGCTTTGGGGGGGACCCCAAAGCATCCTCCCAATGTTGAGGAAATGTGGCCTGGTACGGTTCAGGAGGGGGCGCTCTCTCGTCCCCCCTCTTTTCCTGTGGCCTGCCAGGTACCATGCTCGGATAAGGGTCTGGTATGGATTTTGAGGGGGGCACCCACGTCATTTTTTTTTGGCGCAGGGTTCCCCTTAAAATCCATACCAGATCTGAAGGGCCTGGTATGGAATTTTGGGGGACCCCCACGCATTTTTTTCTTCATTTTTTTAGTTTCTTAATGCTAACATGGCCTGTGTACAAATAGCCTTAAAAACAAAACATAGAAGTGAACCAGCGCAAAAGAAAAAGTCAAGTTGAGAGGTGCGCCTGTTCAACTTATACAAATGAACCTACGTGGCTTGACATTTTTGCTGGCGCAGTGAACCAGAGCACTTAAACGAGCGCAAATGCCGCTTGCGCATGCGCAGTACATAAATTGACCTAGCGCAGTTCCAAGTGTATTTGCAGGCGCAGCAAGCTTGCTCAGAGAAAGTAAATTTTCCGTTCTATTTTGGGCATATTTTTACTTGGACAGTCATATCTATACTTCCTCACATCACCCACATCACCCCCATAATATCGCCACTTCCAGCTTCTTTTAATCCTGAGTTGAAGATGCCATGCGCCAAGTCTATAGCGGCGCACCGATCGCCGCCTCCCACGCGCTGGCATGCTCTTAGTAAATGGGGAATTGCACTGTGTTACAGGCGAAAATGCTTTGTGAATACGAAAACGGCCGTTGGCCGTCGGCCTGCGCCGCAACTCATGGCGCAAATGCTTTGTAAATCAGCCCAAGTGTGTCAACATGTGCAATCTGCCATCAGGGGATTTCAATGTACGCATTTTGTGGGTGCAACCCCTTCCCCGCAACTCTAGTAGGTGTGAGGAAGTGGTTGCACCTCCAAAACACGTCCTTTGATCCCCCATGATGGGAGATAGCACATGTTGACATTAGGCATGGGATCAGGAGGAAAATCCCCATTTTGAGTCCCAATTTGTGTGCATCTTCAAAATTTGGCTTTTACAGGGGTGATATCACCCCATTTGATGAAGGCAAGATCAACACATTTTTGACACTATAATGTCTGATATTGCCTTCAGTTTTTCAATGTTGAACTTTGTATGTTCCTGAGTTGTGTACGTTATGTTTTGAAACTTGCCTGTTTATGTACTTTCAAGATAAATCTTTATAAAACCAAGATGGTGTTTTTTTTACCAAAATAGGTTTTCTAACGCACATGTGCACGTGCACAAAGTAAAAAGGTTTTATACTCAACAATGTGTGGCTTCTTCTTTCAATGCTCAATACCAGTTTTTGTATTAAGTTGGTGTTTACAGTGACAATGGGGGTAGTTAATAGTGTAAAAAACACTAGGCACTACAAGTGCACTAGGAGAACCTAGGAGACAACTAAAAGAAACACAAGCAGTAAATCAAAATCAAGATTTTATCAGATACATTTAAAAAAAAAAAAAAATAATAATTTCCAAATTTGCTGGCATAGCAATGGCCCCCCTACCCGTAAAATAATCCACATATTTTTGCCGCACTTCATGGGTGCTTTGGGGGGGCAAGCCAGGACGGCCAGCTTCCAGGGCCGTCTGGGTAGTTTCAGGAAGTCCGGCCTCAGGCCCAACTGAGGCAACATAATTACGAGCATTTCTCTTTTAAAAGTTGTGAAGTATGCAGCATGCTAGAACAATGTGGTTCAGTTTGTACTCTGCCATATTTATTGCCATAAGAAATAGGTGGAACCATCTGGCCATTATCCCAAAGGTATTCTCCATGACTCTTCGGGCTGTTGTGAATTCATTAAGAAAAAAAAATAATAATACATTCTTAAACGTTCTGTTTAATTGTCAATTATCATAAGGTTATTGATTCTACTGAGAAGTCATCATGGTGATATTACGTCCAAGGTACTACACTCCCATTTTGTGGGTGTTTCCATTAATTGTCAAGATGTTCATGTAATGCAATCTGTATTTTAATTTCATGTAAATATTTTTTTTTTGTCAACCAATAAATGTAACTATTTTGTATGATCACTTGTCTCCGTGAATAAGTTTGAAAAAGTGTTTTGAAAAGTGTATTACTGACAATGTTGATCTTTTGGTGTCTCCCGTGGTAACCACAGGTAGTGCCGCAGAGTTGTCCCAGGAAACCTCACGAGGACTCCCTGTGTTGGAGCCGGCGGTGGTTCAGGGCGGCTCTGATACTGCTCAGGTGGAACACAATAGGAAAACACTCAAGTAATGGAGCATGAATTATCACAATCTGATGTGGTTGACAGTGACTGGTGCAGGTTGTCTGCTACTAAACCACTCTGTCCACCTGTGTCTCCTTGGGCAGAGGGAGCAGTGCTACGGAGTGCTGGTGATTGGAGCACAGACAGGATAGAGTGGCATAGTCTCGACATAAAGGTGTTAGTGGGGTGGAAAGAAATTTCTGAAGGTAATAGTAAGCTGGACACTATTGCTGCTGTGACAAATGGAGAGGCTGCAAAGCCAGTAGACACTGGTGCATTGGCTGTTGCAGAACTTAACCCCCTCCAGGTGGAAGGATCGGAAAAGTGTGCATACATAGCAGAAATTTTGTCCACAGCAAAAGATATGAGTAATGTTGAGTGTCAGGATGGTGGGCTGGATTTTCAGTGCTCATGGGGAGCCGAAAGTTTCGTCAGTTGCCTCCTGAGGTGGAGGTCTCTTTGAGTGTCTCAGCCTATCAAGCCTTAGCAAATGAGCTCCTCCACGTCATTGGTAAAGGGAAAAGTCCCTAGAGTTCTGTGTTTATATGTGGCATGTCTAGAAAGAACTGAGATGTTGTTGGAATTGGTGAAAATCTTTCCGCTATACACCTGCATGTATCCACCACAGATGGGCAACCTGGTACTGCGTAGTACCAATTAGTGGAGACGCATGGTACAGGCGATTTTAAGCAATGTTGATAAAAATTGGTTACTGCAAAGTTGGTTACTTTTGTGGAAAGTGGTTTCACAGTTCTCTGCGAGAGTGCTTCCAGCGACAGTTATGTGTGGAAGGCGTTCAGGGGAACTGTCAGGGAAACTCCGCAGCCAAGCAAGTGAGTCCCTGATCCAGTATGCACACTGGCGCATCCACCTGATAGATATGCGCATCAGCGCACCCTTTTGAACAGATGTGCGCATCTTGTGGAATAGATATGCGCATCGGCACACCCTTTTGAAACAGATGTGCGCATCGGCGCATCTTGTGGAATGGATATGCGCATCGGCGCATCCTGTTGAACAGATCTGCGCAACCATTAGAACGGACATGCGCACTATGCGCGTTCTTTGCACCGGTATTCCTGTGCATGCGCGCACGCCAGCGAATCACGGTGCAAGGCGCCCTATTTAAACGAGGAGCCACTTAGCATCAGTGTTGGATTGTCTCAGCTTGTTCCTGCATACCTGCTGTTTGTTGCCTTGTCTGACTTCTCTTCATCTTGAACACCCGGCTCTCCCTGACCACTCTCTTGGATTACCCCTTCAACCTTGTCTGCCTTGTTTACCTGCACCGAACCCGGCTTGAACCTCTGACTACGGCTCTGTCTCCTGATTCTGTACTTTGCTGCCCAGCCTACTGCCGACCTCTGCCTGTCCCGACCACGAGCCTGCCTGCCGTCTGTGTACCTCTCTGCCAGCCCGTTGCCAACTCCTGCTTGTTCAGGACCTGCTATTTACCTGCCTACAGGCACCTGCACCCTTCCGCTGCCCTAGCAGTTCCTGTCTCCACCTCCAGGGGTGCTAGGACCGGGACCGTGCAAGAGGTCCAGCCACATGGAGTCCGAAAGGGGGGCCTCAGCTATGGAAGCACTGTGCCAACAAATTGCAAACCTTACCCAGGCTGTCCTGGGCCTACAAGACGGGTACCGGCGGCTAGAACAGGGTGTAGAGTCTCTCTCTCCGAGCACCTCAACACAACCAACAGTTCCAGCACCTGCATCTTCCTCTCCAGCATCCATACCTACAGTAGTGGTGCCACCCCCCGAACCTACTACTACTACAACCCCGTAACTTCTCCCTGGACAGTACCAAGGTGGGGTTCATTGTTTCCTTGCTCCAGGGGGAACCCCAGACTTGGACTCACCACCTCCTTGAACAGGCCAGTCCTCTCCTGAACACCATGAACTCTTTCTTTAATGAGATGGCCAAACTCTACGACGACCCCCAATGTACCACCACAGCCGAAAGTAGCCTTCGTGCCCTTCAGCAAGGCCACAGACCTGTGGAGGATTACGTAACAGACTTCAAACAGTGGAGTTCCGATATGCAATGGAACGGCGCCGCTCTCCTTTTTCAATTTCGACTAGGACTATCGGAAGCTCTCAAGGATGAGCTAGCCCATGTTGGGGTTCCTGATTCCTTGGAAGAATTGATCCAGTTGTCCATTTAGATTGATCACAGGTTAAGGGAACAACGATCTGAAAGAACCAGCCAGTACCGGCCTGTATGGATGCTGCCTAAAGTCCCAGTCCCGAGCAGTCTACCTACTCCTGCACCTCCACCACCTTCTGCATTCACTGAGACTCCGGAGCCTATGCAGATAGGTCTGCTCCGTGCACCATTAACGCCGGAAGAAAAGCAGCGCCGCCGCCTACATAACCTTTGTCTCTACTGCAGAGGAGCCAGCCACTATGCTAACCAGTGTCCCAATAAGACTCGTAAGTCCAGCTCCCCTTCTCCTCACGATCCCTATGTACTGACTCTGTCAAAGTCTTCTCACATTGCCATTCCTGTTTCCCTACAGCTTCCAGAAAAGATACTTCAGGTTCAAGCCATAATTGACTCTCGCTTCGTTGACCATACCTTTGCGCTACAACATCATATCCCTCTACGATCCAAGCAACAAGGGCTATCCATTCGGCTGGCAGATGGTTCTAACATCAAGTCTGGACCCGTTACTCAGGAGACACAGCCCCTGCCTGCAGACATCCTGCCGAACCACCAAGAGCTGCTTTGCCTAGATGTGATCTCCTCACCGTTTTTTCCAATTATTTTGGGGATGCTGTGGTTACAAGCCCACAACCCTCAGATTGACTGGACTTCCGGCAAAGTGGTCCTCCAGTCTTCCTACTGCCTTCACAACTGCCTCAAAACTCTCCCCCACAGTCATCGGCTGCCTAAAACCTGCATCTGAATCTCAGGACCTTGTTCCACCTGTATACCACAACTTCCTGGATGTTTTCAATAAGCAAAGGGCAGACACTCTTCCCCTTCACCGGGCCTACGATTGCCCAATTGAACTCCTACCCGGGGCAGAGATTCCTTTCGGGAGAATTTTTCCCCTTTCAGAGCCTGAACTGCTGGTCCTGAAGGACTATATCAATGAAAATCTTAAAAAGGGGTTCATCCGGCACTCATCCTCCCCAGCCGGGGCCGGGATATTCTTTGTTGAGAAGAAAGATCATTCAATTCATCCATGTGTAGACTATAGGGAATTAAACTGTCAAAAATCGATATCCTCTTCCGTTAATCCCGGAGCTACTCCAGAGACTCCGGTCTGCACAAATATTTACCAAGCTGGACTTACGAGGGGCATACAATTTAATCAGGATCAGAAAAGGGGACGAGTGGAAAACAGCCTTCCGGACTCGCTTTGGCCACTTTGAGTACCTCATCATGCCCTTCAGCTTATGTAATGCACCGGCAACCTTCCAGCATTTTGTTAATAACATCTTCAGGGATCTCTTAGACCTGTTCATCGTGTACCTGGACGACATTCTGATCTTCTCTGGAATTACATTGTGACCACGTGAAGCAAGTTCTCCTCAGGTTAAGACAAAATGGACTTTACGCCAAAGCCGAGAAGTGTGAATTCGAACGGCAGATCATCCACTTCTTGGGGTTTGTGATCTCAACTGGAGGTGTGGCAATGGACCCCCAGAAAGTCTTAGCTATAATGTCCTAGCCACCTCCAACCGATAAGAAAGGAGTTCAATGCTTTATCGGCTTTGCTAATTTTTACAGAAAATTCATTAAATACTTCTCTGGCATCATCACACCCATCACCCACCTTACCAAGAAACAGAACCGTTTTCAGTGGACTGAGGCAGCCCAGGCTGCATTCGATAAATTAAAAAACCTCTTTACCTCTGCTCCGATTTTGAAGCATCCCGACTCTGCCCTTCCTTACATCTTGGAAGTAGATGCCTCGGAAAATGCCATTGGAGACATTCTGTCCCAGCGCCAAGGACCTAAATCTCTAATGCATCCTGTGGCTTTTTTTTCAAAGAAGTTGGGGCCATCGGAGAGGAATTATGATGTAGGCGACCGTGAACTGTTGGCAATCGAAACTGCCTTGGAAGAATGGCAACATTTTGGAGGGAGCAGCACACCCAATACTGATCTTCACGGATCATAAAAATGTAGAATATCTTAGAACCACCAAGCGTCTTAGACCCAGACAAGCAAGATGGGGTCTTTTTTTTTTTTCTCGTTTTAATTTGCACATTACCTATCGGCCCAGGTCTAAAAACGTAAAACCCGATGCACTCTCCAGGATGTTCACTGAAGTCGAAGTCCCACCTCAACCAGACACCATCCTGCAGGCTGGACATTTTTTGCTAACCCAACCCGACTTAATGTCACAAATCCGCCAAGCTTCTAGGGGAATCTCCCCACCTCCAGATACAAGCCTGCAACAAAAAAGAGGGACTCTATTGGCGGAATAACAAGATTTTCATAGCACTGGATCTGCGCACTATCATCTTGCAGGCATGCCATGACTACCCCTTGGCTGGCCATTACGGGGGATTAAAGACCATGGACCTGGTCCAAAGACACTTTTTTGGTGGCTTAACCTAGCAAGGGATTGCAGGAAGTATGTCAGTTCTTGCCCAACCTGCTTTAGAAACAAGAATAGCAAAGGCAAAACATGGGGTCTGCTCCAACCTTTGCCCATTCCTGAAAGACCCTGGGATAAAATCGCCATGGACTTTATTGTGGAGCTTTCCCCTTCGGAATGATTTTCATCCATCTTTGTGGTGGTTGATCGCCTCTCCAAGATGGCGCACTTTATCCCAATGAAAGGGACCCCATCAGCGACAGAAACTGCCAACGTTTTCATTAAAGAGATCAGAGTGCACGGAATTCCTAGTAACATTGTCTCTGATCACGGAGTGCAGTTCATTTAAAAATTTTGGAAAGCACATGTGAAGCCTTAGGTATCAAGCTCAGTTTCTCTTCAGCCTACCACCCTCAGACTAACGAGCAGACAGAGCGTACTAATCAGACGCTAGAACAATACCTGCGTTGCTTCTCCTCCTTCTACCCAGGAAGATTGGGTCTCATTACTGCCTTTGGCAGAATTTGCATTTCACAAATCCACCCATGCCGCCACCAATCAATCCCCCTTTTTCTCCAATTACGGGTTTCATTCTTGTTTTCTACCAACGTTAATTCTGGACTCTCCTTTGCCAGCGATCCAGGACAGACTAAACTTCCTCGCCACTAGGGATGAGCCGAACACCCCCTGGTTCGGTTCACACCAGAACCTGCGAACAGACCTAAAATTCTAGTGAACTTTAGACCCCTATTAAAGTCTATGGGACTCGAACGTTCAAAATCAAAAGTGCTAATTTTAAGGGCTAATATGCAAGTTATTGTCCACCGGAGACACCGCGGGAATCCCGGCTCCTGACAGGTCTTAGCTGAGGAGGACGGGGCCACCTGACCCCGGAGACACCGCGGGAATCCCGGCTCCTGACAGGTCTTAGCTGAGGAGGACGGGGCCACCTGACCCCGCCCCCCTCTGACGCAAGGGGAAACCCGGGCTTCCCCAGTAATGTACGGGTGACCCCGCCCCCCTCTGATGTACCTGCTAGAAATGAAATGATAGACATAGTCGAAGTCTCTCCGTATGCTGGTGTGATGAGGTGCATTCCTGCTGGTGCAGTCTGAGGTGCATCTGAGCAGTGGTTGGTACATGGCACGTGTGCTGTCTCACCAGATAGACCTCATGTAAAGGAAGGACCTGGAAAAGACACGGCAGTAGTGGGAATTCAGTCCATCACTCGCAGGGAGGTGCAGTTTGAAGTACCCAGAGACACTTTGACAGGAAATAACAGTGTTGGTAACTGTAATGAAAAAGTGTATGAGAAGCACTGTAGAGCACTGTCGGACAGCTCAGAGGTATTGGTTGAGGTACCAATGGACACAGACATGGTTAAAGAGATTGGTGTGGAAAAATGTGGCGAAAAATGTGCGTTGGTAGGACAGTCGCTGTTACGTACCTGGACGTAGAGCCTGACTTGGTAGGAGGAGACCTCTCATACAGCGCTGGTTCACGTGCCACTGGAGATGGGGACAGTGGTGATGTGAGCACAGTGGGGTAGGAGTGCCTGGTTTGTAGAGGAAGGCGTTGGAACCAACAGGGAGGTCCTCCAGTAATGTCCGTATGCGGATGGCAGGATGTAAGACTGCAGCTGTAGGTGGTAGAAGCAGGATACAAAAGAACCAGGCAACAGGTGGATCAAACAAGTGGGAATCAGCAGAGCAAGGTCAGACAGTCCAGTTGGCAACAGCAGATCAATCAGATGATAGGAGCAGGCAATGGCAGAGTCAGTAGGCAGGCTGGAGTCGGTAACCAAAGACAGATGTAGCAAGGTCAGGCAGGCCGGGTCGGGTAGGAGAAGGTAGAGTAGTCCAAACAGAGCCGGGTCGGTAACGGGAGATCACAGGTTCAGGTTTCGGATCAGGTTTTCGGGTGGCTGACAAGCAGGAAGCTTAAAGACAACACAGCACTGGCTGAGTGTCACTGCTGGGCTTTTAAAGCCCGTTTTGGCGCCAATTGCGTTCCCGCGCATGCGCACATGCACGCGCGCGCCGCCGCGCGCGCTAACGCGCACGCTAACGTGCACGCGCGCGCGCGCGCGCCGCGCACCTATGTGCGCACGGAAGGCCCGGAAATGCCTGGAACGTTCTTGACATTGCCCCCCCACAAGGGGCAGCCTCCGGATGCCCAGGCGGCTTGCCTTCTCAGGGTGGGAAATCAGGTAAGTACGAACTAGCCGTTTTGCATGTAAGTTACTGTCTGGTTCCCAGGAATTACTTTCTGGACCGTACCCTTTCCATTTGACCAAAAATTGTACTTGCCCATGTCTTCTTCTACAATTGAGGATAGCCTCCACCTCATATTCCTGGTTACCATCTACCAAAACAGGTTCAGGCGGGTCAGTTCCTCTGTCAGGGAAGGGATTAGGCACAGCAGGTTTTAACAACGACACGTGAAATACCGGGTGAACTTTAAGAGAATCAGGTAAAGACAGTTCATAGGCTACTTCATTAATTTTCTTCTTAACAGGAAAAGGTCCCATAAATTTAGGTGCAAGTTTTTTAGAAGGGCACATCAATTTGATATTGGATGTAGACAGCCATACCTGATCTCCCGGTTGCAGAACCAGCTCCCCCTTCTCTTTTGGTCGAAGTTCCTCTTGCTATCTGCCTGGGCCTTGGACATAGCTTCTTGTAGGACCTGATTGTTGCGTTTGAGGAATTCCACTGTCTTCTGGACTGCCGGAACTGAGGATTCTGAAACAAAATCTGGTAAAAAAGTCAAGTGAAAGCCATAATTGGCAAAGAAGGGAGATTGGTTAGTGGTTGAGTGACTGGCATTATTGTATGCGAATTCCGCTAGAGGCAGCAGGGAAACCCAATTGTCCTGAGAAAAGGAAGTAAAACATCGGATATATTGCTCGAGGGTTTGGTTGGTTCTCTCTGTCTGCCCATTAGTCTGTGGATGATAGGCTGAGGAGAGAGAAAGCTCAATCTTCAAGATTTCACAGAGTGCCTTCCAGAAGCGTGAGGTAAATTGTACCCCTCTGTCGGAGACTATATTTGTAGGTACTCCGTGTAGTCTGACGATCTCCTTAATAAATACACGGGCTGTCTCTGTAGCAGATGAGGTTCCCTTCAGGGGTACAAAATGGGCCATCTTAGATAGGCGATCTACAACCACAAAAATGGCTGTGCACCCCTCAGAACGGGGTAGTTCGACTATGAAGTCCATAGAAATCATTTTCCAAGGTCTGTCTGGTATAGGTAAAGGTTTAAGCAGTCCCCAGGCTCGGTTCTTTGAAGTCTTGTTCCGTGAGCAGATGGAGCAGGAATTGACGTATTTTTCACAAAACTCCCTTAAATTGGGCCACCAGAATGTACGCTGTACAAGTTCACGAGTTTTCCGTACCCCGAAATGTCCTGCTAAGGGATGATCATGAAGCAATGTTAGTACCTTAACTCGGATACCTTCAGGGACAAAGATTTGACTTCCCTTCCATAGCAAGCCATCTCGAGATGTCAAGGTGGTTCCTGGAGGTTTTGGAGAGTGAGAAGAGGCTTCCTTGATTAAAGATAAGAGATCTGTGTGTAAGAGCAAAAAACTGTTAAGCCCCATACACACGGTCGGACTTTTTCATCAATTTGGTCCGATCGGACAAGGTTGTTGAAAAATCCGACCGTGTGTATGCACCATCGGACAGTGTTCGTCGGTTTGTCCGTCGGACAAAGTCTTATCTCCTGCTGGAAAGATTTCCCGTCAACCCGGTCCGATCACACCAAATCCGAGCGTGTGTACGCTTGTCCGACCGGACAAAGTGCTACGCATGCTCAGATCACATTACAAGACCAAAGCTATTGGCTACTAGCCTCTACGTAGTCCCGTCGTAGGCAACAAACGTCACCACGTTCAGAATGATCGGATTTTCCGACAACTTTGTCCGATCGTGTGTACGCAAAACCAACATCAGACAAAGTATGACGGACATGGTCCGACGGACCTGGTCCACGGATTGTCCGCGCGTGTGTATGGGGCTTTAGTGGGTAGAATTGTGTCAGGAGCAGGTGAGTCCTTAGGGTTATCATGCATGCGTGACAATGCGTCTGGTTTGACGTTTTTTGATCCTGGCCGATAAGTGATGTGGAAACAGAAGCGAGTGAAAAACAAGGCCCAACGAGCTTGTCGGGGTCTCAAACGTTTGGCAGATCTTAGATATTCTAAATTTTTATGGTCGGTATATATTAATACCGGGTGAGCTGCACCCTCTAACAGATACCTCCACTCCTCCAAGGCGGTTTTGATGGCAAGAAGCTCCCGATCCCCTACGTCGTAATTTCTTTCAGCTGGAGATAACTTTCGGGAGAAAAAGCCCACAGGGTGAATCAAGTCCTCCTTACCCTGTCTTTGCGAAATGACCGCTCCCACCGCTACTTCGGATGCATCAACTTCTAATAAAAAAGGTAAAGATGGGTTAGGGTGACTGAGAATTGGAGCTGATGTGAAAAGTCTCTTAAGTCTCTCGATGCCTCTTGAGCCTCTGTACTCCAATGAAACCTGACATGTTGTTGTGTCAACCGTGTAATAGGGGCTATGATGGCAGAGAATCCTTTGATAAATTTCCTGTAAAAGTTTGCGAAACCAATGAAACGTTGAATACCTTTTTTATCGACGGGTGCAGGCCAATCCAGAACAGCAGACACTTTTTGGGGGTCCATCTTGATACCAGTCGCGGATATTATCAAACCCAAAAACTGGATCTCTTGTTGCTCGAACTCGCATTTTTCTGCTTTTGCGTATAGCCCATGTAAGCGAAGACGGTCCAAGACTCTGCAAACGTGTTCCCGGTGTTGGCTGAGGGATTCAGAAAAAAAACAAAATATCATCCAAATAAACAATTACAAAAATATCTAAGAAGTCCTTGAATACATCGTTAATCAGATGTTGAAACGTGGCAGGTGCATTACATAGACCAAAGGGCATGACCAGATATTCATAATGCCCGAACCTTGTTCGGAATGCCGTCTTCCACTCATGCCCAGCCCGGATGCGGACCAGATTATATGCCCCTCTTAAATCGAGCTTCGTAAAAATAGTAGCAGACCTTAATTTTTGGAATAGTTCGGGTATTAAGGGCAACGGATAACGGTTCTTAACCGTAATTTTATTCAACTCCCGGTAATCTACACACGGGCGGAGAGTTTGATCCTTCTTAGTCACAAAAAAATATTCCAGCCCCAGCTGGAGATGTAGATGGGCGGATGAATCCTTTTTCCAGGTTTTCGTTGATGTAAATTTTTAGTGCTTCCTGTTCTTTTTCTGACAGGGGAAAAATGCGCCCAAAGGGAATTTCGGCCCCAGGTAAAAGTTCAATTGGGCAGTCATATGCCCGATGGGGTGGAAGAGAGTCTGCTCCCTTTTTACTGAAAACATCGAGGAACCCATGATATGGTTCGGGTACTGATTGGCGTAGGTTTTGATCAATGTCCATGCAACATAAGGTGACAGAGGATTGAGTAGACTCATTTTGACAATGTTCTTGGCAGTAGGGGGACAAGAACCTGATCTCTCTGGTAGTCCAATTGATGGAGGGATTATGGGCCTGAAGCCAGGGGATGCCCAGGATGATTGGGAACAACGGGGAAGAGATCACATCAAGGATCAGCAGCTCCTTATGCTGGAAGGAGGTGATGGCAGGTACGGGAAAAGTCTCTTGGGTTACCTGTCCGGAGCTGATGCGGGAGCCATCGGCCAAGAAGACTGAAAGTCGATGGGTCTTATTCCGTAAGGGAATGTTGTGTTGGTTAGCGAAGGCAGAATCAATGAAGCAACTGCATGCTCCGGAATCAATAATTGCTTTAACTGGAATTGTCCTTCCTTGGAGCTGCAATGAGAGAGGGAGAGCAATGTGGGTTGTGTTAGCAGAAAGTGCTGAAAGACTGGCAGGAACAGAGGAAAAGCACTTACGCATCTTGACCGGACAGTTGCGCACGTAGTGTTCTGTTGTTCCACAGTACAGGCAGAGATTAAGTTGATGGCGGCGTGTGCGCTCTTCCGGGGTTAAGGTGGGTCGAATCAGTCCCAACTGCATCGGCTCGGAGGCGTCTGGTGCAGGGCGGATTGGCTGGAAGTTGGGTGGTGGTGAGTAGCGGGCAGCCGGAATTGGGGCTTTAGCAGTCATCCAAGTGGGGCGATTATGTTGGTAGGCCCGTTCAGTGCGACGTTCCCGAAGGCGGCGGTCAATCTGGATGGTTAGGGTGATTAAGGCCTCAAGAGTATCAGGTATGCCCACCCGGGCCAATTCATCTTTCAGTCCTTCTGATAAGCCCATGCGGAACTGATGCCGTAGAGCTGCATCATTCCATTGAGTGTCCGCACTCCAGCGTCTAAAATCCGAAATGTACTCCTCGGCCGCCCGGCGACCCTGCTGGAGTGTAGTTAAGGTGGCCTCTGCTGTGACGACCCGTTCAGGGTCCTCATAAAGCTGGGACATAGCTTCAAAGAAGGCCGCCAGTGATTGAATCAAAACAGAGTCCTCTTCGAGAAGCCGGTGTGCCCAGATCTGTGGTTCTCCTAACAGTAGAGAGACCACAAACCCCACTTTAGTGGCTTCAAGTGAAAAAGTCCGGGGTTGCAGGGCGAAGTAAAGTCGACAAGCACTGCGGAAGGCCCGGAATTTAGTTCGGTCCCCTGAAAACTTCTCAGGTATGGGGACCCTTGGCTCAGGTGGAAGCATAACGACAGAAGGAGGGGAAGCAGCCTGAGCAGGGGCGGAAACGGACCCAGGAACCACGTGTATGGGGTTGATGATGTTCTGGACTTGTCCCTCCAATCTGGTGTAACCGTCTTGTAAGGATTTTACGGCTTGAGTGAGGGCTGACAGGTGTGAACAGATATCTGTCATGGGAGGGGTCTCTCCTGCAGGCTCAGTCATGGCTGTGTTGTACTGTTACGTACCTGGACGTAGAGCCTGACTTGGTAGGAGGAGACCTCTCATACAGCGCTGGTTCACGTGCCACTGGAGATGGGGACAGTGGTGATGTGAGCACAGTGGGGTAGGAGTGCCTGGTTTGTAGAGGAAGGCGTTGGAACCAACAGGGAGGTCCTCCAGTAATGTCCGTATGCGGATGGCAGGATGTAAGACTGCAGCTGTAGGTGGTAGAAGCAGGATACAAAAGAACCAGGCAACAGGTGGATCAAACAAGTGGGAATCAGCAGAGCAAGGTCAGACAGTCCAGTTGGCAACAGCAGATCAATCAGATGATAGGAGCAGGCAATGGCAGAGTCAGTAGGCAGGCTGGAGTCGGTAACCAAAGACAGATGTAGCAAGGTCAGGCAGGCCGGGTCGGGTAGGAGAAGGTAGAGTAGTCCAAACAGAGCCGGGTCGGTAACGGGAGATCACAGGTTCAGGTTTCGGATCAGGTTTTCGGGTGGCTGACAAGCAGGAAGCTTAAAGACAACACAGCACTGGCTGAGTGTCACTGCTGGGCTTTTAAAGCCCGTTTTGGCGCCAATTGCGTTCCCGCGCATGCGTACATGCACGCGCGCGCCGCCGCGCACGCTAACGTGCGCGCGCGCCGCGCACCTATGTGCGCACGGAAGGCCCGGAAATGCCTGGAACATTCTTGACAGTCGCTATTGGAGTGTTGGACAACAGGGGGCGATGTGAAACTGCGGGAATGTCCCATAGGGAGTAACTGCTTGCCTGTAGATGGTCCCTCCCTAGACACTGTCCTAGCAAACAAGATGATAAGAGGTCCTGATAAAAATGATAATATTGAGTTGAATAACCCCTTGTGGAACATTGCTATTGAGGTTAAACAGAAGCATGTGGTGTTTATCTGAGATGATTTGGTTGCCAAGGGTAACCACACAGGTGTTAGTGAACCTGAGAAACGGATGTTGTTGGTTAGTGTTGCATCAGGTAGTGAGAGGGGTCAGTCCCTGACAGGTTTCATGGAAGTGGGTCCCCAACAGTCCCGATAGAGTAGGTCTATGGGAGAAAAGAAGAAAGGGAGGATCCTGTGGCCAGAAGGTAGAAGGGATAGAGAGAATAGTGGGAGCCCATGGTTTAGGAAGAAGTGCTGGTGGAAGCACACCTGGAAGAAGATGTGGGTGGAGTGCCCCTTTAGAAAAAAGGTTGAGCATATTAGGGCTCCTGCTGTTGATAGTTGGCACAGAGGTGCCAAGGTGAATAGCTGGTGGAAACATACCCGGAAAAAGAAATGGGCCTACGCAGCTAATGGCTGGCACAGAGGTGTCCCATTCATAGTGACGGGTAGGGATGAGCTTTGAGTTCGAGTCGAACTCATGTTCGACTTGAACATTGCCTGTTCGCCTGTTCAGCGAACAGCGAACAATTTGGGGTGTTCGCGGCAAATTCGAAAAGCTGTGAGCACCCTGTAAAAGTCTATGGGAGAAATCTCAAGTGCTAATTTTAAAAGCCTATATGCCTATATGGCCGTTTTTTCAGGAGCAGTGATTTTAATAATGCTTAAAGTGAAACAATAAAAGTATAATATTCCTTTAAATTAAATTTCGTACCTGGGGGGTGTGTATAGTATGCAAATCCAAAAATTGTAGCGCTAATACAAATACGGAGGTGGGTGTATGTCATAACACTCTAAACCAAAGGAACGGTGATAAAAACCGAAAATGTGAATGGTGATTCTGGAAGTGACCCAGTGAGAATCAAAATAATGTATGTAAAGTTCAAATTAATAAATATAAAGTTCATGAGAGTGATAACATCAACTGGTGAGTCCCTCTGGTAAACTCAATAGGGAGAGCTGGAAAAAAGGCAGGCTTGACTGATGTCACTGTAAGGCGTATGTACTCTTACCGGAAACGTTGGATGTGGGAACCGTATGGCATCCACATCAGACAGGCTTAGGGATGGAGAGTCTTGCATCTAGGGGAGACCACCACAAGCTGGAACTCAGACGGCTTCCGAAACAGGACACTGGATCAGTCAGCAGCAGCAAGGTATGCTCGGCATCCGGTCATCCGATGGTCACAAGGATGATCCCAAAGACCGAGGAAATAGGATAAAAAATGGAGACAACTCCGATGGTGCAGGTCAGACGGACATAGATTTATTCACATATTCATGTGACAAATTTAAAAAAAATGAATAAAATCTCGAGAAAATGTAAATGTAAAATAATGCGGCAATATGAGGGGTGTGAGACAGCAGGCCCGACGCGTTTCGACTAAAAGTCTTCCACAGGGGCATATCTCTGACCCCCCCACATTGCCATCCACAATTTATAGACTAGAAACAGGCAAAAGAACCCCCGCCCCTTTGGTCGGAAACAGGAAGTGAACGCCTCCCACCCGAACCAACTACAATGCGGAGGGGGGGTTCTACATTACCAATGCGTTCAAATATAAATTTCAGAAAAATAAGAAAACACTGAATAACACAGAAATAATCCTAATACATCCTGATTGTGAGATGGGTCTCTGGGCCAATACATGAATACTGCCGAGATTGAATGCAAGCATAATCAGCCAAAACCCCCCCGCTAATGGGCCTTTCCAATCCTCGGGCCATATGGGCCAATCAGAGGCCGGAAAACGGTGTTCCCGCCAAAAGTGGACCAATCGCGGCCCTCTATAGACCGGATATCCGGGATGAATGGGCGCGCTAGGCGTGAAGGGGTAATAGTACGCAGTGGCGTGAATATATTGCGCCTGATCAGGTGACCAGAGGCAAATATAGAGCGGATGTGTACAGGGTGCAAAACCGGAAGTGAAGCCGCTCGCAGACGCACAACAGCGTCATATCCGCGGGAAGGGGGAGAAGACACCAAAAAAAAAAAAAAAACACCAAAAAAAAAAAAAAAAAAAAAATGCCGGCCACACGCCGGAAGCGCGATGACGTCACAAGTCGATACGCGAAGTGCAGACGTCCAGTGCGCCAGAAGTCCACACCCGCGACGACGTGTGCTGCTGTGTGGCAACGACGTCCATCGTGATGACGTCAACATGGACGTAGTAGGTGAAAACAAGTGTGAAATGATGATCACAGTGCGCTGAAACGTCACATTCCGACAAATGAGCCCCATCCAGTGCGCAGAGCATCCCTAAAGGCGGTGACGTGTGTTACACGTGGAACTATACATGTACAGAAATCCACATGTGGAACACAGCTAAAGGGCACATTCTAGGGGCATGAAGTGAAAATGTGGGCATGGTCTAAGGCACGGCAAAGGAGGATACTCCAAATGTCGCGATCCTTATAGGAAAGTGGAATGAGTGTGACTTATATATAATAAAGTGGTATGCAATCCAGATAACCGGGTAGTAAAAATGATAAGATATATAAAAATAAGAAAAATATATCAAAAATATATATGAAAAATATATATATAAAAGGTGTATATATATAGAAAAGGCCATAGAAAATAAACGGGAATGTGTATTAGTATACGTTTTTCTTAAATGGAATCATAACGTAGTGACACTGAGTGACCTTCTCACATCCAGTTTAGGTTGTATAACAACAAAATAAATGTAACACAGATGGTGTTCAAATTACCAATACAAATGCAAAAAATATAAAAAGTATATAGGGTCCCCATTAAAATGAATCCCAGACTGCCAATACGAGTGAAGTGCCACTCACCCCCGGTTAATGTCCCACTCAACGTTCATACCAAAGGGCGAGTAGCACTTCAACTCGTAGATCCAATAAGTTTCCAGCCTCGAGACCCCTCGTAGGCTGGACTCACCACGCCAATGAGGGACGAATTTATCAATTACTTGAAATTGGGTCCCTGATGGATCTCTATTATGATGTTCGCGGTAATGGCGGGGGACACTATGTTTAATACACCCCTTACGGATCTTGGCCAGATGTTCGTTAACACGTATGGAGAACGTACGAATAGTACGTCCAACATACTGCAATTTGCACGGACACGTGATCAAATACACTATAAATTTGGTGGCACATGTGGTGAAATGTTTCATGGCATAAGTGCGTGCAGTGACAGTAGAACGGAAAGTGTCCGTCATTCGTCTGCCTAATGTGTTGTGTAGGCAGACGTTGCATTTTTTGCACGGAAAGTACCCCTTGCAATGTTGAAAGAATGAAGTCATCCTGGGGGGGTCGACGACATTGGGAGCGATGTCGCCCTGAACGGACCGGGCACCCCTGAAAATGATGCCCGCCCGTTCAGGGAGAGAAGGTCCCAAAATACGATCACTGCGTAGGACCTTCCAGTGTCTAGCTATGATTTTCTTGACCTCTTTGTGTTGGGTAGAAAAAGAAGTAAAGAAAGACCACCTGAATTTGTTATCTCTGGGGGTCTTAGGATGGTCAACCAATAAGGACTTCCTATCTACAACAGCCACAGATTTTATATCTGCATCTAGGGTATCTGGTTGGTATCCCTTTTCTACAAACCTATGTTTCAAGGTCTGGCACTGTTGGAAGAAGGTAGAATCATTCGTACAATTCCTCCTCATTCGGAGGAATTGTCCTCTTGGGACTGATTTGAGCCAATGGTCATGATGACAGCTCCCGACAGGAATGTAACCATTCCTGTCGGTGGGCTTAAAATAAGTTTTAGACTCAAAGCCTCGTGTGGTGGACTCTATCTCCAAATCAAGGAAATGTATATTGGTGAAACTAGCCTCGTAGCTCAAGACTATCCCCCGATCGTTCTGATTGAGGGTGGTCATGAACTCGTCTAAGGAAGGCATATCACCCTTCCATAGGAGGAGGACATCGTCTATGTATCTAGTCCATAAGACTAGCTCGGAGCGCCCGAGGGCATAGACGACGTCCTCCTCCCACTGGGCCATGAAAAGGTTGGCAACACTGGGGGCGTATTTGGCCCCCATGGCCACTCCCTTAATTTGGGAATAAAAGGTGCCCTGAAACCAAAAATAATTATGTTTGGTGGCAAATCGCAATAAATCCAAAATGAAATTCTTCTGTATAGACGAGAGGGATGAGAGGCTGGATAGATAGAACTCAACCGCGCCTATACCCAAATGGTGGGAAATGCAGGTATATAGCGCGGAAACATCAGCCGTGACCATTAGCAAACGCTCCTGATGTTCAACAGATTCGAGCAGACGAATCACATCCTTGGTATCCTTAAGATACGAGGGGATTAATCTAACTAATGGCTGTAAATAAAAATCAATGTACCTACCAATCCTCGAGGTCACGGAATCGATGCCACTAACGATGGGGCGACCTGGAGGATTGGTAGGACACTTATGAACCTTGGGGAGATAGTAAATAATAGGGATTCGGGGAGCCAAAGGAACGAGGAACTCCCTCTCCTTGCGATTGAGTACACTCAGAGAGAAACCTTCCTCGATCAATTCAACCAAGGCCTTTTTGTATTTTAGAGTGGGATCACCACTCAAAATGGTGTATGTGGATCGATCTTCCAACTGTCTTAGCATCTCCCTGTTGTAATCCTCTCGATCCAGTACCACAATCCCGCCTCCCTTATCAGCAGGGCGGACGATGATGTTTTTATTTTTACACAGGGATTTTAATCCCTGGGATATGGCTGGATCTCGATGTACCTTTTTAATGGGGAGAGCTTCTAAGTCATTAAGGACCAAATTCTTAAACACGTTAATGGAGTGAGACGTGGTGTTAAGTGGATTAAAAAGTGACGGATTGGACAATCCGGAATGAACGCTGGAAGAGGGGATCTCCTTGCCAGTCGTGATAGTAGGAACGGTTAAAAAATGCCGCTGAATATTCAACTTTCTGATGTATTTCTGCACATCGACAAAGGTTGAAAAACGGTCCAATGGCCGTGGGGGAACGAACTTCAAACCCTTGTCAAGTACCCGAGTTTCTGCATCAGAAAGTTGAACTTTACTAAGATTGTAAATACCTGCACCAATGGGGGTTAGACCCTTTTTCTTTTGCCTCTGGAGGCGTCGCCCCCCTCTGGTACCTCGTTTCGTTTTGGACTTGGGGGGTAGCTGGTGTGTATAGTATGCCTGTGAAGGGGCGCATATTTCCCGTGCTTAGAACTGTCACTGCACAAAGTGTCATTTTTGCAGGAAAAAATCACTCGCGGCTAATGAATTGCCGGCTCCCGTAACACAGAGAACAGTCATTCATTGAAAGTCATTGATAAAAAAAAAGTTATTGATAAAAAAAAAAAAAGGCCCCCGCCCCCCTCTGACATCATGGGGAAGTCCCCATGACGTTCCTGTGCATCAGAGGGGGGCGGGGTCACCAGGTGGCCCCACCCTCCGTTATAAAAGAGCTGTCAGCTGCAGCGAAGCCTCACACAGCGGGAGCCTCCCATTGCACAGAGCGGCCAGACACAGAAGAACAGACGCGGACGCCGTGAAAGAAGATGCCGGACGAGAAGACCAGAGCAAGAAGAAGCGGATCGGAGGAAGAAGAAGATGGAAGAGGATGGAGGAAGATGGAAGAAGAAGATGAAGAAACCAGGGGATGAAGAAAGGAAGAAGAAAGACCAGAAGAAAGAAGATGAAAGAAGATTTTAATAAAGGAATTGTCAAAGACCGTCTCCTGTCATTTTTTAAAATTTTTGTCACTTTTTTGGTGAAATGGTAGGGGTACTTTTGTACCCCCTTACCATTTCACACAGGGGGGGGGGGGCTGGGATCTGGGGGTCCCCTTGTTAAAGGGGCTTCCAGATTCCGATAAGCCCCCCGCCCGCAGAACCCCACAACCAATGGCCAGGGTTGTGGGGAAGAGGCCCTTGTCCCCATCAACATGGGGACATGGTGCTTTGAGGGGTCACAGACCCCCAAAACACCCTCCCAATGTTGAGGGCATGTGGCCTGGTACGGTTCAGGACGGGGGGCGCTCTCGTCCCCCCCTCTTTTCCTGCGGCCTGCCAGGTTGCGTGCTCGGATAAGGGTCTGGTATGGATTTTGAGGGGGACCCCACGCCATTTTTTTTGGGGCCGGGGTTCCCCTTAAAATCCATCCCAGACCTGAAGGGCCTGGTAATTGAATTTGGGGGAACCCCCACACTTTTTTTTTTTATCAATGACTTTTTTTTTATCAATGACTTTCAATGAATGACTGTGAATGACTGTTCTCTGTATTACAGGAGACGGCAATTCAATAATAGCTTTTTTTCCTGCAAAAATTACACTTTGTGCAGGGACAGTTCTAAGCACGGGAAACATGCGCCCCTTCACAGGCATACTATAGACACCCCCCAGGTACGAAATTTAAAGGAATATTACACTTTTATTGTTTCACTTTAAGCATTATTAAAATCACTGCTCCTGAAAAAACGGCCATTTTAAAAAAAAATTTGCATTGATACATGTCCCCTGGGGCAGGACCCGGGTCCCCAACACTTTTTATGACAATAAATTGCATATAAGCCTTTAAACTTAGCACTTTTGATTTTGAACGTTCGAGTCCCATAGACTTTAATAGGGTTCTAAAGTTCAGACAAGCTTTAGGTCTGTTTGCAGGTTCTGGTGTGAACCGAACAGGGGGATGTTTGGCTCATCCCTAGTGACGGGTTTAAGTGTTCCTCTGGTTCGAAACAAGGGGGGAGGATATGTGGCAGTAGGACCCTGTGCTACCTGGAAGATTGCTGGTTTACACCAGATTGTGGAGGGAAAGGAATGCTGATTGCACAGCTGTGTGCTGGGCTATTTAGTTGTGACCTGGCTATGGCTCAGGGTTCCACCCAACAGACAGGAAGTCTGTGCATGGGAGTCAGTTACAGAAAGGGTGTGATGTGATTAGCCAGTGTCCTTTTTAAAATTGTATTTAGCAATTGTTAGCTGAAACCAACCTGGTCTTAATTCAGAACAAAGTATAAACAGAAAAGTCAGTGCTACTACCCATACACCACATGCAGATAGCAGAGCTTCCAGGTTCTCAATCCACAGTTGCTGGCTGATTAGAGTAGTGTAGAAAAAATGATCCAGTTGTTGCTCTTAAAATGTCTTCATTTTATTTAATAGCCACAGTGAACAAAAGCAGATTGTCATTTGACGCGTTTCAGCCTTTAAGGCCTTAGTCATAATCACATGCCTTATGACTAAGGCCTTATAGGCTGAAACGCACCAAATGACTTAATCTGCATTTGTTCACTGTGGCTATTCAATAAAATGAAGAAATTTTAAGAACAACAACAGGAGTGCGGATAATTTTTTGTACTTAATTGAGAACAGCTCCTTGTTTATTTGAATTTTCATTTTGTTTTCATTGTTTCACAGTCACACTATCTATACATTATAATATTTACAGATATTGGTATTATTAAAAATCGACATGCAGTTAAGATTTCAGTTGTATGCAACACAAAGTGTGTAAAATGAAAAAAATCAAGAAATACTTGTAATATTAACCACTTCTCGCCCACTCAATAGCAGAGTGGCGTCCGGGAAGCGGTTCTGTTATCCTGACTGGGCGTCATATGACGCCCTTCAGGATAACATGCCGCCGCGTGCCCGTGGGGCTGCGCATTGCGGCAATCGGTGGAGCAGTGTGTCAATCTGACACACCGCTACACCGATCTTGGTAAAGAGCCTCAGCCGTGTCCAATCGCGGCTAATCACGATGTAAACAGGAAAAGCCGTTGATTGGCTTTTCCTCACTCACATCTGACAGACGCGAGTAGAGGAGAGCCGATCGGCGGCTCTCCTGACAGGGTGGGTCTGTGCTGATTGTTTATCAGCACAGCCCCCCCTCAGATGCCCACACTGGACCACCAGGGAAGCCCCCAGGACAACCAGGGAAGTGGGCAACATGTGGATGGCCAGGTATGTACCCCATGGCCATCTACATGTACAAATGAATACCCAATCTGTGCCAATCAGTGCCCACAAATGGGCACTGACTGGCACCATCATGAAACAAATTAAATCGGCAATGCCACCCATCAGTGTCCAGCAGTGCCACCATAAGTGTCCAGCCGTGCCACCATCAGTGCCCATCCGTGCCCATCAGTGCCCACCTATCGGTGCCCATCAGTGCCCATCAGTGCCACCTACCAGTGCCACCCATAAGTACTCATCAGTGCCGCCTATGAGCGCCCATCAGTGCCACCTATGAGCGCCCATCAGTGCCCATCAGTGCCACCTATCAGTGCCCATCAGTGCCGCCTATCAGTGCCCGTCAGTGCCACCTCATCCGTACTACCTCATTGGTGCCACCTCATCAGTGCCCATCAGTGCCGCCTTATCAGTGCCCGTCAGTGCAGCCATATCCGTGCCCATCATTGAAGAAGAACATTTACTTATTTACAAAAAAAAAAATACAGAAACAAAGAAAAACTTGTTTTTTTTTCACAAAAGGCTGAAAATTGGCTTGGGCAGGAAGGTGTTGAGTATATTGGGAAAGTGATGAGCTTTCGACATGGAGAATGTGAAAAGGCTCAGCGCCCTGAGAATAGGTATGTATAAGCATTTCTTGCTTTTCAGGGTAGTTAGAATAGGATTTAGAAGGGGGGTTGGAGCAAGTTTAAGCATAGCTAGGCAATAGCCCTGAAATTCCACTTTAAATGTATGCTTGAGTTTATATGCTACCGCTGATACATGTGTGATTATTGTTTTTAATACACTGGGGTGCATCGTTTTTATTAGCAGCTGGCCAAGCATTGTAGGGAATGTGTAGTTAGTTAATTATTTGAGGGGTGTTTGGAGCACGGGATCTATGATACCATATATACATACAGTGTATGCATTCTAATGAAAACTCTATTGCCATTCTACATCAGTGGTTCCCACTGACACCAACAATAGGTCATTATTCCTTCTTCTGACACCAATGATGGGTTGGGCATTAGTTTTCACACTGACACCAATGGGGGAGAGCTATTCCTTTATATTTTATATTTTCATTTGGCTCTCTTTTTCGAATATGTGTTCAAGTAAAAAACAGGGAAATGTATGTGGATATTCAATAGGAAGATTTTTTTTTTTTAAACTGTAGCAGATTTTCACAAAGTAAACTGGGTTGTGAACAGAATATTAGAAAGCTAACTCATCTCTGAATAGATGAAAAGATAGATGGTTAGATAGATAGTTTTAGACAATCAACTATGTTTATAAAGTATTACTCATATTTTACAACTTGCATGCCTATTCTCTCAACACTCAGTTTAAAATATTTTATTCAATGAAAACTCCATTCTTTTGGATCTCTTTTAGTGGTAAATTTAGCTGTGAAGCTGAGACAGCTTGTCTAAACACCTTTGAATGTAAACACAGTTGACAACTCAGGAATTAATAGGATAGTGCAGATGCTGAGTCTTGATAGTCTTCCCCTGGAGTGAAGGAATCCCAAGGAAGTGACACAGTTTGTCTCTCTGGGCATCATGTTTAATAGCAGAGGAGTAAAAAGAGAGAAGGCTAATTGTCCCAAGCACGTCTCCTTTTAAAGATAACATGAGCCTAATGGGAAACAAATGCACTACAATAATCCACTTTGTGTCTTGGCTGAGAATACAGTGGACAGAAGGCGAAACCTAAAACATAACCTTTTTTTGCCAAATGGATGTGATTACTTCCATGGCACCTTGCCAGTTAATCAAAACCCAAGCTTGTTTTTATCAGGATTCTTTACAGTGACCATTCAAATGAATTCTTCAACATATCTCACTTTATTGGCCTTTTTCTAGCCATAGTTGTTTTTTTAGTTTGCAGTTTGTTATGTCTCAAATATAAATAAGGTCCTAAAAATGTCTTAGCTGAAGACTTGCAGGGAATAGTATGCCTTTTAGACTCTGATAAGGACAACCTCCCTTCTGCTTCATTACTACGTATATACAGAAATCTTTTCATCAAAATACTAGTCCCAGTATAGAAAAACAGGTCAGTTGGAATACTGAAGACGCAGTTTTATAAAAGATTGGCTGAATTTAGCCAGAAGTGCTTCAGATGAGTGAAGCATGTTTAGAACTCTTTGAAATAATAGCTGTGAATAATAAGGGAAAAAAAAAATCCATAATATATATACTTTGTGATCTGTGTGTTATTTTACTCTGAAACCCTTGAAGAGCTTTTTAAAACATGAGAATGCTCTGCAAAATTATGTGGTTTAAATTTCATAGTGGACTGAATACCATCAATCCAATATATGGGTGGAGCTGTATAAAAGGTATAGTTGATATTCTAATGCCACGTACACTCGAGCGGAATTTCCGTCCGAAAAATCTTGGATGGTTTTTCCGATGGAATTCCGCTCAAGCTTGTCTTGCATACACACAGTCACACAAAAGTTCTCTGAACTTTCGACTGTCCAGAAAGCTGGGATGTACAATACCAAGAGGAACCGAGAAAATTAAGTTCAATGCTTCCGAGGATGCGTCAAATTGTTTCCGAGCATGCGTGATTTTTTGCGCGTCCGAATTGCATACAGGCGATCGCATTTTCGGATAGGAACTTTTCCTGACCGAAAAATAAAGAACATGCGCTCAATATTTTGCTGGCTGGAATTCCGCCAGCAAAAGGATGATGGAGCATACACACGGTCGCATTTTCCGACAAAAAGCTCTCATCTGAGTTTTTCTGGCGGCATTTCCGATCGTGTGTACGCGGCATAAGGCTTTATGCACATGGATTTTCACATACCCAAAAATCTTTTAGCATACAATTTTCCATGTCATTGGGCACGTACATGCCAGGCACAGCTGCCCATACAAGTGAATGTCTGTACATGGCCGTATACTTGAAACACCAATGGCTTCTGCATCGATGTTTACCTGTACTTAGGGATGAGCCGAATGGACAGCCTGTTCGTTTCGCACCAGAACTTTTGAACACAAAAGACATTTTCCCTGCAAGCTGCCTTTATTTTGCTCAGCAACAGCTGGGGAGTCTGTGTGTATGATGAGGCCACAATGTAGTGCACTGGGAACAAGATTAGAGATTTTTTGGATACATTCTGTTGTCACTTTGACTTTGGATAGAAGTAACTGGTGCGTAAAAATTGGTCTTTGGGTGTCAGTGGCGCCTTCCCACTGTAACCCTATAGAGGTAATCTTTATGAAAGCAAGAATTGGCCTATTTAATATTTTCAAAGTATTTATACAGACCACAGCTTAGAACATGAACTAAGTTTTCTGATACTGGAGAGTTTAATAAAAGACCACATAGATGAGTTCTTTATTATTTTAAGCAACAGACAGCAATGGGTTCATGAAAGGCAGAAGTCAAACAAACCTAATTTCTTTTTATGAGGAGGTAGGTAAAACCTTGGACAGAGGGGTGGCTGTGGATGTGGTATACCTGGACTTTGCAAAAGTGTTTGACACTTGGCTTGGAAAGATCAATTTGTAAATGAATAGAAAACTGGCTAAAGGACAGAATTCAGAGAGTAGTGGTTAATGATTCTTACTCTGAATGGTCTAAGGTTATCAGTGGTGTACCCCAAGGTTCAGTGCTGGGATCCTTACTTTTTAATAACTTTATAAATGATATAGGCTCTGGGATTAAAAGTAACATTTCTGTCTTTGCAGATGACACCAAGCTATACAGTGGAATAACGTCCTTACAGGGTGTCTCCAATTTACAAGTGGACCTCAATGCACTGTCTAATTGGGCAACTAAGTGACAAATGTTTTAATGTTGATAAATATAAAGTTATGCACTTGGGGGCTGAGAATATACATGCATTTTACATATTTTTTTTTTTAGTGATTGAATAAAGACAAAAAAAATAAATAAAAAAAATTTATTTCAAAAAGTTGTCACTAAATGATATATTGCTCACACATGCCATGGTTATATGGAATTGCACCCCAAAATACATTTTGCTGCTTCTCCTGAGTATGGGGATACCACATGTGTGGGACTTTTTGGGAGCCTAAGCCGCGTACGGGGCCCCGAAACCCAAGCACCGCCTTCAGCATTTCTAAGGGTGCAAATTTTTGATTTCACTCCTCACTACCTATCACAGTTTCGAAGGCCATAAAATGCCAAAATGGCACAAAACCCCCCCAAATGACCCCATTTTGGAAAGTAGACACCCCAAGCTATTTGTTGAGAGGCATGGTGAGTATTTTACAGCTCTCATGTGTTTTTGAAAATGAAGAAAGTAAAGAAAAAAACATTTTTTTTTTCTTTTTTCAATTTCAAAACTTTGTGACAAAAAGCGAGATCTGCAAAATACACTCACCATACCTCTCAGCAAATAGCTTGGGGTGTCTACTTTCCAAAATGGGGTCATTTGGGGTGGTTTGTGCCATCTGGCATTCCATGGCCTCCGAAACTGTGATTGGCAGTGAGGAGTGAAATAAAAAAAATTACACCCTTAGAAAGCCTGAAGGCGGGTGCTTGGATTTTGGGGTCCCGTACGCGGCTAGGCTCCCAAAAAGTCCACACACATGTGGTATCCCCGTACTCAGGAGAAGCAACAGAATGTATTTTGGGGTGTATTTCCACATATGCCCATGGCATGTTTGAGCAATATATCTTTTAGTGACAACTTTTTTGTAAAAAAAAAAATATTATTTTTTTTTTATTTTCATTATTCAAATCTCTTGGGAGACCAAAAAAAAAAAATATTTAATGGGCTCAACATTGCTCTCAGCAAATAGCTTGGGTGTCTACTTTCCAAAATGGGGTCATTTGGGGGGGTTTGAACTGTCCTGGCATTTTATGCACAACATTTAGAAGCCTATGTCACACGTCACCACTCTTCTAACCACTTGAAGATATAAAGCCCTTTCTGACACTTTTTGTTTACATGAAAACATTTTTTTTTTTTGCAAGAAAATTACGTTGAACCCCCAAACACTATATATATTGTTAAAGCAAAGGCCCTACAGATTAAAATGGTGGGTGTTGCATTTTTTTTTTTCACACAGAGTATTTGCGCAGCGATTTTTCAAACGCATTTTTTGTGGAAAAAATACACTTATTTATTTTAATGCACTAAATCACACTATATTGCTCAAATTATTGATGAAATAAAAAATATGATATTAGGCCGAGTACATGGATACCAAACATGACATGCTCTAAAATTGCGCACAAACACGCAGTGGTGACAAACTACATACATTTTTTAAAGCCTTTAAAAGCCTTTACAGGTTACCACATTAGATTCCCGGAGGAGGTCTACTGCTAAAAGTACTGCCCTCGATCTGACCTTCGCGGTGATACCTCACATGCATGGTGCAATTGCTGTTTACATATGACGCCAGACCAACGCTTGTGTTCGCCTTTGCGCAAGAGAAGGGGGGGCAGGGGTGCTTTTTTTATTTATTTTTTAGTTTTTCTTTTTATTTAGCTTTTTTAATTTTATTTTTTAAACTGTTGCCTCCTTCCATTTTTTTTTTCTTAGTTATCATTTTTATTGTTATCGCAGGGAATGTAAATATCCCCTATGAATAGCAATAGGCAGTGACAGGTACTCTTTTTTTGAAAAAAGGGTCTATTAGACCCTAGATCTTTCCTCTGCCCTCAAAGCATCTGACCACACCAAGATCGGTGTGATAAAATGCTTTCCCAATGGTGCGGGGGGTATGCCCACCATTAGAAATACCTCCCTTCATCCACCCACTTCTAATGATGGGCATACATGCACCATTTATATATGCCGAAGCATGGGGGCATCCTCCCGCAAAAAAGTTATGCCACGTACACATGGTCGACTTTTTTTCGACCATATGTACGTGGCATTAGGAGCAAAATCGCTCCTCCGCCCTCTGCTGCCCCCATGGCTTCGGCATATATGCTCTTTTTTTAACTGTGGTGGTGAAATCACCTCCTACAGCGTTGGAGTCGCGGCTTTATGTATCGTGGGAGCAAACGCTGTTGCTGTCAAGATAAATAAATCCACGCATAGGGCGGATGGCTTAAAATCAGCTGTTTCCACCTGAATACCGGGTTGGCCAGTGAATGGGGGAAGTACGGGTCCTGCAGAAGTGTGGGCACCCAATCAGGATTGGCGAATTCTGCAGGAAGGACACTATGTGATCGACGGGCCTGCCTTTGTCTTCTTCTTGGTGGCAGCGGGACACTACTTGTGCTTGCCACCTCGCCAGCTTGAACTGCAGTATTTATGGGACTCGCCACGTCACCAAGTGTTACTGCAGTGCTGGTTTTTTGACTACGTCCAGGGTGTACCTAGGCCGCTGGTGCTTGCCAGTTCACCAGAAGGAATAGCGGCGCTAGTACTTCTCTGCTCCAAACGAGAGACCTGCGGTTCCTGCACCTCAACAACATCAGAAGATCGGGATCGGGTACGCCTGACCTTAGCAGGGACCTCACCTCCGTCGCCAGAGCTATCTGTCATGGAGGCGCTGTCGTCTACTGGGTCGTATTCTGAGCCTGATTCTGACAGATGAGTGACCTCCTCTTCACTATCTGACCTCACCTCCGTCGCCAGAGATCAATGGTGGAGAAGGATCTGGGGGTTTTTGGTAGATCATAAGCACAATAATAGCATGCAATGCTAAGCTGCGGTTTCCAAAGCGAGCAAAGTTCTTTTCTTGTATTAAGAGAGGTATGGACTCCAGAGAGAGAGATATAATTTTTCCCCTGTACAAATCATTAATAAGACCTTGTGATGGATCCTGTACTCAAGGTGTACGCCGTAAATGCTTCCTAAGTCCTGGAACAGGAGTCCAATGGATCTGGCTATAGGAACCCCCAAGAACTAGACAACACCAGTCTTGGGGTACATCAGGAATAGCTTTTATTTGAGATGTCACACACATATATACAGCCAGATGACTAAAAACCTAACCCAATTAGCATGAGCTAATTATCTAAATCAACACTGGACTCCTTCATTCAATTGCAGGGTTAATTAGCACATACAACAATAGGTGAAATACTCTTTAGAACCTGTGTCAAGCCAGACTACTCATTTGCATTATACAAGACAACAGACAGGTGGCTGGAGTTGATGATAATAGCATCTGACATGTCCAGATTCTATGTGTCTTGGGGGGCCAGCATGGACCTGAATCCAAGTAAAACCAGCTCAGCGGTCCCCAGGCATACAGCTCACAAACAGCACCGTTCCCCCAAATGCCAGGGCCCATAATCGCAAGGCAAGAGGCTTGCATTACATCCCCTCCAACAGCCTCTGTCCCGGCTAGGTCTGTCACAGACCTTATCTGGAATATGCAGTTCAGTTTTGGGCACCAGTTCTCAAAAAGAATATCGGGGAACTGGAGAAAGTGCAGAGAAGGGCAACCAAACTGATAAGAGGCATGGAGGAGCTCAGCTATGAGGAAAGTTTAGAGGAACTGAATTCCCTCTTGAGAAGAGGAGATTAAGGGGGGATATGATCAACATGTACAAATACATAAGTGCTCCATATAGTGAACTTGGTGTTGAATTATTCACTTTAAGGTCATCACAGAGGACTAGGGGGCACTCTTTACGTCTAGAGGAAAAAAAGATTTCATCTCCAAATACGGAAAGGTTTCTTCACAGTAAGAACTACGAAAATGTGGACTAGACTCCCTCCAGAGGTGGTTCTGGCAAGTTCAGTAGATTGCTTTAAAAAAAGGCCTGGATTCTTTCCTAAATGTACAGAATATAACTGGGTACTAACATTTATAGGTAAAGTTGATCCAGGGAAAATCCGATTGCCTCTCGGGGGATCAGGAAGGAATTTTTTCCCCTGCTGTAGCAAATTGGAGAATGCTTTGCTCTGGTTTTTTGCCTTCCTCTGGATCATCTGTGGGTGAAGGATTGTGTATATGGTATTGTATTGTTATTTATATTTTAATTTTTTGGTTGACTAACTATGTAACTATGATAAAATGATTACCACGCTATGGAGACAAAAAAATGGTAGGTATATTCTAGTGTAGTTGCAAAAAGACACCAACTTTATTTCCCTTAATTATGGACATGTGTGTATATTGGGTGCTGCGCTACAGTACACCTCCGCCATAAATAAAAAAATAGAGTAAAAATAAAATTAGAGATATGTATGTATTGTGACATGAGACATCATTAGCTCTAGTGGTAGATGCGTTTTTAAGTGAGTTCACGTCAAGTCAGGAGCTGCCAGCCCATGTTTATTAAAAAAGACAAAAACAAAAGTTTTTCCACACAGGGGTTCTTCAGCAAAATACACAAAATACAAATGACAATGCTAGCCCACCTGGCTACTCTTCAGCAGCACTGCTGCTATAGTTACTGGTCCCTCAGACCACCAGTTCTCCTGGCACACAGCTTGGAGCTTCTTGAACACACACAGCCTTGAACTCCTTAATGCACACAGCCTTGAGCTCCTTAACACACACACAGCCTTGAACCCTTTAATGCACACACCTTTGATTTTCTTAATGCACACAGCATCTATCTTCACACAGACTCTCTCAGTGGCAGCCACTGCTCCAACTGTACGCTTCTCCACCTGCAACTCTCAGCAGGCCAACATTATAAGGGCTGTGTGCACCTGAGCCGACACCCTGCTAGCTGACTACAAAACCCAGACAATTGGTTGGAGATTACATCCCCCCAAGGCATTTTGAAATCCCCCATCCACATATTACAAAAGTCTGGGAAATCAGCAAAAGCTGTTTTCTTTGCTCAAAATTAACACTTTGTAGTTCTGGTCCCTCTAGTGTGCTACTAGTGTATCTTGTGAATCTTAATATGGGTCAGGGTTTACTAGAGTTCAGGGCTGGAGGACTCATGCAGACAGCTCTCTGGTGACACCCCCAGGTTCTGGAAAGTTGGAGAACATTCTGGATGCTGAAGGGCAGAGGCTAGGAGGGTTTTCTGCATATTTAGGGGAGCTTAGCCAATCCCCAGGTGGTGGGTCAGGCAGGGGACTAAGTGAGCCCTTAAATATGGATGAGTCATGCCAGCAAAGGGAGTCTGAAGGAAGATAGAGATGGAGTGCTGAGGGGACTGTTGGTGGCCCTTGAGGCAAACTCCCTAGTCTGGGTGGGAGCTCTGCCTAGGGCCGGGGCTCGGGCGCTGGCCTGGGAGGATCCTGACAACAGGAGAAGCTTGAAAGAAGTCTTCCCTGAGAGGCAGCGGGAATAAGGAGGACGGTGTGAGTACTACAGTAAAGTGCAGGGACTGCCACATGTAGAAGGTCTCTCTGGAAGATATTGGTGTGCCTAAATCTTCCCTAACCTTACCCTGGGAGATCTCCACAGCAGTCAGTCAGGTAGACTGGTGAAGAGAGTCAGTCGGGTAGACTGGTGGAGAAGCAACCAGGTGGGCTGGTGGAGAAGAAGCAAGATGGGCTAGCATTTTTCTGCAGTTGGTAGAGCTGGGACCAGGGTCTACAAGGGAGTTGGAGGTACTCAAGGATGCAGTTCACAACACTTTGTACTACGTTTTAAAGGAACTGAGAGTTCCTAGTCCGTAAGGGGCTGTTGCTTTTCTAACAGAGACTGTTAGCTACCAAAAGAGGAATCAATCAGAGCTGTACAGATCAAGGAAGAGGAACCAATCAGAGTTGTACAGAGTAAAGGACAAGAATCAATTGGAGTTGTACATTGGGAGGAAGTTGTCCCTGGTTTTGTTACTGTCAAGTTGGGCATACCATAATCCCTATCCCTATCCAAGTTATTACCCCCTAATAAAACATCAAAACAAAGCTCAAAGACTGTTCCTTGTCTCTGGAGAAAATGTGGAAGTCACTTGTTGCCTGGCTGTGCAGCAATGGGGAACCCTGTCATCTGCAACCCTTACAGGGGTAGTGCTACATGTGGAAACCCTGTGTGCTTTCTGTGATGACAGAGCCTCATACTGTCACAGTATAAAATTGTATGACTCTAAATAGACAACTCTTTGTTAAACTCCATAAATCTCTTTCTTGTTGTGTGCTCTAAAACCCCTGCTAACACCACAATTATAATATGACATTCAATAATGTTAAAAATAGTCCATATAAAATGTGCTCAATAGAAAATCCATATAAAGGTGCATCAGCAAGAAAAGTATATGTTAAAGTGCTCAGATAAATAAAGTGCACTCTATTCACTCTCTAGGGTCTATTGAGCTCTGCTCCTTCCTGGAATAACATGCACCTTCTCCTTTAAGACTCTCCAATCAAAAGGGAATCCCTTTGACCTTTCCTCCTTCACTTCAGGGATAAAATACTGTACATGTGTAGGGAAACAGAGAAGCAGCTTGTTACACTGCTTATTTTTTTTAAAAAAACAGCAATACACTTACAGCAATGTGTGGCTTGCATAGATACACAAGCAAACTCACAAACACATGTGTTCAGGACACTCCTGCGTTCCACGGACCCGGGAAATGAGGTGCCAGAAGTAATGCTGGCACCTCCACCCAGTGCATTTAGTCCCTGTGACATCATCATCTTCTGATGATGTCACTGTGATGAAACGTGTTGATGTCTTAAAGAGTATAACTACTCCCCATTGCCAAAGCATAGCTAAAAAAATAAATAAATGCACCTTACGCTTTTCAGACTCTCTAGTCTTGACCATCCAGAACACAGTCTATCATAACAAAATTAAAGGTGTAGAGGCTGTGATTCTTGCATTGTATGTAGACCCAGTCTGCAAAAGAGGCAGAGAGAGAAGCAGCTATTTTCACATGACTATCTGTTTATTGGATACAATGCTGCGCCCATTCACATTTTCTTAGGGGATTCTGTATTTGTTTGGTGTCAGAGACATATACGATGTCATTTTCAGGAAGCAGCTCTGAAGGAAATAGATACTGTGTGATACTGTGTCCCAGGAGGAAGGGCTAGATGCCTGAACTAGAGATACAGAGTCTCACATGGAGGGAGAAAGAGGAGAAAGCTGCTGGTGTGCTGAAGATGGCGACACTGCTAAGGGACAGAACTGTTGTACCCACCAGAGACCACGGTGTCAGAGGAGAGACGTTTTGCATCGATACTGAGGCTGGGAATGGGGTGGTGCACCTGAATGAAAAAGGGATACAGTGGCAACCATTTCGGAGCATCAGAGGATAACCTGAAAACTGGCAAAGCCTACTGCCCAACTGATTAGCTGGACACTGAGGACACTGACCAGGGTACACTTTGCCAGTGAACAGAATGAGATACCCTCCTCCAGACACAGAGTCATGAGAGACTGCTAGCCAACTCTACAGTTGCATTTCTCTAAAAGAGGGCATGAGATACAGTAGCAGTGCCTGCGTCATTTCTTAAAGGAACATTACCTTGAGTGCTCCACCATAACAGTTGGGCCTCAACAACCTGGCAAGCAGAAGAAAATGACTGACTGTCGACTGTTATTGTGGTATACAGTATATATATATATATATATATATATATATATATATATATATATATATATATACATAAATATATGTAGAACTTTAAGGGCACCACCACTCACTTTTCACCATTTCAGGGCTTGTTTTTTCTCACTTTTATTTAATAAGAAATTTCAAAACAAACACAGTAGATTCCCTCGTAGGAGTATTCAGCATTTCAGTCCTGCTACCAAAATAAATGATATTCAGCCCTCCTGGCTTATAAACGCAGCTTTCCTGCTCAGGCTTTATGCTTTAGACCTTGGTCTGTCTCCCTCAGACCAAACACTCAGCAACTCTGTGCTTATCGCTAGCAGCTTCGTGCTGCACTGGCTCCCACCTCTCGTCTAGGTGGAGCCCTCCTGACTCCTGTGCCCAGACCTCCTGTCTGCAGGGTGGAGTCGTCTCCAACTGGAAGCCTAGAGCCTTGGTCTGGTCATTACTTAAAGCCTAGAACACAGCTGACTCATTAGTGAACTGGCTGTTTACAAGACCTGAACCCAGGCAGGGTACCACCCTGCTACAATTTATATATATAGCACAGACCCCCGAAGGAGCTGCTGGTTTTATTTGGGCTTACCGTTACCTCACCTGTTGTAGCTCTGTCTTGGGGATCCCGTGGAAAGTAACCCAGAGAAAAGGTTGAGACTGACACTGAATCCTCTTTCAGGGTTTTTATTCAGAATAATAGAACACAGTCTCTCGATAAAGGGTAGAGGGTTTAGGGGTGAGTTCAGGCACCTAGATTGCAGGGTGAAGGTATCAGATGAATCCAGAGAATAAACTGTTTCACACTGGATTCAGCACCCCCGGATAGGTCTCTCTCACTAGGGCTAGCAGCCGGTAGGATACTCAGTACAGTCTCTGCCACAGAATTGTAGTTATACTTTAACGTCACTGAGGTATTAGATGAACTTTAGATAACTGTCATATGGTACCAGATTCTTTCAGCTGATCCGGCGATACCATATGAGGAATGATCCAGGTCGCGTCCTTCAACTAAGCCACCAGGTTCCTTCAGAGAAACCAGCCTTGCGAATGGCCTTCTCCTGAAGAGTCCTCCCCTGGGGTTCCTCAGTTGCTGGGCCTCTCCATTCTGATGAGACAGCACCGGACCTTCCTTGGATCAGGAGGCTCCAAAAGTCACTCGGGCCTACCCCTGCAGTTACATTGCCTCGGGCCAGCAAGCCCCGAGACACAGGATGCATGGTTCGCACCCCAGGCAAGGAGGGCCATGAGGCTGGGTCAGGAGGACCACCAGAACCACGCGGACAGGAAAATCTTCCTTTTCGTCACATAGTGTCGGTACCCTCCCCCCCCCCCCCAGAATGCACAGCGAGAGAACACTCCCACTGGGATGGTTCAGAGAGGTAAGTGGCATTTATGCATTCAACTAGACTGCTTTTCTACTCTCACCGGCGGTGACAGCGACACCTACGGTCAAGGAGAACCCAGTGCAACCCAGCTAGACTGGTACCGAAACCACTAATTTTAGAAGAATTATCCTGAATTATTCTTCAGGCAACTTAATTTTCAAAAACAATAGCGCCTGCTCGCCATACAGTATCTCACAAAAGTGAGTACACCCCTCACACTTTTGTAAATATTTTTTCATGTGACAACACTGAAGAAATTACACTTTGCTACAATGTAAAGTAGTGAGTGTACAGCTTGTACAACAGTGTAAATTTGCTGTCCCCTCAAAATAACTCAACACACAGCCATTAATGTCTAAACCACTGGCAACAAAAGTGAGTACACCCCTAAATGAAAATGAAATGTCCAAATTGGACGCAAAGTGTCAATATTTTGTGTGGCCACCATTATTTCCCAGCACTGCCTTAACCCTCTTGGGCATGGAGTTCACCAGAGCTTCACAGGTTGCCACTGGAGTCCTCTTCCACTCCTCCATGATGACATCACGGAGCTGGTGGATGTTAGAGACCCTGCACTCCTCCACCTTCTGTTTGAGGATGCCCCACAGATGCTCAATAGGGTTTAGGTCTGGAGACATGCTTGGCCAGATCATCACCGTTATCCTCAGCTTCTTTGGCAAGGCAGTGGTCGTCTTGGACGTGTGTTTGGGGTCGTTATCATGTTGGAATACTGCCCTGCAGACCAGTCTATGAAGGGAGGGGATACTACTCTGCTTCAGTATGTCACAGTACATGTTAGCATTCATGGTTCCCTCAATGAACTGTAGCTCCCCAGTGCCGGCAGCCCCAGACCATGACACTCACTCCACCATGCTTGACTGTAGGCAAGACACACTTGTCTTTGTAATCCTTGCTTGGTTGCTGCCACACACACTTGACACCATCTGAACAAAATAAGTTTATCTTGGTCTCATCAGATCACAGGACATGGTTCCAGTAAACCATGTCCTTAGTCTGCTTGTCTTCAGCAAACTGTTTGCAGGCTTTTTTGTGCATCATCTTCAGAAGAGGCTTCCTTCTGGGACGAATGCCATGCAGACCAATTTGATGCTGTGTGCGGCGTATGGTCTGAGCACTGATAGGCTGACCCCCCACCCCTTCAACCTCTGCAGCAATGCTGGCAGGACTCATACGTCTATTTTTCAAAGACAACCTCTGGATATGAAGATGGGGCACCTGCACTCAACTTCTGTCAAGGCCTGTTCTGAGTGGAACCTGTCTTGTTAAACCGCTGTATGGTCTTGGCCACCGTGCTGCAGCTCAGTTTCAGGGTCTTGGCAATCTTCTTATACCCTAGGCCATCTATATGTAGAGCAACAATTATTTTTTCAGATCCTCTGAGTTCTTTGCCATGAGGTGCCATGTTGAACTTCCAGTGACCAGTATGAGAGAGTGAGAGCGATAACACCAAATTTAACACACCTGCTCCCCATTCACACCTGAGACCCTGAGACCTTGTAACATGAGTCTCATGACAGCAGGGAGGGAAAATGGCTAATTGGGCCCAATTTGGACATTTTCTCTTAGGGGTGTACTCACTTTTGTTGCCAGCGGTTTAGACATTAATGGCTGTGTGTGAGTTATTTTGAGGGGACAGCAAATTTACACAGTTGTAAAAGCTGTACACTCACTACTTTTAGCGAAATGCCATTTCTACAGTGTTGTCACACAAAAAAAGATATAATAAAAGATTTACAAAAATGTGAGGGGTGTACTCACTTTTGTGAGATACTGTGTATGTGTGTGTGTGTATATATATATATATATATATATATATATAATATATATATATATATATATATATATATATATATATATATATATATGTATAATACAGTATATGTTATGAAGTTGCACTTCATAACTATTATTGCTTCTGCAGCATACAACATTCCTACTGTTTAATTATTGTAGTATATTTCTCTTAATGTTTAACCATTAAAGTATAATCCTGATTCATTACATTATATTTCTTATGTTGTTTACCCTATTGCAATATACTATTTGCTATTACTTAACCAGTTGCTGTGTCTATGCACCTTGAGCCTTTAGAGCAGGGGTGCCCAACCTTTTGAGGAGCGAGGGCCACTTTAGTGACTTGGTAACCGGTCGCGGACCACAATGACCGTAGCGGGCGGATGGCAGGTCTGTGTCCACTCCGCATATGTAGAGCAGACACAGATGCAGCCCGCTCTATCCTAAGGGCCCTCTGATCTGCCCAAACAGAAGGGGACAAATCCCCTTCTGTATTTTTAAGCAGATCGGATTGCAGATAGGCGGGTGTAAGCAGACACGAGTCCGTTTACATCTGCCGCTCTATAGAGGTGAATGGAGGGTCCGATTGGGTCCGCCTGAAAAACAGACAGGCAGACCCCATTGGACCGATCGTGTGAAAGGGGACTAAGGCCCCTTTCACACTGAAGCACAGCGGTTTACCTGCATCTCAACTGACCTCAATCTTCACTTCTTCCTTAGGATTTCTGCAGCTTGTTGCTGCTGTCCCCCAGGTGGTTATAACTGGTGGCTGCTGCTGGCTGTCCTCCAGGGCTGGTACTGCTGGCTGGTACTGCTGTTGGGTACTGCCTGCTGGTACTGCTGGCGGGTACTGGTACTGCTGGCGTGTGCTGGTGGGTACTGGTTCTGCTGGTGGTTACTGGTGCTGCTGACTGGTAATGGTACTGCTGGCTGGTACTGCTGGTGGGTACTGGTACTGCTGGCTGGTACTGGTACTGCTGGCTGGTACTGCTGGCTGGTACTGCTGGTGGGTACAGGTACTGCTGGCTGGTACCGCTATTGAGTACTGCCTGCTGCTAATGCTGGCAGATACCGCTGGCTGGTACTGCTGGTTGGTACTGCTGGCGGGTACTGGTACTGCTGGCTGGTACTGCTGGTGGGTACTGGTACTGTTGGCGTGTGCTGGTGGGTACTGGTGCTGCTGGTGGGTACTGGTGCTGCTGGCTGGTACTGGTACTGCTGGCTGGTACTGCTGGCGGGTACTGGTACTGCTGGCGGGTACTGGTACTGCTGGCTGGTGACTGGTACTGGTGGCTGGTACTGGTACTGGTGACTGGTACTGCTGACTGGTACCGGGTACTGCTGGCGGGTACTGGTGACTGGTACTGGTGGCTAGTACTGTTGGGTACTGGTACTGCTGGTGGGTACTGGTACTGCTGGCTGGTACTGGTACTGCTGGTGGGTACTGGTACTGCTGGTGGGTACTGGTACTGCTGGCGGGTACTGGTGACTGGTACTGGTGGCTAGTACTGCTGGTGGGTACTGGTACTGGTGGCGGGTACTGCTGGCTGGTACTGGTACTGCTGGTGGGTACTGATACTGCTGGCGGGTACTGGTACTACTGGTGGGTACTGGTGGCTGGTACTGGTACTGCTGGTGGGTACTGGTACTGCTGGTGGGTACTGGTACTGGTGGCGGGTACTGGTACTGGTGGCTAGTACTGCTGGTGGGTACTGGTACTGGTGGCGGGTACTGCTGGCTGGTACTGGTACTGCTGGTGGGTACTGATACTGCTGGCGGTACTGGTACTGCTGGCGGGTACTGGTACTGCTGGCGGGTACTGCTGGCTGGTACTGGTACTGCTGGCTGGTACTGGTACTGCTGGTGGGTACTGATACTGCTGGCGGGTACTGGTACTGCTGGTGGGTACTGGTGGCTGGTACTGGTACTGCTGGTGGGTACTGGTACTGCTGGTGGGTACTGGTGGCGGGTACTGGTACTGGTGGGGGGTACTGGTACTGGTGGCGGGTACTGGTACTGGTGGCTAGTACTGCTGGTGGGTACTGGTACTGGTGGCGGGTCCTGCTGGCTGGTACTGGTACTGCTGGTGGGTACTGGTGGCGGGTACTGGTACTGCTGGCGGGTACTGGTGACTGGTACTGGTGGCTAGTACTGCTGGTGGGTACTGGTACTGGTGGCGGGTACTGCTGGTGGGTACTGATAATGCTGGTGGGTACTGCTGGCGGGTACTGGTACTGGTGACTGGTACCTGGTACTGCTGGTGGGTACTGATACTGCTGGCTGGTACTGGTGGTGGGTACTGGTACTGGCTCTGGCACTGCTGGCTGTTGTCTGTGATCTCATTCTCAGGAAGCATGCGGCTGCAGTAGACAGCAGAGCCGATGCTTCCTGTCACAGGCGGAGTACATTTGATATCACTCCGCCTGTGAAGGAGCCGGCGCTATACAGGAAGCATCGGCTCTGCTTCCTTTAGCGGCGGTTCCGTTGTTCGCGCTGATGCTCGGAGATGGCGGGTCGGGGACCCGCGATCAGGGCTTGCCGACCCGCCATCTCAGAGCAAGACGTGGCGGTCCACCTTGGATGGCGCCGCGGGCCACTGGTTGGGCACCCATGCTTTAGAGTATATCTACAGCTACCTGCAATAAAGCCTTCACCGACTAGCTACTTGTGTGAGAGTGTGTGGCACTGTTCACAGAGGTTTGGGCACAAGAACAGGGAACACAAAACATCAATTGGCTTCTACAGGCCTGAGTGCTACATTAATGAGGACACACTTGAGACAGGCTATCTCTAATAATGTTCAATAAAACTTACTGTCAAACATGATACCTCCTCCTGAGAAACATCTAAAAAGTAAGTAATGTATATATATTTGTTTTAATTTTTTTTAGGCATGCTGTGTGAATGGGAAACCATAACAAACATAAAGTGGAGTTTTCACCACAAATTTGACTGCAAATGTGAAAATACACTTTTAAATAGATGCAAACCCTTACTGAATGAACTTTAGGAAGCAAAATGCTGTATAGTTTGTTAAATTTGGGGTGTGGGGGATTTTTCATTGTAATGGCAGGTTCTTTACAGCTCCTCCACATGCATAGCTCCCAACTGTCCCTCATTTGGAGAGACTATCCTTTTTTTAGTTTTCCCTGTTTTTGGCCTTATGTATGTACCGCTATAAAAATGTATTATTTTACTATCAAAAGTGTTTTACTGCACTAAACCTTTTATCAACACTTTAACCTCCCTGGTGGTAATCCCGGGTGTGTGGCTCAGGGTGAATTTTCATTACCAAAAGCGGTAACCCCGATTCACACTCGCAGTATCCTGGGAAAGTTACTTACCTTGTCCCCAGGATCCTGCGATGTCCCCCTGCTGTGTGTGCGGGCTGTGTTCTCCGCTCCATCTATCACTGTGCCCGGCTCCGTTCCCTGCGAGCGCCGCGATGCACGGGAACAGAGCCCGGCACCAGATTCAAAAAGTGAAAAAACATAATACATACAGTACACTGTAATCTTACAGATTACATTACTGTATCAAATCATTTCATCTCCCTTTTGTCCCTAATGCTTTGTCCAGTGCCCGGCATGCAGTTTTTTATTTGTCAGGAAAGACGTCTGCATCGCACAGCTGCCGTTCCCAGACACACACATATGCTCAGGCGCCAATAAAGAATGAGCAGAACAGCCACGGGCACATATGTGAATGCACATGCGCAAACACATCTGCGTGAACTCGGCTGCACACCTGTCTCCAGGACTGGCACCAAATTGCCTATCTAAACGGAGCTTCAGCGCTGTCTAATTGCTGCTTGGTCTACAGCATTTATGTGAATCCTGATTCCTGTGTTTAAATTCTGATACTGATCCGGCTTGCTCCCGACTACCTTTGTCTGCTTCCTGCTTTGACCCCTGGCTTAACTGTTTCTGTCTGCTGCTCCTGTTTAGCCTGCATCTGTTGCCAACCTTGCCTGTGACCCGACTACGCTTCTGCATGCCGTTTATGTCTGACCTGCCTGTCTGTTACCGACCTGGCTCGCCTGACCCTGCTTCCAGCTCCCCCAGCCTGCTACAGCTCCTTCAGTCCAGCTCAGCACCTCCAGGTTCCTGCTTCCTGTTGTGCATCCACAGTCTGTCATCAGCCAAGTCTGCCAGCCTGTTTGCGGCCTCATCTGCCTGCTACCAGCCAAGTCCGGCTTCCTGCCTGCAAGTTCCTGGCTACTACATGCACAGACTTCTGGACTGATGCTAGGCACTTTTACCCCACCGTGCTCCAGTGGCTGCTGTATCACTATCAGTAGTCCTCGAGCCAGAGCTGTACGAGAGGCCTTCCTCTACATGTCAGGCTCACCAACCAGGTATGTGACAATATTATATATACTATTCTTTTTGCCTGGAAATGTGAGACTGTCCATGGCAACCAAAAAGTGTCCCTTTACGCCAAAAGTGGTTTTAGACCAGCTATAAAACAGCGATAATAAATTAGAACACTTGCAGAATAGAGTGATAGTGATTTGTGGGGACATTCGTCATCAAACACTGAAAGTGACAGTGACAATTCTGCAACTGAGCAAATTGCTTCCCAGAAGCACCCATAGGACTTCTACTGTTTTAGTGGCATCACACAGAGTTCCTATATTTTCTTCCCAGAAGAACCCATAGGACTTCTAGTGTGTTAGTGGCAGCAAACAGAGCTCCTATATTTTCTTCCCAGAAGCACCCATAGGACATCTACTGTGTTAGTGGCATCACACAGAGTTCCTATATTTTCTTCCCAGAAGCACCCATAGGACTTCTACTGTGTTAGTGGCATCACACAGAGTTCCTATATTTTCTTCCCTGAAGCACCCATAGGACTTCTACTGTGTTAGTGGCATCACACAGAGTTCCTATATTTTCTTCCCAGAAGCACCCATAGGACTTCTACTGTGTTAGTGGCATCACACAGAGTTCCTATATTTTCTTCCCAGAAGCACCCATAGGACTTCTACTGTGTTAGTGGCATCACACAGAGTTCCTATATTTTCTTCCAGAAGCACCCATAGGACTTCTACTGTGTTAGTGGCATCACACAGAGTTCCTATATTTTCTTCCCAGAAGCACCCATAGGACTTGTACTGTGTTAGTGGCATCACACAGAGTTCCTATATTTTCTTCCAGAAGCACCCATAGGACTTCTAAGCCCCATACACACGCGCGGACAATCCGTGGACCAGGTCCGTCGGACCATGTCCGTCATACTTTGTCTGATGTTGGTTTTGCGTACACACGATCGGACAAAGTTGTCGGAAAATCCGATCATTCTGAACGTGGTGACGTTTGTTGCCTACGACGGGACTACGTAGAGGCTAGTAGCCAATAGCTTTGGTCTTGTAATGTGATCTGAGCATGCGTAGCACTTTGTCCGGTCGGACAAGCGTACACACGCTCGGATTTGGTGTGATCGGACCGGGTTGACGGCAAATCTTTCCAGCAGGAGATAAGACTTTGTCCGACGGACAAACCGACGAACACTGTCCGATGGTGCATACACACGGTCTGATTTTTCAACAACCTTGTCCGATCGGACCAAATTGATGAAAAAGTCCGACCGTGTGTATGGGGCTCTACTGTGTTAGTGGCATCACACAGAGTTCCTATATTTTCTTCCCAGAAGCACCCATAGGACTTCTAGTGTGTTAGTGGCAGCAAACAGAGCTCCTATATTTTCTTCCCAGAAGCACCCATAGGACTTCTACTGTGTTAGTGGCATCACACAGAGTTCCTATATTTTCTTCCCAGAAGCACCCATAGGACTTCTACTGTGTTAGTGGCATCACACAGAGTTCCTATATTTTCTTCCCAGAAGCACCCATAGGACTTCTACTGTGTTAGTGGCATCACACAGAGTTCCTATATTTTCTTCCCAGAAGCACCCATAGGACTTCTACTGTGTTAGTGGCATCACACAGAGTTCCTATATTTTCTTCCCAGAAGCACCCATAGGACTTCTAGTGTGTTAGTGGCATCACACAGAGTTCCTATATTTTCTTCCCAGAAGCACCCATAGGACTTCTAGTGTGTTAGTGGCAGCAAACAGAGCTCCTATATTTTCTTCCCAGAAGCACCCATAGGACTTCTACTGTGTTAGTGGCATCACACAGAGTTCCTATATTTTCTTCCCAGAAGCACCCATAGGACTTGTACTGTGTTAGTGGCATCACACAGAGTTCCTATATTTTCTTCCCAGAAGCACCCATAGGACTTCTACTGTTTTAGTGGCATCACACAGAGTTCCTATATTTTCTTCCCAGAAGCACCCATAGGACTTCTAGTGTGTTAGTGGCAGCAAACAGAGCTCCTATATTTTCTTCCCAGAAGCACCCATAGGACATCTACTGTGTTAGTGGCATCACACAGAGTTCCTATATTTTCTTCCCAGAAGCACCCATAGGACTTCTACTGTGTTAGTGGCATCACACAGAGTTCCTATATTTTCTTCCCAGAAGCACCCATAGGACTTCTACTGTGTTAGTGGCATCACACAGAGTTCCTATATTTTCTTCCCAGAAGCAGCCATAGGACTTCTACTGTGTTAGTGGCATCACACAGAGTTCCTATATTTTCTTCCCAGAAGCACCCATAGGACTTCTACTGTGTTAGTGGCATCACACAGAGTTCCTATATTTTCTTCCCAGAAGCACCCATAGGACTTCAATTGTGTGTTAGTGGCATCACACAGAGCTCCTATATTTTCTTCTCAGCAGCACCCACAGGACTTCTAGTGTGTTAGTGGCATCACACAGAGCTCCTATATTTTTTCTTCTCAGCAGCACCCACAGGACTTCTAGTGTGTTAGTGGCATCACACAGAGCTCCTATATTTTCTTTGCAGAAGCACCCATAGGACTTCTAGTGTGTTAGTGGCATCACACAGAGCTCCTATATTTTCTTCCCAGAAGCACCCATAGGACTTCAATTGTGTGTTAGTGGCATCACACAGAGCTCCTATATTTTCTTCTCAGCAGCACCCACAGGACTTCTAGTGTGTTAGTGGCATCACACAGAGCTCCTATATTTTCTTCCCAGAAGCAACCATAGGACTTCTAGTGTGTTAGTGGCATCACACAGAGCTCCTATATTTTCTTCTCAGCAGCACCCACAGGACTTCTAGTGTGTTAGTGGCATCACACAGAGCTCCTATATTTTCTTTGCAGAAGCACAAATAGGACTTCTAGTGTGTTAGTGGCATCACACAGAGCTCCTATATTTTCTTCTCAGCAGCACCCACAGGACTTCTAGTGTGTTAGTGGCATCACACAGAGCTCCTATATTTTCTTCCCAGAAGCACCCATAGGACTTCTACTGTGTTAGTGGCATCACACAGAGTTCCTATATTTTCTTCCCAGAAGCACCCATAGGACTTCAATTGTGTGTTAGTGGCATCACACAGAGCTCCTATATTTTCTTCTCAGCAGCACCCACAGGACTTCTAGTGTGTTAGTGGCATCACACAGAGCTCCTATATTTTCTTCCCAGAAGCACCCATAGGACTTCTACTGTGTTAGTGGCATCACACAGAGTTCCTATATTTTCTTCCCTGAAGCACCCATAGGACTTCTACTGTGTTAGTGGCATCACACAGAGTTCCTATATTTTCTTCCCAGAAGCACCCATAGGACTTCTACTGTGTTAGTGGCATCACACAGAGTTCCTATATTTTCTTCCCAGAAGCACCCATAGGACTTCTACTGTGTTAGTGGCATCACACAGAGTTCCTATATTTTCTTCCCAGAAACACCCATAGGACTTCTACTGTGTTAGTGGCATCACACAGAGTTCCTATATTTTCTTCCCAGAAGCACCCATAGGACTTGTACTGTGTTAGTGGCATCACACAGAGTTCCTATATTTTCTTCCCAGAAGCACCCATAGGACTTCTACTGTGTTAGTGGCATCACACAGAGTTCCTATATTTTCTTCCCAGAAGCACCCATAGGACTTCTAGTGTGTTAGTGGCAGCAAACAGAGCTCCTATATTTTCTTCCCAGAAGCACCCATAGGACTTCTACTGTGTTAGTGGCATCACACAGAGTTCCTATATTTTCTTCCCAGAAGCACCCATAGGACTTGTACTGTGTTAGTGGCATCACACAGAGTTCCTATATTTTCTTCCCAGAAGCACCCATAGGACTTCTACTGTTTTAGTGGCATCACACAGAGTTCCTATATTTTCTTCCCAGAAGCACCCATAGGACTTCTAGTGTGTTAGTGGCAGCAAACAGAGCTCCTATATTTTCTTCCCAGAAGCACCCATAGGACATCTACTGTGTTAGTGGCATCACACAGAGTTCCTATATTTTCTTCCCAGAAGCACCCATAGGACTTCTACTGTGTTAGTGGCATCACACAGAGTTCCTATATTTTCTTCCCAGAAGCACCCATAGGACTTCTACTGTGTTAGTGGCATCACACAGAGTTCCTATATTTTCTTCCCAGAAGCACCCATAGGACTTCTACTGTGTTAGTGGCATCACACAGAGTTCCTATATTTTCTTCCCAGAAGCACCCATAGGACTTCTAGTGTGTTAGTGGCAGCAAACAGAGCTCCTATATTTTCTTCCCAGAAGCACCCATAGGACTTCTACTGTGTTAGTGGCATCACACAGAGTTCCTATATTTTCTTCCCAGAAGCACCCATAGGACTTGTACTGTGTTAGTGGCATCACACAGAGTTCCTATATTTTCTTCCCAGAAGCACCCATAGGACTTCTACTGTTTTAGTGGCATCACACAGAGTTCCTATATTTTCTTCCCAGAAGCACCCATAGGACTTCTAGTGTGTTAGTGGCAGCAAACAGAGCTCCTATATTTTCTTCCCAGAAGCACCCATAGGACATCTACTGTGTTAGTGGCATCACACAGAGTGCCTATATTTTCTTCCCAGAAGCACCCATAGGACTTCTACTGTGTTAGTGGCATCACACAGAGTTCCTATATTTTCTTCCCAGAAGCACCCATAGGACTTCTACTGTGTTAGTGGCATCACACAGAGTTCCTATATTTTCTTCCCAGAAGCAGCCATAGGACTTCTACTGTGTTAGTGGCATCACACAGAGTTCCTATATTTTCTTCCCAGAAGCACCCATAGGACTTCTACTGTGTTAGTGGCATCACACAGAGTTCCTATATTTTCTTCCCAGAAGCACCCATAGGACTTCAATTGTGTGTTAGTGGCATCACACAGAGCTCCTATATTTTCTTCTCAGCAGCACCCACAGGACTTCTAGTGTGTTAGTGGCATCACACAGAGCTCCTATATTTTCTTCTCAGCAGCACCCACAGGACTTCTAGTGTGTTAGTGGCATCACACAGAGCTCCTATATTTTCTTTGCAGAAGCACCCATAGGACTTCTAGTGTGTTAGTGGCATCACACAGAGCTCCTATATTTTCTTCCCAGAAGCACCCATAGGACTTCAATTGTGTGTTAGTGGCATCACACAGAGCTCCTATATTTTCTTCTCAGCAGCACCCACAGGACTTCTAGTGTGTTAGTGGCATCACACAGAGCTCCTATATTTTCTTCCCAGAAGCAACCATAGGACTTCTAGTGTGTTAGTGGCATCACACAGAGCTCCTATATTTTCTTCTCAGCAGCACCCACAGGACTTCTAGTGTGTTAGTGGCATCACACAGAGCTCCTATATTTTCTTTGCAGAAGCACAAATAGGACTTCTAGTGTGTGTTAGTGGCATCACACAGAGCTCCTATATTTTCTTCTCAGCAGCACCCACAGGACTTCTAGTGTGTTAGTGGCATCACACAGAGCTCCTATATTTTCTTCCCAGAAGCACCCATAGGACTTCTACTGTGTTAGTGGCATCACACAGAGTTCCTATATTTTCTTCCCAGAAGCACCCATAGGACTTCAATTGTGTGTTAGTGGCATCACACAGAGCTCCTATATTTTCTTCTCAGCAGCACCCACAGGACTTCTAGTGTGTTAGTGGCATCACACAGAGCTCCTATATTTTCCTCTCAGCAGCACCCACAGGACTTCTAGTGTGTTAGTGGCATCACACAGAGCTCCTATATTTTCTTTGCAGAAGCACCCATAGGACTTCTAGTGTGTTAGTGGCATCACACAGAGCTCCTATATTTTCTTCTCAGCAGCACCCACAGGACTTCTAGTGTGTTAGTGGCATCACACAGAGCTCCTATATTTTCTTCTCAGCAGCACCCACAGGACTTCTAGTGTGTTAGTGGCATCACACAGAGCTCCTATATTTTCTTTGCAGAAGCACCCATAGGACTTCTAGTGTGTTAGTGGCATCACACAGAGCTCCTATATTTTCTTCTCAGCAGCACCCACAGGACTTCTAGTGTGTTAGTGGCATCACACAGAGCTCCTATATTTTCTTTGCAGAAGCACCCATAGGACTTCTAGTGTGTTAGTGGCATCACACAGAGCTCCTATATTTTCTTTGCAGAAGCACCCATAGGACTTCTAGTGTGTTAGTGGCATCACACAGAGCTCCTATATTTTCTTCTCAGCAGCACCCACAGGACTTCTAGTGTGTTAGTGGCATCACACAGAGCTCCTATATTTTCTTTGCAGAAGCACCCATAGGACTTCTAGTGTGTTAGTGGCATCACACAGAGCTCCTATATTTTCTTCTCAGCAGCACCCACAGGACTTCTAGTGTGTTAGTGGCATCACACAGAGCTCCTATATTTTCTTCTCAGCAGCACCCACAGGACTTCTAGTGTGTTAGTGGCATCACACAGAGCTCCTATATTTTCTTTGCAGAAGCACAAATAGGACTTCTAGTGTGTTAGTGGCATCACACAGAGCTCCTATATTTTCTTCTCAGCAGCACCCACAGGACTTCTAGTGTGTTAGTGGCATCACACAGAGCTCCTATATTTTCTTCCCAGAAGCACCCATAGGACTTCTACTGTGTTAGTGGCATCACACAGAGTTCCTATATTTTCTTCCCAGAAGCACCCATAGGACTTCAATTGTGTGTTAGTGGCATCACACAGAGCTCCTATATTTTCTTCTCAGCAGCACCCACAGGACTTCTAGTGTGTTAGTGACATCACACAGAGCTCCTATATTTTCTTCTCAGCAGCACCCACAGGACTTCTAGTGTGTTAGTGGCATCACACAGAGCTCCTATATTTTCTTTGCAGAAGCACCCATAGGACTTCTAGTGTGTTAGTGGCATCACACAGAGCTCCTATATTTTCTTCCCAGAAGCACCCATAGGACTTCAATTGTGTGTTAGTGGCATCACACAGAGCTCCTATATTTTCTTCTCAGCAGCACCCACAGGACTTCTAGTGTGTTAGTGGCATCACACAGAGCTCCTATATTTTCTTTGCAGAAGCACCCATAGGACTTCTAGTGTGTTAGTGGCATCACACAGAGCTCCTATATATTCTTCTCAGCAGCACCCACAGGACTTCTAGTGTGTTAGTGGCATCACACAGAGCTCCTATATTTTCTTCCCAGAAGCAACCATAGGACTTCTAGTGTGTTAGTGGCATCACACAGAGCTCCTATATTTTCTTCTCAGCAGCACCCACAGGACTTCTAGTGTGTTAGTGGCATCACACAGAGCTCCTATATTTTCTTTGCAGAAGCACAAATAGGACTTCTAGTGTGTTAGTGGCATCACACAGAGCTCCTATATTTTCTTCTCAGCAGCACCCACAGGACTTCTAGTGTGTTAGTGGCATCACACAGAGCTCCTATATTTTCTTCCCAGAAGCACCCATAGGACTTCAATTGTGTGTTAGTGGCATCACACAGAGCTCCTATATTTTCTTCTCAGCAGCACCCACAGGACTTCTAGTGTGTTAGTGGCATCATACAGAGCGCCTATATTTTCTTTGCAGAAGCACCCATAGGACTTCTAGTGTGTTAGTGGCATCACACAGAGCTCCTATATTTTCTTCTCAGCAGCACCCACAGGACTTCTAGTGTGTTAGTGGCATCACACAGAGCTCCTATATTTTCTTCCCAGAAGCACCCATAGGACTTCTAGTGTGTTAGTGGCATCACACAGAGCTCCTATATTTTCTTTCTCAGCAGCACCCACAGGACTACCGACTACAATGGCTGGAAGACCGCCAAGGGGAGGCAGAGCGTGCAGAGGCAAGAACACAGGGCAGGCAGGCTCTGTTTCTAGTGGACGTGGACGTGGTCGTGCATCGTCATCAGCACGTGTCCATGGGACACGCGCGTCTTTGTTTTCGGCAGCTGGACATGTGGAGCCGCATCATGCTGAAGGCTTGGTAGAATGGATGACCAAGCCCTCCTCATCCTCCTCATCCTCTCTCACCCAGGCTCAGGGTACTGGCAGAGCAGCTGCCAACGCGTACTCAATGGCATCATCAGCCACCCCTTCCCTAGACCCACCATGTCCTCCTGAGGAGTCCCCCGAACTCTTTGAGCACAGTGTTGGGTACATGCTCCAGGAGGATGCCCAACGATTCAAAGGCTCGGATGATGATACCCAGCTTGAGGAAGTCAGTAGTGTGCGCGCAGAGAGAGGGGATGCTGAAGGACAGCAATCTGGCAGTACTGTTCCACCAGCTGCAGCTTACTGCCAGGTTTGCTCTAGTGGTGAAGAGGGAGGGGATGATGAGGTCACTGACTCCACGTGGGTGCCTGAAGGGAGAGAGGATGAGGAGGAGGACGAGGAGGAGGACGAGGAGGAGGAGGATGCGGCGTCACATGTCCAACGAGGCAGGATGCCCCCTGGAGGCCAGCTAGAGGCCAGCACAGCAACGGTACAACACCGCAGAGCTCCGCCTGTGCAGGGCGCTGCCTCTGCACGTTATCAGAAAAGTTCTTTGGTGTGGGCCTTTTTTGAGACGAGTGCATCAGATCGCACCACTGCTATTTGCAATATTTGTCTCAAGCGTATCTCGCGTGGCCAAAACATCAGCCGCTTGGGCACCACAAGCATGAGCAGACATATGTCGACCTGCCATGCAGCTCGTTGGCAAGCACACATAAAAGACCCACACCAAAGAACTAAGCGGACCTCTCCTTGCTCCTCATCAGCTGAGATCTCCATCCCCACTACATCTTCAGTCCTCTCTGAAAGCTGCTCTGAGAGGACTGAAGGTGTAGAATTAGGTGTGTCACAACCAAGTACTTGCAGTACACCGACGTCCGATTGTAGCAGGCAAATTTCCCTGCCCCAGCTGCTGGACCGTCGAAAGAAGTACACTCCCAGCCATCCACATGCCCAGCGGTTGAATGCTAGCTTGGCTAAATTGCTAGTACTTCAACTGCTGCCTTTTCAGTTGGTAGACTCGGCCCCCTTCCGTGAGTTTGTTCAATGTGCGGTTCCTCAGTGGCAGGTTCCCAAACGCCACTTTTTCTCACGGAAGGCGATTCCGTCTCTCTACCGGCATGTGGAAGGCAATGTCCATGCCTCGCTGGACAGGGCGGTCAGCGGTAAGGTGCATATTACCGCTGACTCATGGTCCAGCAGGCATGGACAGGGACGTTACCTTTCTTTCACGGCCCATTGGGTCACTCTATTGGCAGCTGGGAGGGATGCAGGACAAGGTGCAGTAGTGTTGGAGGTTGTTCCGCCACCACGCCTCCAAAATGCTACTACTGCTACTGGTTGTGACACACCTCTCTCCTCCACCCCCTCCTCTTCTTCTTCCTCCAGTGCTCTGTCCTCGGAACCAGCGGTGCTCCGTAGGCGTACAAGGGGCTACGCAAGTATGCAGGCAAAAAGATGCCATGCCGTGCTTGCGCTGGTGTGTTTGGGGGACAGGAGCCACACTGGGCCAGAGGTTCTGGCAGCTCTTCAGGGGCAGGCCGAGAGGTGGTTGACGCCATGCCAGCTTAAGCCAGGAATGGTCGTTTCTGACAATGGCACCAACCTCCTCTCCGCCCTGCGACAGGGACAGCTCACCCATGTGCCCTGTATGGCTCACGTCCTCAACCTGGTGGTGCAGCGGTTCTTGGGCAGGTTCCCAGGCTTACAGGATGTCCTGAGGCAGGCCAGGAAAGTCTGTGTGCATTTCCGCCGATCTTATAATGCCAGTGCTCGGCTGACTGAGCTGCAAAAGGAGCTGAACCTGCCCAAGAACCGCCTAATATGTGACATGCCCACCAGGTGGAACTCAACGTTGGCCATGCTGCAGCGACTGCACACGCAGCAGAGGGCCATCAATGAGTACCTTTGCGACTACGGCACCAGGACAAGGTCAGGGGAGCTTGGTTTTTTTCCCCACGTCAGTGGAGCATGATCAGCGATGCATGCACTGTCCTCTCACCATTTGAGGAGGCCACGAGGATGGTGAGCAGTGACAGTGCATGCATCAGTGACACTGTACCTCTTGTCCACCTGTTGGAGCATACGCTGCGTGGGATAATGGACAGGGCACTTGAGGCAGAACAGAGGCAGGAAGAGGAGGACTTCCTTGCCTCTCAAGGCCCCCTTTATCCGGACAGTGTTCCTTCTGTCCCACCCATCACACAGGAAGAGGATGAGGATGAGGAGGAGGAGGAGGAGGAGGATTGTGTGAGCATGGAGGTGGAGCCTGGCACTCAGCATCAGCAGCAGCAGTCTTTTAGGGATGATGTACAGTCCCAACAAACCAGTGGACTTGTACGTGGCTGGGAGGAGGTGGCTGGCGATCATGTCATCCTCAGTGACCCAGAAGACTCCGGACCGAATGCCTCAGCTAACCTACGCTGCATGGCCTCCCTGATCCTGAAAAGCCTGCGGAAGGATCCTCGTGTTCTTCGGATCAAGGAGAGGGACCATTACTGGCTGGCCCCTCTCCTTGATCCACGGTACAAGGGTAAGGTTGCGGACCTTATCTTGCCGTCGCAGAGGGAGCAGAGGATGAGACATCTCAGGGAGGCCTTGCAAAAAGGTCTGTGCAACGCGTTCCCAGAAACTGGGAGGTTACAAACTCCTGGTCCTGGACGACGAGTTGCTGAGGCTTCGGTCAGTAGCAGAAGGAGCGGTGGGGAAGGTGGACGTCTGACCGATGCGTTCAGACAATTTTTTAGTCCGCAGCCCCAAGGTATGATCGGTTCCAGCAACCATCGCCAGCGTCTGATATACATGGTGCAGAAATACCTTGGGGTAAGGTCAGACTTGGACACCTTTCCCACCGAAAATCCTCTGGCTTACTGTGTCCTGAGGATGGATCACTGGCCAGAGCTTGTACAGTATGCAATTGAGCTACTGGCCTGTCCTGCCTCCAGCGTTCTTTCCGAACGCACATTCAGTGCTGCTGGAGGATTTGTCACCGATCATAGGGTGCGCCTGTCCACCGACTCGGTTGATCGACTGACCTTCATCAAAATGAATCAGTCTTGGATCACCACCAGCTACCAGGCACCTGAAGCGGATATAACGGAATAATTTATTATGTCACATCCCTTCAAGACTGTAATGCTGATGCTGAGTGACTGTCCTGTTATGTTCACTGACTATCCTCTTCCTCCTCCTCAATGATCCATGCCACCACACCAGTGCCTAAGGCACAATTTTTCAGCCCCTGTATAACAGGGGCGTGTACTTACAATTTTTTAAAAAAATGCTTCGCAACACGTGTGACTGCTGTGCTCCAAGTACAGTATCTGTGAGGGGTTGCAGTGTTGTGGCACCAGCACCAATGCCTAAGGCACAATTTTTCAGCCCCTGTTTAACAGGGGCGTGTAATTACAATTTTTAAAAAAATGCTTCGCAACACGTGTGACTGCTGTGCTCCAAGTACAGTATCTGTGAGGGGTTGCAGTGTTGTGGCACCAGCACCAGTGCCTAAGGCACAATTTTTCAGCCCCTGTTTAACAGGGGCGTGTAATTACAATTTTTAAAAAAAATGCTTCGCAACACGTGTGACTGCTGTGCTCCAAGTACAGTATCTGTGAGGGGTTGCAGTGTTGTGGCACCAGCACCAGTGCCTAAGGCACAATTTTTCAGCACCTGTTGGGGCGTGTAATTACAATTTTTAGGCAATGCTTTGCAACAGGTCTCATTGCTGTGCTAAGAGTACAGTGTCTGTGAGGGGTTGCAGTGTTGTGGCACCAGCACCAATGCCTAAGGCACAATTTTTCAGCCCCTGTTTAACAGGGGCGTGTAATTACAATTTTTTAAAAAGATGCTTCGCAACAGGTGTGACTGCTGTGCTCCAAGTACAGTATCTGTGAGGGGTTGCAGTGTTGTGGCACCAGTGCCTAAGGCACAATTTTTCAGCCCCTGTTGGGGCGTGTAATTACAATTTTTAGGCAATGCTTTGCAACAGGTCTCATTGCTGTGCTAAGAGTACAGTATCTGTGAGGGGTTGCAGTGTTGTGGCACCAGCACCAATGCCTAAGGCACAATTTTTCAGCCCCTGTTTAACAGGGGCGTGTAATTACAAATCTTGATCTAATAGTTCACAGCAGGGCCCATTCCTGCGCCCACCAAGAGTAACTATGAGGGCCTACAGTCTTGTGGCAACACCATCCACCACCACCGCCAAAGGCCCAATTTTTCTGGCCAGTTCAACAGGTGCATGCAATTACAAATCTTGATCTAATAACTCACAGCAGGGCCCATTCCTGCGCCCACCAAGAGTAACTGTGAGGGCTTACAGTCTTGTGGCAACACCGTCCACCACCACCACCACCACCACCAAAGGCCCAATTTTTCTGCACGGTTCAACGGGTGCATGCAAGTACAAATCTTGATCTATTAACTCACAGCAGGGCCCATTCCTGTGCCCACCAGTCTTGTGGCTACACCAACATCTAATAGGGCAAATTTCTGCAGAGTATATACGGCAGGCCCCTACTTTCAAACATCCAACTTACAAACGACTCCTACTTGCAAACGGAAAGAGAAAACAGGAAGTGAGAGGAAATCTACCCCTAGGAAGGGAAATTCTATCCTGTTAGATTTAATTTGGGAAAAAGGTATCTCCTCTCTACTGATGCTTTATCACCAATCCTTGTTTCAATTCAAACCCCACTTTTCCAAAAACATTTGTCATTGGGACGGAAAGTGAGGTGACATGTTCTGAACAGATGTGCAAAGACAGCAAGTGTTACAGGGGTGATAACCCCTCCCTATGTTCTCCAAAAAGCTTAAAAATAGATTTTTTTTGGATGGAGCTACACTTCATAATGTACCTGTTCAGATTCTACTTAAGAACAAACCTACAGTCCGTGTCTTGTTTGCACCACCTATATACTGCTGTTCAGAGTATATAGGGTTGTAGGTATAGGGTTTTAGTTTGGGTGCGGGGTCCCCCTTAATATCCATACAAGACCCAAAGGGGCTGCGGTGGGGGGGGGGGTGATGGGGTAGCCATGCCATTTTTCTCAAGGATTTTCAGCCATATGGCGGCCAGGACAAGACATACAAGACATGACATTAAAGCCGCAAGTGGTTTTAAATGGCTTCTTTTTTTCCTTTACAAATGTCATTTTGTGCAAGGACAGTTCTAAACACGGGAAACACATGCCACTTCACAGGCATACTTTAGACACCCCCCAGGTACCATATTTAAAGGAAAATTTCACTTTTTTTTCACTTTATGCATCATTAAAATGACTGCTCCCGAAAAAACGTTAGTTTTTAAAAGTTCTTTTTGCATTGATATATGTCCCCTGGGGCAGGACCCGGGTCCCCAAACCTGTTTTATGACATTAACATGCATATTGGCCGTTGTAATTAGCACTTTTGATTTCGAACGTTCGCGTCCATTATAACGTATAGGGTTCGAAAATTTACGCAAACTTTCGGTCGGTTCGAAGGTTCTGGTGCGAACCGAACCCGGGGGTGTTCGGCTCATCGCTACAGGTAAGGTTTGACATACCTGCTTTAAAACATTATCTTCAAAGTTCCTGACCACGAGAAAAACATGCATTACCAAACCTCCTAACAGTCCCAGATTTCACAGGACTGTCCCACGGATCCAGGCTGTCCCACGGATCCAGGCTGTGCAAGAAAGAGGGATGCGGGTGTAGGAGACTCCAGAAAAAATACACTCGAGCCATGGAGGATAGCTTCTCAAAGTCCTTCACTAGCAGCCTTAAATATTGCTATAGGTAGAGGAGACAGTCAGACTCTCAAAGCACAGGCACATCTAGAGCTCTAGGCAAAATGTCCTGCTCACAATGTTCATAGACAGCTCCCCAACCAGTTTCTCTGCGACACTCTTCAGTGAAAGGGGTCCTTCTCTTGCCATATAATTATAGCCCAAAGATTGAACCTCCTATTCTATTTCTGGGAGATTCTTCCAGAGGCAGTCAGGAACAATCAACCCCCTGGTTTAGGGATATACCTGACCAGACCTAGAACGTAAATTGTTGCTCAGCTGAGTACAGCAGAGCCAAAAATGAAAGTTATTCAGCCTAGGGCACAGAGCTACCTTTCTTTGACAAGACACTGCTTTTCATTATGCTGTACATTTGCACAGTATATTTTGCCACAGACACAGACACAGTAAACTACTACAGTTCTTGGCATAGAAATCCCCCTAAAAAAAAAAAAATCTGCACTAATCATGAATCCACACACAGGTTTAAGAAGTACTGCTCCAGATAATGCATTGATGGATGATGTGGAATAAAGAAAGATGTTGTCAACTGAGACACTGTGAATTACACAACTTGATAAATACATGTCAAGGCAAGGCACTTATGCTTGGTTCTGTTGTTGAATGTTTAATTTTGGTTTTTAATTTTCTCCAGTTTTACTTGGATATCAGCCACTGCAAAATGACAAATAACCTCATACACATTACTTTCAGTTCCAGTGGCTAATCTTCAGTATTATTCCACTGCTGAATAAAGAGCTTTGAAGGGCTTTAAGGTTAAAAAGAATATATGGTGGTTTTAAATACCTTTATTAGTTTAGAATGGTGAAGACAAAGCAAATAATATTCTTGAATATAAATTGTACCAACTCTTTTCCAGGGTTATCCAGTGTCCCCCCCCCCCTCCCCAATGCCACTATTTTTGATATAAAATAACATTGTAGCAAAACTTAGAGTTGTCATAACAATAAAATAAGGCTCTGGTCACGTTCCAAAGTGTAAGAAAGCTGCTTTTTATCCAGAATTTGTTTTGTTAACTATTGCAGGAGTGAATGTTGTCTTCAAAATTTGACCCACCTCCAAATTCATATCTATTCCAAATCCATATGACCTTCTTACAATGCACAAAATGTGTCCCGTATTTAGGTTGTAGCCTTACAAATAACTTACACAAAAGCAATAATAAACTTGTAGAAAAAAAAGCAAAATTATCAGTCAGATTAGCAAATTAGTGACTAAAACCCAGAAGAATAACATAAAACCTAAATTATTAAAGGAAAAGTGCAGGAATTAGAAAAAAAAAAATCTATGATCACCTGTATTACTGCAGCATCAATATGATGCTGCAGCTTTCCCCTGCCGGCCAGTGGCAGCTGGTGTTCAATATTTGGGGGGGGGTGGAAAGCAGACCTGGCCCCCTCACTCGCACTTCAACCCCCCGCATGTCGATCCACTGGCACTACAAAAACCCCCTGGCTGCGATCCTCTCACACTAGCGCCACCCCCCCATGCGTGATCAATGGCCATACCTTACTGCGGTAGAGGTTCTGGGAGGCGGACGAGGGGGCGATGCTCTGCTGCATCCAGGGTAGAAAGAAGAGACTGCTGCTGCCGGGGGGTTACTGCTCCTGGCCAAACAGGAGGCGGGTCCTGAGACCCGCCATAAGACTTCCAGCCAATCGGGTCTCAGAAGCTGTTACCTGATTGGCCAGGAGGAGATGCAGGAAGACATTAGCGAATATGAATGCGCTAATGTCACTCCAGTTGGTGGGCTCGAGGTGCAGTGCTCTGCACCCCAAGCCATCCTTTTTTGAATCATGTGCTTCAAAAAAAGCCCTCATTGAAATCCATGCGCTCAGCGCCCTGCATGGAGATTTGGGGCCGGGCGGATGGATCGGGAGGTGGGGCAACGCCCCTGCTCCCCCCTCCCGATCCTGCTATTCCCAGGTCTCGGGTCTGTAGTGTACTGAGAGGCTGAACCAGCTGCTGGTTAGGCATCGGTGTGGATCACAACGTTATTGTTGGGATACATCCAAAGACTGGAGCAGCTCTGTGATGTCAGCCGACAGCGGGCTTTAGCAGCAGATTCTGGGTCAGAGAAATGCAAAAGAAAGTGCACTACTGGGACCGACAAAATATGTATGGCCAAAAGAGCTTTGGCCACACTTCTCTTTTAACCATGCAGGGCAGTGTCTATACTTACTAGTTTAACCACCTGAGATCCGCGATTTAGCCGAATGACAGCTAAAGCGCGGATCTATATTGCCGGGACGACGTCATATGACGTCGTCCTGTTCACAAGCGGCCTGCGCGCCCCCTGAAGGGGGGTCTGTCAGATTCGCTGGATCACAAATCCGAGTAAGGGGTCGACCCCTTACCGCATGATCAGCTGTTAGCCAATGACAGCTGATCATGTGATATCAACAGAGCCGGTAATCGGCTATTTTTCCTCCTTGCGCTGACAGCGCAAGGAGAAAAAAAAGACATTAGTCCCGATCACGGCAATGTGCCCCGGCTCCACGGTGCCCACCTGTGCCCCCTACAAGTGCCGCCTACCAGTGCCCACCAACTCCACCTGTTAGTGCCCACCAGCTCCACCTGTCAGTGCCCACAGTGTCACCTGTCAGTGCCCACAGTGCTATCTGTCAGTGCCCACAGTGCCTTCTGTCAGTGCCCACAGTGCCATATGTCAGTGCCACCTGTCAGTGCCTAAACAGTGCGGCACATCAGTGTCACCTACCAGTGCCCCATCAGTGTCACCTACCAGTGCCCATCAGTGTCAACTATCAGTGCCCATCAGTGCAACCTATCAGTGCCCATCAGTGCCATCTATCAGTGCCCATACATGCCACCCATCCGTACCACCCATCTGTGCCACCCATCCGTTCCACCCATCAGGGCCCATCAGTGCCATCTTATCTGTGCCTATCAGTACCGACTTATCTATCTGTCCCCATCAGTGCACCTTATATGTGCCCATCAGTGCAGCCTATCAGTGCCCACCAGTGCAGCCTATCAGTGCCCACCAGTGCCGCCTCACCAGCGCATATCAATGAAGCAGAAAAATGACCTGTTTGCAAAATTTTATAACAAACTATTAAACATGATTTTTTTTTTCTAAATTTTCCATTTTTTTTTTTTTTCTTAAGTTTTGGCTTTAGATTCAATGAAATGTTGCACATGCTTCAATACATTCAATACATGGAAATAAATAGATTTTTAGAGTGAAAAGAAGCAGAAAATCCGTCCGCTAATGATAAACAGGTAGAAAACAAAGTATATGTAAAACATAGTGAGTAGTAACAACAAAATCTCATAATGGGTCCATATGGAGTTAGACAACTCCCTCTGACATTTTTATTAAGGTTATGTATATGCCCCTTAATCTTTTTTCAGATGATGCTAATTGCTGTCTACTGGACTTACTGCTACTGTCTACAAAGACCACTTGCTTTCATCGACTTTGCCATTTCTACGGGTATACTGGTTTCTCTTGCTGTCCACTGACATGAACCTGCTGGTGCTGAAACAGCATTACTGGGAACATTCTGCTTTCAAGAGCTTATCCTGTTGATACTTGAATTGAACTATTACAAAGAGGAACAAGCAAATGGAATGAACAAACTATTTGTAGGCAAAGTTGTAAGAACAATAAAAGCATGAATATGTTTATGGATTTGTCTCATGACTAAGTGATGACGATGATGTTTAAAATTCATACTAGCCAAATTCATTTGGAGCAGGATCTTACCAGATGTTAAGAATTATGTGTATGTAAGACATATAAGTCAGCATTATAAGACAAATAGCTGGTTGCTCTGTCAATGTAGAAAAGCAATTGCCAGCTTTATTGGTAGCCTAAAAAATTTAAAGGGAAACCATGTTTTTAGTCAATTAAACTTTATTTATTTTTTAATCTGCAAGTTTATAAAATAAACTTTTAGGTACATTTTTCACTACTTGCTTAAAGTGATTGTAAAGCTTAATTAAAAAGTAACAATGGACATAGTTACTGAAAAAACAGAACTCTATTTGTCCACAAGATGGCAGTGTTCATTACTGTGCCTTGCTATAGTTCTACACAAGTGCCCAGAGCAATCTGGGAAATGTAGTCTGGAAGGAGGATCTGGCATACAGTAAAGCTGAAGTCAGAACTACAAGGCCCACAAGTACCAGCTAAGGGGAGGGAAGATAAAACACAAGAAGCCAGAGAAGGAGTCAAAGCAGTCAGGGCAGTTGGGGAGAGAGAAGCACCAATTGGGAAGGTGTGTGTGACTGTACTGAGCCCTGCTGTTTGGACCAGATAGGTCTGAACTGCATTCTACAGGGCTACATCAGAGCCAAGGAGCAGACTGCTATGCTAAGTGCTGAGCCGTGGAGTCGACCCAAGGGAGATCCTCTATCATCCGGAGTCATTAGTTAAGTTGCATGCATTCTGATTGCCTCGACTGCATCGCTACTTAAGAGGGCCCCCCTACAGCACAGACAACTCACATTCTTCTAAGAACTGCTGCAATAAGTTGCTATACTGAACAGCTCGTTTTTGTTTTGCCACATAGGCCTGTTTTGATACTGTCCCCCAATAGGAGTCTAATGCATTAATGTAATTTACTACTTAAAGTTGAAACTATCAACACCAAAGACTACCACCAAAGCTGCCATTAAGCCAGACTGCTGAGTTGAATCCCCCCCCCTCCCCCACATCACAACTTGTTGCATGATATCGCAACATTAACTCCTTCCAATTCTCTCTCCACAGTGCACTCCCCTTTCTTCAAACGTGTTTGCCTTTTGCTTAGCTGCTTTAAGGGGCATACCCACTGACTGAGTCTAACCTTTTGTTTAGCTGTTTCTGAAGTCCACACCCTAAAAACCTTGCATTGTTTTATGTGCCAACATTATAGGGCCCCTATTGAGCAGGCAGAATTTAATATCAAAGAACTGTTCAGATTTTGTCACTCTCGGGCCAGGCTGTGTGTATCTATTGACACACACAGCTCGGCTCAGTCCCAACCCCCACTCTCTGCTCACAGGGTTTGATTGACAGCAGTAGGAGACAATGGTTCCTGTTGCTGCCTTTGTGAGCAGAGAGCAGACAGGCACAACACTGGATCGAGATCAGGCTCAGCTCAGGTAAGTATACAGGGGGTGAGGGGGTGATACAAATATAGATACATTTTTTAAAAAGTGAGCCACTACTGCTGTCTAGAAAGTCTAGATTGCTTTTCAAACAGTGTCATGGAGGCACTCTATATTAAATGTTTTGTTTGTCAAATGAAAATGTTAATGCATTAAAGTAAAACATTTCCAGCTTTTAGAACCACTTTAACATTTTCATTTGAGGAATAAAAAAATTAGTATTGCGTGCCTCAATGACACTGTTTGCAAAGCAATCTGGACTTTCTAATAAGATTGCCCAGCAGTAGTGGTTCACTGTCTCTATAACCAATATTCATAACAGAGCTCTTTGAAATATATACGTGGAGGAGCTATATCCCCCTCTAACTCATAGCTGTGTGTGTTCTGAAGAAATCTGAACAGCAGACGATGAATTTGAACTGTAGAAAACTGCCAGTTGGCCAACTGTAGTGCCCCACCTTCTAGCTCCAAAAGGTAAAAAAAGTTACAGACAATATTGAAAATACAGTATTAAATAGTTCTTAAAATGTTTAAACTTCAGTCCCTAATAAAATTATTAAACTAAGAAAATGAATACAAAAAACAAATATACAGGGGGTCCCCTACTTACAAACATCCGACTTACAAACGACTCCTACTTACAAACGGAGGGAGACAACAGGAAGTGAGAGGAAATCCACCCCTAGGAAGGGAAATTCACTCCTGTAAGAGTTAATATGGGAAAAAGGTGTCTCCACTGATGCTTTATCACCAGTCAATGCTTCCCTAACAACTCAACATTTTCAAAATCCAATTGTCATTGGGACAGAAGGTGAGGTGAAATCTTCTGAACAGGGGCACAGACAGCAAATCAAATGTTACAGGGGTGATAACCCTTCTCTATATTATCTAAAAAACTTAAAAATAGATTGTTTGGCTGGCGCTACACTTAAAAGATTTACCTGTTCAAACAGATTCAACTTAAGAACAAACCTACAGTCCCTATCTTGTTTGTAACCCGGGGACCCCCTGTACATTGCTTTAAGATCACCTTATAAGACAGGGGTCCTTTAACTTTTTACACAAAAACAGTCAATGTTTTTCAGAATGTTGGGGGTCATACTGTTGCCAATGCAGGAATAGAAAATGCCATTGCATTACCAGGAGTAAAACATATTTAGGGTTTGGTGTTCAACAGAAAAAATGTCCTGGTGTCAGTGGAAGTAAACCCCCCCCCCCCAGGGTTTATGGTCAGTGTGTGTAAGTGTTGTCCTATGTGGTAGTAATGAGGGCAGAGACACCCAATCGTATGCTGCCATGGCGTTATTTAGGAAATTCCAACTGCATAGTTAGCTGTTTGCTTGGAATTAGGGTTTAATTGCTGATAGCTCAGAAGAGAGACCTCAACAATACATTGATTAAGGTAGCACTGGTTAAAATTAAAAAAGATGTATCAATTTGGTTGCTAAGAACACAAACTCCAGTTTTCCTTTGCCCAGTTTTTAAAAATGATCTAACACTGTATTTACATTTCAGATTATTAAATCTATATTCATTTCCAATAGCCATTTTAAGTAATGGCAATAATGTAATGTAACCTAAAGTTAAACTTTGTAGAAACCCACTAAGTTTGACCCACTGCAGGGGTTAGCTGTTTGTTTTGTGCAGGAAATGATGAATAAGGTCATTTACTTACCTTATTCCTCATTCCCCTAGCAGCCAGCACTCTCTGCTGCTGCCAAATGCTCTGAGTTTTAGGGGGACCCTCTGTGTCCTCACATGCAATGATAAGATTGATGTCTGGTTGTCAAAAATAGTGTCAAAAATAGTAAAAAAAGACAGGAGACACTTAGGTACAAATCCTTTATTAAAAGATAAAAAAAAAAAAATGTCCCACAATGTAGGTCCATCTCACGCCGCCCGGCGGGCCGAAAAAAGAAAAAAAAAAGCTGCAACAGATCCGCCTCCATGGGAGACTCCTGCCGAGTGACGCTTCTTCTCTGTGACAGCTGTTATATAGCTGAGGGTGGGGACATTTGTTGATGTAAACGGGTGACCCCACCCCCTCTGACGCCACATGCCGGCTTTTTTTTTCAGCTCGTCGGGCGTTGTGAGATGAGATGGTCCTACATTGTGGGACATTTTAATTTTTTTATCTTTTAATTAAAGACTTGTCCCTAAGTGTCTCCTGTCTTTTTTAATATTTTTTGAAATGGTAGGGGTACAATGTACCTGTTACTAATTCAGAATGGGGGGTGTCCCCTTGTTAAAGGGGGCTTCCAGATTTTGATAAGCCCCCGCCCGCATACCCCCCAAAACCATCAGGCAAGGGTTGTGGGGATGATGCCCTTGTTCCATCAACATGGGGACAAGGTGCTTTGGGGGGCTACTCTAAAGTACCCTCCTTATGTTGAGGGCATGTGGCCTGATACGGTTCAGGAGGGGGGTGCACTATCCCCCCCTTTTCCGGCGGCCTGCCAGGTTGCGTGCTCTGACAAGGGTCTGGTATGGATGTGGGGGCACCCCTATGCCATTTTTTGTTAATTTTGACGGAGGGTTCCCCTTAAAATCCATACCAGACCTGAAGGGCCTGTACGGATTTTGGGGGGACCCCCACGCAATTTTTTTAAAATTTTTGGTTCGGGGTACCCATGCCGTTTTTTTTCAATGAGTTTTATCTATATTGCCGAGACCTAACAATTCATTACAGCCGCAAATAGTTTTAAATTACTTTTTTCCTTTAGAAATGTAATTTTGATGTGGTACTGTTCTTAACATGGGAAAACTGCACCACTTTACAGGCATACTATAGACACCCCCAGGCACAATATTTAAAGGAATATTTCATTTTTATTGTTTCACTTTAAGCATTATTAAAATCACTGCTCATGAAAAAACTTCTGTTTTTAAAACTTTTTTTTGCATTGATACATGTTCCCTGAGGCAGGACCCAGGTCCCCAAACACTTTTTATGACAATAACTTGCATATAAGCCTATAAAATTAGCACTTTTGGTTTTTCATGTTAGTGCCCCATAGACTTTAACGGTGTTCGGCTGCTTTCGAATTTGCTGCGAACACTGCATAATTTTTATTGTTCGCCAAACATCCGAACAACCAAAGTTCGGCCCGTACTTATGCTCGGGCCGAACCGTTCGCCCATTCCTATTTAGGACAACGCCATGACATGTGTATGAGTGTGCCTGTGGCAGTAATGCATCTTGGACAATTTGGTGTAGCTGCTTTACCCCAGGAATGTAACTTTAGAGGAGTGTCGTGAGACCTGTGAATAAAAAAAATAACTGGGTCAGACGCTGTGAGGAGGATAAGGAGACTCTGGTCAAATTCTCCAAAGCTTGCTCCCATTCTCCATAACTAAGAGTTTGGAACTAACTAAAGCTGTAGCAGCTGGTGGGTGGGACCGTTTCACATGGCGGAAAAAGCAGGAATTTGACACACTTGGAGGTTTTGGATACTGAAGAGTCTACAGGAAGATGTATGTCGGCAAGAGAGCAAATATCATAGTCATGTTTTGCAAGACTGGTACTGTATGTAAGGACAAAAATGTTTTTTTTAGCTTCAGATAAGTGTATGGCAGGGTTAAAACCCCACATCAAATAATGTTTGCTGTCTCCATCCAACTGCGGAAATTTCTCTTCACTTCCTCTCCAGGCGTTGCAACAGAAATGAGAAGAAATCTCTCGAAAGTGAACAGATTTCCCATTCTGGAGAATTGTCATATGAAGATTTTTCTTAAAATCCTCCTCACATAACACCTCATAAAGTTTTAATCACTACTCATTTACAGGCAGCAATGCAAATTTGGCAAAGGGTATAACCCTTCTCTACTTTGTCCAAAACAAAATTGTAGCCTTAACATACTCTTTATTACTGTTTTTTGTTCCTCTTTTTTTTAGTGACCGGGTCCCTTCAAAGGAAATGAGATCTAAAATGTTTTTTATGTTTCTCCTTTTTATCAAAGATAATTGACAAATTCCGCAAGCACTTAATGAATAAGGTAAACATGCAGCCAGCAATAATCTGTAAATAACACATATTATATGTGCGCAATCCATTACTTGATTATTTTGACACATATTCTAAATTCCATCATATTTTCAACCCTCCTGTTCCAAGAAATTCATGACACTGAAGATCATTCTGGTATCTGTGTTTGTGAGCAGACTTACTGAAGCTTGGCAATAACCATGTAGAAGGATGTTGTCTGGAAGGTGACTAATTACTGTCCCTATTCTCTTGGATAATACTAATGCATGTAATTTATATCTTTTCTGAAGACTATTTGTATTACTAAAGCTGGTTGCTTAGTGAAAGAAAATAACTGGACAATAAAAGTTATCTCATTAAGTAATAAGAATGAAATGCTTTTGAATATATTGCTAAACAAATCTGAGGATTTTTTTTTCTAATTCAGGGCCAAGTTACACCACACAGAATTTTATTTTGCACATAACACACGCTCCTGTGTATGTATTGAACACATGCTGTTGTGAGCGTGTTAAAGCCTTCAGATTTTTGTTTTTATTTTTGAATTTGTATGCGATTCATATGTGCCACATTGCATTACAGGGTGTCAGGACAAGCTACACTATGCAAAAATGCAACATGTCTTACATTTTAGTGAACACCAACACACCAGCCAGGGTGTTGGTGTGAACTGAAATAATAGGACAAAGGCAAAATACCTTGCTTTTGCCTTGGGATGGGTCTGTGTTTGGCAGTACTGCCCAAAGGAGCCCAATGCTTCTGTTGTAAATAGGGATGGGCCCGGTGTTCGATTCGAACCCATGTTCGAATCGAACATCGGCCGTTTGTCCGCTCGTCGAGCCCAGAACTATGTGGGCCGATCGCATCAAATTCGTGTAATGCGAACGGTCCACAATGCACTGCGCCAGTCGCAGTGCATTGTTGGCTGATGATTGGCCAAGCATGCACTGTGACCCCGCATGCTTGGCCAATCATAGAGCCAGTGGCGAGGAGAGCAATAATTGGCCACAGGCAGGATGCCTGTGGCCAATTATAGCTCAAGGGGTTTAGTACACGCCCCACACTATATAAGGCCGCCGCGCCGGCGGCCTCATGTAGTGTGTTCCGGCGTTAGGATTAGGAACAGTGAGAGACTGTACTGTTCTGTACATTGTCTGCTTGTGCATTATCTGCTGTTTTGATTCATCTACATTATCTGCTTGGGGATTCTGGGGATTAGTGTAGGGAAAGAGA